>CM032814.1:12917546-13292546 GCA_019155185.1 Beaufortia kweichowensis
TTCATCAATATAATCATTATTAAATTGGAATTCAAATTCCACATATGAATAATAAAGTGAATAGTAAAATAACCTAAGTGTTCTACCTGTGACAGTTAACAGGTTAAATAATATGAAAATAGATTAAAATATAAATATATACAGTATATATGATTATAATATCATTTTTACACATATTTACACTTAGTTGTGTTCTTGTTTTTGTGGAAGAACATGATTTTTGTTTTCAAAGAAACAGTTTCAATCCCTTGTTGTTTGGGGGTGATTATGGATGATCCTCTGTGATCCTCATGGATCCGGGTCATTTCAGAGTGACAGTAACCAGATCAGAACAACAGTATCATCTGTCTCGTGCCGTCACCTCTTGCCCACACCAAACATCATTCATGTGTCAATGGAACACACATTGTCATGGCAACCTGCATCTGGGCTTCCTGCCGTCTTATAAAGTTACCAGAAACGGAAAACACGCAATCCCAATTAAAACAATATGCATCTTGAAAAATCCTCTCTGTTATGCAAGGTCAATCAACAGGAGCCCTTACAATCTTATCAAAGTATCCAGAAAGAAAAGACAATGTAGACAAAGTTTTCATTCTCCTCTCTCTCTTCCTCTCTCTCAAACATTCTCATTACCAAACACAATCCCATATGACCCAGGGGAGAGTGGTACAGCATGGTATGGAATGTGTCTCATTCCTAAATACTCTGTAGACCTCAAGTACAGTACAGTATGTGTTGAGAATTAACTCTGTACTTTTAAAACTTTAAAAAGACTGAACAAGCGCACGGGAAGAAAAACAACAAGCATTTTCTTCCTGTGGGTTCTACAGATGTGACGCACTCCATTAGCTGCTTCATTTTGTAATTGGTTGAATTTCCATCCATGCTGGTTCAGGCTGGTTTAGTTTGGTTGGTGCTGGTTGACAGTGTTGTTATTCGGTAAACCAAAGAAATCTTTTGTAAAAGGCTTATTGATATGCCTGTGTAATAGTACATTCCCTTTCATTTCCAGTAAGGCACTGGTGATTATATCAGTCTGAGCTTTTTCCCTTAAGGGAGATGTTTGGATTTGGCTAGTCGAGCTGAACATCAACAATTATGAGAATTAAGGAGGAAAGAACAAATCTGAATTATTTTGGTGAAAAACAAAAAGAGGTTATATACGATAAAATGTACAAGCTGCTCTATTCCATATAATAATAGCAAGTTTCCAGTGAATATTTTTGTCCACAAAGCTATTTTTTGGCTTTAGATAACCTGAAAAATGGCAAACAACTTACAGTATGTGGATGTATGTGGATTTGGAGTTTAAGAGCCCCTGGATGTCTACCAGTAATATTCCACTAAATTCTCCATTGTTTTCCATGGAAGAAAGTCAGAAGAAAGTATTCGGTCCTTTCACCTAATCTGAACAGATAACATTGTCTGTGTGTCCAATCGGACTTTTAATACTCTAAAATATTATACAACTTGTTTAACATGCACAAGGTAGCATTTGCCTACTTATATTTCTTGATGTTCTGACATAGCAGGTGTCTTAAATTACCCAGAGGGCAACACTGATAGCGACAGCAGGTCTTCCCGTGTCCCCGCTGGCAGTAAGGGCAGTGAGGGAGACAGACAGCCGTAGCAACAGACATTCAGCCATTATGGCGATTAGCGAACCAGGAATGGATGAGGAAGATAAGAGGGAAAGCGGGTGGAGGAGAGATCTGATGGAGTGTAAAGAGCGTGTAAGGGGGAATTCCTGGAATTCCATGACTGCCGATCTCCGCTTCCTGATCCTGATTGGCTGCATATCCGCAGACATGCTTTTATTCTTACAGTCCTACCATGATACTGAAGAATTGGCCTACGTTCCCTTCTTTAGATTCTGTTTGGCTTTATAGAAAGGGTTTTATTTTTTAATGGCTTCAGGCTGTCAGAGTAGCTTGCTTAGTTTACTTCTGATCAAAGCACCTGAGATTTACTTACTGAACCAAACAAGGATTTAATAATGTAATAATGCAGCACGGTGGATCTATCCATTTTAAAAAGAAACAATGTTGTAAAAGGTATAATAGGAATTCTTGTAATATAGAATATAAAGAGGAAGACTGTATTTAGACTGATCGACTTGATTTGTTGGTCATTTTTCAGATTTGTTCAGTCTTGTGTACTTGATGAAATTCGTCCTGAAGGTTTTCTTAAGTCTTGATCCCCGGGATTGCCCCCGGCCGAATATCTTTCTTCCTTCATTACCCACCTTAATCTTACAAAATCCCAGTTTGTGTGCAGGCTTGGCGTACTCTAAAAAGTGAGCTCGGATCACTTATGAACCCTTCTTTACAGATTTTCCTCTATTTTATATTGCGCAACAAACGTTCTGTCAAAATCTCCTTCACAGTGCTGGAAACGTATTTTAAATTAAACATCAAAGTCATACATCAGACCCGTGCATGTGGAAATGCAAAGTGCTTTTTAATAACAGCAAATGAAACCAGAAAAATTTATTGGATTTTAAATCTCAAAGAGAATCTTTAAATGGAGAGGATCATACAAGCTCTGTACGCAGAAATCCCCTTCAGTATTTTAGTAATGTGGGCCAGATGAACATCTCTAATAGGATTTAGTCTGACTGGATGGAGGGGGGCATCTCTGCTTGACCCCCTGTTGTTTTGAAGCCCACCCTGAGCTGTCATGTGATCACGGGACAATGTTGGCAGGTGTTTGGCTCTGATTAGACTTTTTACTAAGGCCAAACTCAGCAAGCTACCCCCAAGATATGGATTATAGATGGACTTAATGGTTAACAGGTCATAACCCTTACTAATAAGCCACATTAAATATGTTACTAAGTCATCACAGAAACAATGTCTTATAGATGAAGGTAGAATGTCATTGTCGGGCTGTTTCCATGGTAATAGCAGCAAGAAACCGGTTGGTTAAGAGATTTTGCATATTGTAATAGTTAATAATTGTGAAGGCTGTTAGCCTTTTTGATAACAATGAGATTGCAGACAGAAGACGTTAGAGAGCAGATTCGCCCACATGAACGCCTAATTGTAAGAATATTTTCAAAATAAATAAAACTGTTTAACACACATTTAAAATAAAAGCAACATGTAATTGAATGTGCTTCACTGGTAATACATTAAGCATCTGTAACTGGCTTAATTTTGTGTTGTTTACATATTTTAGAGTTTTTCTTATTTGTTATATCCATATTCATGTGTTGTTTAGAAGATGTTGCCTTTTTTTAAAGTAGGACCTTTATTTCCTCCAACACATGGTAATATGCTGTCAAGAGTTTGGTATTAAGAGATTCTTTTAAGTATAAACATTTAGCTTGATCACTAACTTATATTAAGTTTCGTTGAGGGTATTTAAGATTTTGTCTTGTTAGAGTTTAATGTAGAATAGCTTAGAATAGGCCAAATGTACCTGTGATTAAATAAATCTCATTAGTTGTCATCAGCTGAGCAGCAGGAGGTATGATTGTACCTAAACCCTTTGCTACTGTAAATTGGAGCTTATACTTTCTGAAATCTGTTCATGAAATTAGTTTGGGATCTTGTTAGATCGTGTAAAAATTTAAATGGTCACACAGACCCAGACATTTAACTATCGGCATGAAGTCTGGTCCACTTTCGATCTTATTTTGGTCAGGAACTTTGATTAAACTAAACTAAAATTGGCATACTTTGGCAAATCCTGCAACGAATTCTCTCGCAGGATAGCTCTTTTTAAAATTGTAGACATGACTTTGATTACACTGTTAAAAAATCATGCATGCCAATCGGACTGAAGTATGTGATTTGTTTTTTGAGCAGCTGAGGCTGACAATAGCACAAGCTGTAAAACATAGTGAAGGTTTTCAATTTTGGCCTGCGATGTTGAATTTGTTTTGTGAAACATAAAGAAAGGGAGAAGATATTCAAGAAGAAAAGAGAACATTTTTAGTAAGCAGGTACATAGCAAAAAGAATAAACACTTACAACCTGTTGAGATAGAGGGACAGATGCAGAGAGATTTAGGTGTCAGGAGAGCAGATTTAAATTACAGGTCATGTCAGGTCATCTCACAGGTCTCATTTTAAGCCAGCTTCCTGTCTTTGTTGTTTATTCTCTCCTTTCTGACACAAAAGCTTTGTCATTTGAAGTGAACATTTTTAGTGTTTTAGAGATATCAACGATCCCTTTTCTGAGTTGTATATTTCTACATTATTAAGTGGGTTTGGATACGAGTATCTGATAAATGACTGTAAAGGACAGATAGATAAAGGTTCACAAAGAAAGCCAAACTGTGAATTTTACAAGAAATGACCTACTATAAATCTAATATAAAGGAAGATGTTTGATGCAAAATTTTGCTGTTTTTAGATTTGTAGAACGATTATATTGCCTTTTTCCTTCAGTCCTGTCATATAGTACAGTATTTATGTGACGTAACCAATAACTGAAAATGTTCTTGAGATTAAAGTCTTCCGTTTCATACTATAATGCACTAGTGTTTCTGCTTATTCATTGTTAAAGATTCATGATCAGATAGAAATGATGCAGACAAACTCTCATTGCTCATTTCAAAGGCCAAAAGCATGCTGCCGTGTTTTATGCCTGAGATCTAAAATAAGAAGGTTTATTATATGCTAAGTCTGTTTTGTGAGCTTAATCAAATAATTTCTTTATTATTCTTTTATCTTGATTGATGGTGCTTACTAAGACGTCCCATGGATTTACAATGAGAGAGGGATTCAAGCAGCACATTTACCTTAATGTATTCGGCAGATGCTTTTATCCAAAGTAACTCTTGAGTGCATTCAGGATATACATTTTATCAGCATGTACATTTCCTGGGATTTCAACCTGTGACCTTGCTAGGTGATCTACAGGGAAGAATATTTATTCAAGTATCACAGAGACTTGTGGTGGGCTCTTTTGGCTTGTGGGTTGTTATTGCAGAATAAACCTTTCTATTTAAAGAAACTATTCTAAATATTATATAAAAATATTTCTATTTATCTTTTTGTATGTTTATTATTTTCAAGGTCATTTACTCGCAATACCTGGATGAGCCTGTATTATTAATTTTGATTAATTTTCATTCTGATTGAATATATAAATTATAATAATATATAAATAATAATATAATGATATATAAAAAATGTTTAGGGAATAACATTCCTTGGAGTGTCATGTCTGGCTAATCAGAATCAAGTATTAAATAATAATGATGTTTTACATTTACAAAAATTACAAACCACTAGAGCAACGTGAGGTTAAGTAAACAAGGACAGAAAGCTCATAAATGAAATCTTTTAACCTTTTGGTTACCAGTCATTAATGGTCACTACATTTCATCATCATTTTTCTCATGCTTTTTTCAAATGCTTCTTTTCTTGTGTCTATTTTTTCTGATTATATGTATCTAAAAGGCTCTGTCTCTTAAACGGATGCTGTAAACCTGGTTGGTAATGTGATGTGACATTAATATTGAATAAGACAGAGAGGAACATCAGGCTGCCAAATGATGTTCCATATGCAGGTCTGCTGACTATAATAAATAACACCTCCACATTGGAAAAATAAAATGCAGACGCTCATGTTCATGTGTGAGAGAAGTGAGATAAAGGTACTTAGCGATTTTGTCTGTACTAACCGCATCACCATGGATACAGAGAAACATTTTGATTTGATCTTTAAAGGGAGAGTCTATGATGGTTTAAATCTCAGTTTTTTCCTCCAGTGGAGATTTTGTGTGTCGTGATGCATCAATATTGTATGGATGATATGGATTTTTGTTGCTTTATAAAGTATTTGTCACCTTCATGTGAAGCTTTCCTGACACATAATATTGTCTTACTTGAAATATCAATAATATCTTTACTGGAGCTTCAGGTGAAAATAGCAACATGCTTCAGAGACAACACAGTATTCCCTGCAAGTTGAGTTGGATACACAAACCTCAGACGCTTTTTACAACCTTAAAACAAGTGTGCAGCTAATTATTTCTCTGAGCCTTGGGCTCCAAAAATTACTGATTTAGAGCACTTTGTGTTCTCGCCACAGCATAAATTATACAAACGAGTTTAAACTACATTTCTGTTTCCCTTGGTTTTCATCGGTTTACACGTTTCAAGATGTGTTTTGGAGCTCAGCCTGTGCTAATACACCCTCAGCTGTTCTGAATGGGGACACTCTCTCCACATTTACGCCAGAAAGAAAAGCCATGACTTAGCATTTCTGTTGTTTTGTAAAGAGACATAAAACAGCCAAAAGCATTTGCAGAATTTGCATTGTCAGTGCCAAAGCAGCCACTGCGGATCAGGGCTTCAATAAGTACCACATGTGGCTGAATAGATGTTTATTTTAAGATGTGAAATTAAGTCATTTAATGCTAATGTGACAAGGATGCTTTTAAATGTTTCATTTATTCTTGAGCTCTCTTCATCTCTCAGTCTCAGACATTTCTCTCATCTCTCATGAATGCTGAATGAAAATTGCTGGTAGTCATTTACAACATTAGTCCAGTGGTTCTCACATTATATAAAATACAAATAGATCCCAGGCTATATAAAATAGTTTGCTTGAAATTAGATTTTTTTATAAGAATTATATTAGAACTGTCACTGCACATATTGAGCATACACACGAAAATTTTAGTTTTTTCAATTTTAGATATATTTTTTACTATTATTAAATGTTTTTATTTTATTGTAGGTATTTGTATAAATAACATTAACATTTTTATTATTTTTTTAGTTTTTAGTAAATTTCTTAGAAGTCTTAAAGAACTTTCCATCAATATATCATTTGTCATGATAAGAATAGAAATTTCTTCTGTTCCACAGAAGAAAGACAGACATATGGGTTGACTTAAAAAAGTAATTATACAGATAAATACAGATAAACACAAATTTAGAATGAGATGTTAAATATTGGTTATAAAACATGGGAAGAACGACTTTTTGTAGGAGAAGTGAGATGCCTACAAATTCAGCAGGAGTCTGATGAGAAGACAGTCTCTCTCTCTCTCTCTCTCTCTCTCTCTCTCTCTCTCTCTCTCTCTCTCTCTCTCTCTCTCTCTCTCTCTCTCTCTCTCTCTCTCTCTGTTTCTCTCTGTCTCTCTCTGTCTCTCTCTCTCTCTAGCTTTTGACATTTAACTAGACCCGCCATAAACAGTACAGAGCAAAGCTATTGACATTCATTCTGTCTGGCAGAGTTTTCCTCAGTCTGATTCTGCAACCCAGTCTGCTGCAATCTGTCATATCGGACAACACGTTCTGCTGCATATAACTCTGTCCTCCTCTAAGTAATAGGCAGTAAATTAGCCCGCAACATCTCAGGCAAAAGTCATAAGCGTAAATTTGCTTGGGTGGAAAAGTATCCTAATTATTAAAGTTGTGGAGAGTTGGATGGCTGAGTTTTTGGATCTGAAAAAGATAATAGTAAATCCCTGGAAACCCCATTACCGTACTCCATTAAAGAAGGGTTTTATTATACTTCTGAGGAAAGATTTGAATTCTGAAGATTATAAAATAGCTATATTCCTATCTTACAGTTCCTATTTCAAGATATAAATATCATATATTAATTTAAAGATTAAATGTATCTCACGTCTGTCTGGAATACTTGATTGGTCAGTCACTGCATTCTGCAGTCAAACACATATCTTTGTAAAATGACTTAAAATGGTATGTTTTGTATTTATTTGTTGTAAAAAAGTGGGATAATGAACAACCCTTTACAGAAAAGCCACATGAAATTTACATGTGCAAATAACACCTTATTCTCCATCACTGTTGTTTACCTATTCATAAATTCAGCTGTGACTGATGACACTGTCCTGCCCGATCCCCGTCTTTTGTGTAATTAAACATCTGTCTTCCATCAAAGCCCGTATGCCCGCACACATGAAACCACACAAACATACCCACTCCCCAAAACCCCACCTTAAATTTTTGCTGCAGAACACCCCGGTGACCAGACTGGCATCAGGTAATTAACAGGCCGACTGGTCGTGTTGATTGCTTCATTATTCGTGCAATGAGCATCTGGCAAAGGCATCGGATTGATGTCATGGATTTGACATTAATGCATGCTGAAGCTGTTTAATAACAGCAGTCGGGACTGTGGACACAAATCAAAACCCACACGCTCTTTAAAGTGTTGCTTTGTTTTAAGACCCAGTCGTGGTGGTGTCGTAATGAGATGTTGGCTCTCGCGTACAGGTTTGTGATTTTGTCTGAGGAGTTTTGTTGTATGATTCAGCTATTTTTTCTAGGTTTCATTATGTTTTGTGATTTATGTTATGTTGGCAAGTTAAGTCTTATGTTGGTCGATAACGTGTGTTAAACAGGCTTGTTACAGTAGCAACAATAGAGAAAATGTTGTTGTAAGAAGAGTAGACTGAGTGAACTTTTATCAGTTAATTAGAATTAAACGTTAGTTTTTTATTCATCGTAATTGAACTACATTCAAAAGCTAACTAAAAATATTTTGTATTCAGCAGTGTTTTACGTTGCTGGATCTTAAATGTAATTAAAATTTTTCCTATTACAGTTTTCAAATATAGTGAGCGTCTTGTTTCCTACTGCCTACAAACGCCCGAGGTGCTCCTGTAGAAAACTAAACCCTAACAGAGCAATCTGATGGACACATTTGCATTTGGCAATTTGACATCACAGTGCAATTTTCCACAGTAATTTTCTGTATTTTTTGGACACCACATCCAAATAAATCATTAAACTCTAACCACATTTCACGGTATCAGCTAGACCCCACCAGAAGTGAGTCTCTGTGTTAAAACATGAAGTAAATGACCTCAGATAATTCCCAAGTAAACATGATTAAAATGGAAATATTTAAACTGGTGTCTGATCGAGAAAGAAACCGCATGACGTAGCTCTTAGCTAACCATATTTGTTCAATTATATTCATACATGCTGACCAGCACATAAGTACATTTTTTTCATAATGTTATAGCACCAACAACAGTGATCTTTACTTTATATAACTGCTAAACCTTTTATTGCAATCCGTCTACACACATTCACACTAAGTAATAAGCACTGATATGAATCACATTTGCCTTTTTATTACATCTCGCAGGGGTAAATTTTACCCCATCCCCAAAGGACCTGATTCAGCAGCAGCAGCTTTGGCTGTATTGGCCAGTGTTGTTATCTAATAAAGTTGCCCTCTCCCCTCAGTGAAATGTCATGCTATAATGTATCTAACAGTGTTTGTACACGTTAAGGTCAAAACTGCCAACAGGCACACATATATTACTGTGTTTTACAGTATTGCATTAACTTTGGGTTACCCAAGGACAAAATTGTGATCGTTTTTTGTTGTTCCACGTGATGATTGTGATAACGCTCAACCCGCACCTTAAACCGAGTTAGTTAAACTAATTTAGTTCACCTGAGAAAGAAAATGAGCTGTCTTAGTGTTAATACTAAAAGTGTTTTTTGTCCTTAATAAAACTTAATCTTCATTTTTGGGTGACTGTCCCTTTAAATACATTTCATGTTGATTTAAAAAGCTGTCAGACGTCTGTCTTTGACTCAGTCTATATAAGGAACCCTTCTGTGTTTAGATGTCAGTATGGTTACACCACACATTTTTCTGTTGCTGTAATCAGCTGTGAAGCATCCGCCTCATGGAAAGACAAATGTGATAATACATTCATCTGAATGAAAAGGCGTAGTTACGTAACACTCCTCCTCAAACATACTCTCTCCCTCTCCCTGTTCGCTTTATTGATCTTGTAGTAGGAATTTCTTAGTGTTTTCCTGAACACACACTTTAAGCCGCAGCTGTGTCCTTCAGCTCCTTCATGCTGAATGTTAGGAAGCTCCTTACAATGACCAAAATCCAGCACAACATATCCTTCCGTCTGCAGCCTCCGTTCCTGCTATTGTCAGCATGTCAAGATTGTGCGTCAGGAGGTAAAATTAGCAAGCCGTGAAAAGTGAGGCCTTTCCTGCCATATAGTATTGGTTTGTAGCTTCTGTGTCTTTTCTGGACCGATTCAGGGAGTGTAAATGTATTTATCTTTAAATATTTGAGTCACTGCTGGTGTTTGTATGCATAGAGCTACTGTCTGGGTTTAATATCAAATCTCCAGGACATAATATGTATGGATAATAATTGGAAAATCTTCAGTTACTTACATGAATCAGTAGTGGGTTCCTTTGCTTTATTTACATTCTTTCTTTCCATCTGTTACCTCAACATTGGGGGTGTATGTGTAGCTGGGGTAAACATATATTCTTCCCATTCTTTACAGATAGACATCGATAATAATTAAGGCTTTGCAATATTTAAAATACTCAGAATATATTCACAATAGAGAAAGGACAAAAAATACCAAGCAACATTGTGACTGTGATTGTAATGTGCTTTTTATTTGGCCAGTTATGTTTGCCCGCCATCATCTCATTAGGCAAATAGTAAAGTGGTCCTTGTCGTGTGACTCTTGAGAATGAGAACATTAAGACAGAGATGATTTAATAGTGTATCTCATTTAAACAATGTTAGAGTCTGTAAATTTGATTCATTTACATAAATCAATCTAAGAGTCAAGATGCATTTGTTGGAGAAGTCTCTGTGTGCCATTTTTTATTGTAAAATGTTACAGTAAAATGTATGTGAAGGTAAATGTTGTGTATTACGACGTGTTATGTTAGTGCGTGCCTGTCCTAATTGTGTTAAGTTTACTTTACAGGAAGTGCAGGTCACTCTTTTACTACCTTTTATCCTGTCATTTTATTAGCTTACTTCCTTCATTTATATATCAACACTAGCTGATATTATCTGAGGCCTTTTTATGTTTTTTTTTTTTTTTTTATTTTTATGTCTTTGAAATAATATTTGTTTTTTTGTATTTTCACTTGATATTCTAATATTATACAGCGTTCTGAGGGTTAAGTAAAAGATTATTAGTAGAAACTAAACATATGTGAAGACTTTAGTAAAAGAAACCAATAATAAAATGCTATTTATTTCAGGTGTCCCCTAAAGCAAATCATGTTTGTGTAGCATTCAGATAATTATTTCCTAATTCATTGCAATCAATAACAATACAATTCATTTTTGCTTTATGCTCTATAAAATGTTGTTTCTCTTTAAAATTGCCTAGAAAAATATTTTGGCCCCTAAGGGACACAACATCATTGATAATGTGTTGCATATATTTATATGCTCTATGAGCAAATCCAAATGCTTTTCGATTTTTCTACTCACAACCCATTATCATAAAATATGAATCATTCATAAGAGGGGGTAAGCTTGCATAATCAAACTCGCCCTTGGGATTTTAACCCTTTAAATGTGAATTATGAAAAGGTCTTGTAAATTCCAACAGGTCTTAAATCCCATTCCAGCCCTTTCCTTAGAGATTTTTGTTCAGAGGCATATGTCGGGTCAGTGTCTTTTGCTAAACACACGTTATTTATGCCAAATGTTGTCAAAAATCTGTGTGTTTTATAATTTGCAGTGAGTGATATAAATAAAGAAAATATATGTGGACCTTAAGCACAGTCAGTCCAGGGTGAGTTTCGTGTCGCTGTGGTTTCAGGTCAGTCTGTCATGTTGAAGTAGACTCGTTGTTGTTGTGTTTTCTGCTTGCTTGTTGTGTGGGAGGACTAATATGTTGACAGCTCCCCTGCTGTTAGTACCACAGTGCTGTGTCAGGCCACCACACCAGACATCACCGCTGTTTATCTCCATTTACCCAGAATGCCAAGGGAGCATTTCTAGCTCCTGTGTGTATCTGGGGCTGAAAATACATCTGCTTTGGTCTAACAGCCAATTGCGACAGAGCTCGGGACAGATGCTGAGCTATTATTGGGTGGAATATCACCTATTTCCTTGCTGGACTGTGTCTAACACTTCTAGGGGCGATGGTACTGATTTCCAATTAGGTTTAGATCTGCATTTGATCAGCTGTGTAATTGTAAAATATCTTCTTATCGAAATGACAATATGCAAAATACGTGTTTGTGTTTTGGTAAAGATTTTAAGCATTTTGTTTGGTTTGATCATCACACAGTTTGCTTTAGTTAAAGTTTTAAGATAAATGTGTGTTTTTCTAAGTCAGTCAGTTAAGCAGTATACAAAGACAACGCTTTCAATGCCGTATAGCCATCTCAGTTGCTTTCTGGATTGTTGACACAGACAGAAATAAAGTGGGTAATGTGTGACAACTGTCTGAATATTTTTAAATACATTTTATATATTTTTATATTTTAAATAAGAATAATTATACTTTTTTATTAAAGCTGCAATCTGTAACTTTTGCCTTTCTATCGCCATCTCTAATTGAAAACATAGAGATTTACTTTATGCACTTCATACACAACAGCTTAAATAATGAAGCTGAAAATTCTCTCTATTGTCAGATGGTTGCACAGATGAAAGCTGATGTGTTTTGATAAACGGTACATAAGAGATGCGGTTGGCAAAAGCTACGTAAACATCAAGTTTGGATTAGAGAAGAACTGAGAAGCTTGAATGTTTTAGTAATGTTTGTTCTTCTGGTAATATGCATCTTGT
Source organism: Beaufortia kweichowensis (assembly GCA_019155185.1). Lineage (NCBI taxonomy): Eukaryota > Metazoa > Chordata > Actinopteri > Cypriniformes > Gastromyzontidae > Beaufortia > Beaufortia kweichowensis. The sequence continues at coordinate 12,930,089 of CM032814.1, forward strand.
TTAATCAGCAAGTACATTCTCATGCTAAAAATCAATGTTGTCATAGCAAGAAAGATTGAACATAATTATGGACAAATCCAAACATAAGGTGAGAAACCAGTGTCCATTTATTCAGAGGTCAACAGCAATTCAGAAAAATCAATCTAGCTTTATTGAACATGTACTGATCAGACAAACAGGTCAGAGACCCACCATTAGTCCTATCAGGGGGCTTATTTACTACAGTCAATAATCAATGTGTTGGACTGGTTAAGCGTGCCATTTAGAGTCAGAACCGGCATTAACCCAAACTGGCTGCCAGATGAACATGATCAAGTACACGGTAGTAATGGACAGCTATTGCCAGTTTGATATAGTTTAATTTTACAATTCAGCACATAACAATTACATACAGTAAATACATAACAACAGTGGGATTTATATAACTATTTTACCTATTCATACTATTGTATTTATCATTGTGGCTTTGAAATACATTTGTTGTTGTGTTTCAAAGTAAATCTAGTCATAAACATCCTGCAAATAAGAATTGATCTATTGAAGCCTCTGTCCCGAAGACACTGACCACAGATCAATGTCTGTAGAGCTGAACTAGACTGCCACAACAAAATCTACAGAAACACCCTGTCAGCTTTATGGATTTCTTAGTTCAACTTAATCGAGTACATATTCTGTCCCTAACCTTATACTTTCTTTTGCTTTTTAATCTTTAGTACCCCTAAAGCTTATACCTGACAAAGAATATTATATAGCACTAGGGGTTGGTCTATTATTGCCCAGGAGTTCTCAGTTGTGTTTAATATCAATACGTTTTTTTCAGATGGTTCTTCTAAAATTCTTCAGGAAATATTAAAATAGAAACAAATAAGATAGTTGCTGGCATATAGTGACTATGCATATGTAAAAATAATGTTGATAACAAAACCTATGATAGTGTGGTTTCAGAAATCTTTCTCTTGGCAAATCTGAGCAGTTTAAGCCATTGTTGAGATTTCTTCTGACATTTATAGGAGATATGTAAGATTGTAGATTTTGAGAAAACAAAATTCTCATTTTGCTCTCCAATTATTCTTGAAAAAACACTAAAGACAAGACATTAAAGAGATTGTGTAAAAACGTGTACACAGAGGAGCTAAACCCCTCTTTGCATTGTAAACTAGACACTCAAGTCTCTTTTGTCCTGTGGTTTCATCTTTTTGAAGCATTCCTGTATCTTATCTTCTTTTATTGTCCTTGTTTATTTTTAATGTGCCCATGGGCTGTTCAGATGCCGCACTGTGTAAAATATATCCCTTTTGTGGATTGCGAATAAAATCACATTCACACCATAGTTTAGGAGAAATCTCTCTACAGTATGATCCAATGGGATATTTCAATACATATTTAGGGCTGGAAACAATGGAGATGTAACTACGATCTTCTTGTCCCTCTTTAGGTTGTCTTAAACATTATCTCTTTCTGGTGCCACTGGTTTACTTTGCTGTCTAGCGAGCATCATGAATATTATTGGTTAAAAAATTTAACGTAAATTGAATTTATTGAAAAGGTAAATATTGTTATTAGAAATCTGTACAACTGACAGATCAGATCGTTTTTTCACAAATGAACATGATGAGAAATGCAATATTGTCAACTTCTTTAGTGGAAACATTTGGGACATTTTTCTTTGTTATAGGTCTGTTCTGACATATTTTATCTTTCTTTCTTAGAAATGCAGATTTGCTCCACAAATGCAGATAATGACAAGTGTATCTGTGTCCCCCCACAGACAAACAAGCACACAAACACACAGTTCAGTCCTACACGTGGCTGCTCAAGTCGAACGCGGGAGGAAGCATGTAATTTCCCCTCATTTACCTTTAAACTTGTGTTACTTCAGACTCCCAGTGCTTTTGTAATCATTAATGTGCAGATGTTCCCAAACAATCCCGTTGATTTCCACTTGATTTTCCTTCCTGATTTAAGTCATCAAGCAACTTTTCATGAAGCCTAATCTGATATAGTGATGTGCATCTGTTAAAGTTTTTCTTTGTTCAGTAAATATACTATTAAATAAAATACTAAGTATAGATATGTGTGTTTGTTTGCATGTGCACGATGGATAAAGTCGCCAGCAAAATGTCCCAGTCATTCATAAAACACCCGATTTTCTCTCCAGACTGTGTGTGTGTCTCACAGTTGCTCTGTCAGTTAGCTACACACCCGCTCATCCTGTAAGAAACACCACAGAGTAGATGACAATCTGTCAGTGTGGATTCACTCGTACTGTGAATCTGTTTATGGCTTGTCGCCCCGTTCATCCAAACGTCACTCTCTTCTATGCCCTAGTCCACTACAGCTGGAGTGTGAAATACTTAACACGTGTGTGTCTGCGGATACAGCACTAAGATTTTGATGTATGTTTGAGTGAGAAGTTAGCTGATATTTAGGTGATATCAGGGAGCAGAATTTTCTTTATAGATTGCATTTGGCTGAACAAAAAATCTGTGTAGTACAAGATGAGTCATCCATGTTTTTAATGATTTTTTAATGTTCTCTGAAAGACCGTTGCAGCTATGTTTCAATTCATGGTCTCGCTTTGCGTTGTGAATGTTAAGAGTACATCTATATAATTTGATGAACTAATTCATTATCGTTATATGTCCCATATAAACCAAATCAAAGAGTTTTCTCTGAAAGCCTCCATTGATTAATGCCTTATATGAGAGTATTATATTAAAGTGAATGACTCGCCCATTAGAGATTCATTCACAGGCTGATATAATGGACCACATCAGACTCGTCCTGTCCATTCATCCCAGTTTCCCTCCTAGTGAATGTCTGACATGTTTTGGTTACATCAGTTTTTGAGCGACATCACCCACACAGCATCAAACCCACAACTTTGTCCTGAGTGACTTCAGCGTTAATCACTGCTGGCACATTCGTCATTACACACACAGAAAGGAACCCACACTCATTCATACACCTACACGTGTACCTCTGTGTGTTGTGCGTCGTGACACACAACCTGCTCAGAACACGTACGTTTTCACACTGTAATATAAAAATGTTAAGCTAACCGTAGCCTCGTGGTTTGACTGAATGTTGTGATGTCAAGATCATAGTTTTTTCAGTATTTAACTATTGAGCTGAAATGTACTGAAATGTACTCTTTTATAAAGGGACATCATTTTAAAAAGCAGTTTGGTTTTGTTTGGTGTTAGACACTGAGCCAGAGGAAGAGGTGGCGAGTGTCTTCGCCGTCCCCGTGGGAGACGTGAAAGGCATGCTGGGAAGGTAATGCACTTTTAATGGTCTGGTGCAGAGCCCTGCAGCTGTGACGGCCCGTGTAGCTGCGGTGCTGATTGATTACGCGTCTCGCGGGGGCCGGGAGAGTGACGCAGCAGCTGCAATTCATCGCTCTCCATCAGGGCCACTGGAGAACCAGTCGTGAATCAGCAGAACACCGGGATGCACACTGGTGTCTACACAGTGCTGGTCATAAGGGGAATGTTATTATCTTGTCTGGTGAATCATTTTTACATATATTAAGTTTTCGTGGATAGAAACAAGTCTTTTATTGAATGAGGTTAGTTAAATCAATGATGGTGAATACTGATGATGGAGAGATTTTACTTGTTGCCTTGCTGCATCTTCTGTACTACAGTACCAGTCAAAAGTTTGTAAACACTTACTCCCTGTTGTTTAACCCCACATTTTTGAATAGTGGTAAACTTATCAAAGCCATAAAATAACTGTGGGAATAATTTTGTGACTAAAAGCATCCAACATAAATGAACACTATATGTTATATTTTAGCATCATTAAAAGTCATCACCCTTTGTAAAATCATACTCTTGACATATTATCATCCAGCTTCTTGAGGTCTCAACCTGGGAAGCTTTTTGAACAACACTGAAGGAATTTATTTCTATTCTGGACTGGCTGCTTTTTATTCATTACATTACATTTACATTTAGGCATTTAGCTGATGCTTTTATCCAAAGTGACTTACAAATATTAGGAGACAATGAAGCAACACATCAAAAGGCAACAATAGTACTAAGAAGTGCTTTACTAAGTTTACAATGTTTTGCAGTGCTAGATAAATACCTGTAGAGGAAAGAAGAGAGGGTTTTTTATGATGTCAGGTGTTTATGGAAGAGGTGTGTTTTTAGTTGTTTCTTGAAGGAGGTGAGGGATGTGGCAGAATGGATTGCGTTAGGGAGATTATTCCATAAGCAGGGAACAGAGAAAAAGAATAATTTATTCATTATTTGCTCCAAGTTATTCATTTGAGAAATATATTTAAGCGGTAATTATACCAGATATGACAGTTAATCATTTTTTTCTATCCCCTATCTATGTCATAATGACTAAGTGGAGCAAATTGCCGAACTCAAAATAGTAAAAGTTATGGAACTCTAAATGCAGTTTTTGCAGCTTAGTTGCAATAAATCAAATTTTAAGAACACCAATATTTTCATTTAAGATATCAAGAAAATGAAATATATCATGATATGACCACTTTAAAGATGACTGAAGATGATATAAAGCATAATATGGTTGCAAATGTCCATCCTTGTGTAAAGCAGAGCCTTTTCATTCAATTCTTGCTACATTCTCTTCACATCAGAAAGGTTGTTTTGGAAATGTAGTAATTGAATTTGAGAAAGGCTATGACACACAATGACAGCATAAAATGCCAAACATCTGTCTACACACATTCACATTCTGTGAGGTCACTGTGGGGTTATCACAGGAGCTTGAATCACATTCCACATGCCTGATCGCTGCTTCTAAAACACATACGGAAACAGGAAACACATGTTAAGAAACTCAGAATTGCTGCATATCTTATCACCAGCATAGAAACAAATATGTACAGACCAAGCGCTTGTTCTCCACCATCAGGCAGTTTGTTTTTCTTCTTTATACTTTAATACTTTTGGGACACATCTGAGCCCCATTTCTAGACTTTTAAGCTCTTTTTAGACAGATGAAACACAAGGCATGTAATTAATGCTGTTATTAAATTATTAAAGATTATGTATAAAATTATACCTTGCTTAACTAAAAGCATTTGCACTTTACTTGTTTAAATTTGGACTACATTATAATGTTTGACATGTATAATTTTATACTGATTTAATTTAAGATTCAAGCAGGTTTTAATATTAATCTTCTTTTCTTCTCTTAAGAATGAACACGTGTTGCAGCTGTTCTTATCATGAATCCACTCTCTAAATCTTTCTCTAATTCATTTCTAAGCAGTATGTGCAAGCGTTCAGATAAAATAGAAATCCATCGCTTTTCTTTCTTTTCTTAAGGTAGTAACACAGTGCATGTTGAACAGCTTTATCGCAATGACCTTATTGGTTTCTGCAGAAACCCGGAGGAAATGATGTCATGTACAGTATGGTGAATGTGGCCCTGCTTTAATTGGATTAATGAGACCTTGTAAATGAATTAGTCAGTAAGTACAGTCAATATTCTTAGTCAGTTATCTAGAATAGTGGTGGACAAGATTTTCATGAGAGTCACTAAATGAGAGCACACACACAATTGAGTCACTACTGTAAATGTAGTTATACTTTGTGTATAATGTATATTCATGAACATTAATCTAGTTTGGCCCTTTTTATTAAATACCAGTGGTGTTATTTTTCTTGATTCATTGGTGTATATTATTGTAAAGAACAATATCATAGCCCACTTTTCAAGTCTGCAATCAAATCCCAAAAGATTTCATTATTCATCCAAACTCATTCATTTTTTTGTTTTTCATTCTATTAATGATTTTATAAGAAATTTTATGGGAAACTTATGAGATACAGTTGATGTTTCAATAAAGCATAACTGACAATTTCATTAAGTCTCCTGAAGACAATTGGCAAGTGTGCAATTACAACCTGAGCAATAACATTTTCCTCTGGGATGTTTTGAATGAAATATTTTTGTTGCCAGGACAATTTTCCTCTGTCAGACACTAACATCCCAACTGTAAAATACACATAAACTCAGTCATGTTCCTCTGGCCGAAGGGAGCTCATATGACAGCTTTATTTCACAACAGCTACTTAGACAACCTTGGCTCATCTTTATCCTGAACGACTGAACTGTCGTCGGCAAACCGTTGCTGTTAACACAAACCAAACATCATCTCGGGCTGATTTTTGAGCTTGTTGGCTCAAGCGCTTAAAAGACACATGGGTAATATCTCGATGTCAAGTTTCACCGTGTCCAGATTGTTCTCACGGTTGTCGCTTTGATGAGATTTGAATATCATTTTTGGTAAGGGTTGCCATGGTGACCAAAGCATGGGCTGTGTGTGTGTGCCAGTTGCCATGCAGTGGTTTGTTAAGAAAGAGGTACAGACCCCACAGCATGCTAACTAAACATTACGCTCGGCACAGGTCTCCGAACCGCATCTTTGTTAGTTTACTCCATTGCACTTTTGACCAACGTGTTTATTCTGCATCCCAACAATTTGTGCTTTCAAGTTTTCACACCACTTTGCCTCATTTTATTGTCTGAGAAAAATGTCCTCCACTTAGCCTCTCGACACAGGTGGTCATGACTCACAAATGGACTTTATTCTTGTACACAAATTCACACACACAATGCTTTTGTTCACATATTTACTGAAAAACCTTCAGTGGTGAGTCACAGGTTCTGTGATGATGTTGCACACATACACACACACAAAAGCGTGTGTTACAGAACAGCAGAAAAGATTGTGTTTGTCTATTGATTGAGACATGATCTGTATTGATTGAGAAGTCAGAAAACACAAGGTGGTTGGATTTTCTCGGCTGACTGACTTGAACATTAATGAGATGATGATAATGGGAGGCTGGTTTATAACCTCTATGCTGTTGTACAGGCTGCGGATATAATGAACTGGAAATAAATTGCACAAATATCCATTTACCAATCGCCAAAGAAAGCCTTGTAGGATCTTACAATAGATAATAATTTATACTGGTAAGCTGATTGGTTGATGAGATTTCGTTTCAGACATGTTTGTTTACACCTGCTTAGATTTATTTGAATTGTTATAGCACTCAAATCAATACTGGCTGCTTAAGAAAATGTATGAAAAACTGGTTGAGTTATACAGCTCTGTTTGATCTAATGCTTATGAAAGACATTCATAATGCTCATAATAAATAGGTTATGGAAAGGGATCAATGCTGTAGTCATTGTATTGTGGTCACAGCGTTGTGTTGGCGAGACTTTTAGATTAGCATGTGATTCAGACGTCCTCTCACCCAGGGGGGTTTAAATCTCATTTCACATCCCTTTATCGACTCAGTATGTCTCAGGATGCGCTTCAAGTCATGATACCCAAAGGACAAGATATGAGAGTGACAATTTTGACACCTTGACAATCCCACATCACACACATGATCACATATTCATAAGGACTCATCTCTTTATTGAGAGAAAAAAGTGTGTTTGTGTCCATGGCCTGAGCACACGGGAATAAAGCTGGAATTTTGATGACATCCTGGGTGATTTATTATTTTCAGGGCTAAATACTTTGACATGTATTATAGCTAAAGTGTGTAATTTCTGTGTCACTAGCATCATAAAAAATTATTGTTGCACAACAGGGATTGGTTGAGCCTTATTTATTATATTTAAAGCTGGTTTATCATCTAACCAGTTAAGATACGGACATACCAGTTGAGCTCCAGAATAAAGCAATATTTTGATGACATAAAAATGTTGAGTTTGTGGGCAATTTACCCAACAAATTGCATATTTATACAGTATATGGTTATGTAACGAATAAATCTTTTGTCTGTCTTTTGTTCTGTAGAGAACCATGAGCACTGTGGAGGAGGAACCGGACCACATGATACCATGAAGAGAAGCCTGCAGGTCCTGCCTTACCAGCTGCTGAGTAAGTCTCTCATTATAAAACTAACACTGACATTCCACATGTGACCCTGTGTGTGACTAAAGTCTCAAAAATTATGAGATAGAAAGAATCAAAGTATCATAGCCATAAAAATGATGAAAATAGGTAAATGATGAATTGTTTTGATACTGTTTTGAGATACAGTGCTTACATTTTTATTTATAATACTAAAAAGAATCATTTAAATTACTGAAATAATATTTTTTTGACACTACGTTTATGGTTTATGGCTTCCTAAACATTGGATTTAATCTTTGCCTTACTCAGTCAATATTAAAGACCAAGTATGTCTTACTGTTAAACCAGTTAACAACCCGTTTGGGGACACCATTATACAGCATATGCTAAAGACCAGCTGTGCTGATGGTTCTGCGGTGAAATCTCATGTCGGCCCTTTACTCAAAGCACTCTTAGAATATTAGTATTGGCAACACACGCTTTATATTCATCCGGCTGAGATCCAACATGTTAGTGTGAAATGTTTTAGGAACATAAGGTCGGACAGAGAAGTCTTCCTCCGCTGTATTACGTTTAAAGAGAGATTTTATTACGGACAAATGCTGTTAGACTGCATGCACACGAGTGGAAGCAGAATCTCCTTCAGTCGAAAAGTAAAAATAAAGAAATGAGAATACCTTTCTCTCAGGCTCAGGTGTATTTCAACCTATTCATCCAAACTCGATGGAGTTTGTCTGAGAAAGTGTGATTTTAGTATCTTATGATATTTTATGAGTATCCCAGCTGAGCCCTGTCTGACCATCTGGCTATAGGGGCTGTTAAAACATCTGTGGTTCTGGTGTCTGCAGGTAAAGCATTCTTTATCATAAATGAAACACAACTATTGACCAATCAGAATTAAGGACTTGAACTAACGTTTTAATATTTATACATAAAATCTTTTATTTTTTACTGGGAATATTCTTACTAACGACTATTTGGAGCAACTGTAGCCCAATTATGTGACTTACGTGTTAAGAATTTCCTGTTTAAAGCGTTCGCTTCCTTCGCAACCGAAGTAATAATTTAAGATCTGTTAGTGTTCTGTAAACGACAGATTTGATTTTGTCAGTAAACAAATTGATTCCTTCTGTACTCTGTGTATTACTCTCATCTACCCGTAAACATCCGAAATTTCAGAGGTATTGCAGAGGACCGACACAACCAAAATCACAAACAGGATGCCATTATCAGAGGGTGTTATGGTTGCCGCCTTATCTATGAGCTCACATCTGCGCCACCCTGCCCCTCCCTTAACACAGGAAGTGCACTAACTGGCCCACAATTCTCTTGGGCAAAGTGTCCCTTGCATTGAAGACATGAACTCCCACAGAGACAGCCGTGGAATTTATTCATTGGTTAGATTCATTGTTTGGGTTTTGTTCGTATTTATAGCTCAAAATAATCCTTTGTGTGACTGTCAAAGAGCTTTTATTATCTTCTTTACATATGAACGGTTAAAGTTTATTGTATATTACAGAGGAGTGACTTTGCTTGTGTGTGTATTTTTTAACATCGAAATGTTGCCAGGTTTGTGCTTCTCCAACCATCACTAAATTGCAAAACTAGAGACCTGGTTGTTTTGGACGATTTTTAGTCTGTCTATATACCTACTATTACAGTAAAAAACCTTAGTCGATTCGATCACAGTGGTCAACTGAGACGTACTGCCACTAAAACCTGGTATTAACATCCATCTGAAATGTGTTTCTTGTGACCTGTGGTTGTTAAGGGCAGAGTCTGTGATAATAATGATTTTAATTAATACCTCTTACAACATCAGTGTGTTACTGTATGTTCACTGCACAAGTCCAAAAAATATACAAAAAAGGTCATGCTTTTTGTTATCAGACCTGAAAGTTACAGATTGCAGTTTAAATAATGCTTTAAATCATTGTTGTCCTGTATGCATCCTAATGCATTTCTGTTTACCATACAAATGTCACATGATCAAATGCTTTTCTGACTATACTTCTGAATGATCAGACTACATGTTTTGGATCTCTTGATGCCTGTATTTAGCACTGATATAGAGCTAAACTAAAACCAGGTTTAAAAAGAGCCTTTGACTCTTTGAGATTCCCATGTCTTACACAATAACTTGTTAGACTTTTGTGTTAAGGCTAAAGGATTAATCCACTGTCGAATACTAATTACGTGTCCCATCCCAATTAATGTGACAGAGATAAAACACTATTTATGAAAGGTCAAAAGTGAATATAATGGTTCATTATCAAAAGCACAGTGTTTACATCTGTTCTGCTGGGAAACAGACAGACTTGCCAGTTATTGAGTATCTCAGCAGTGTGCTAATCAATGCTTTGGCTAAACACCCAGAATAGCCCTTATTTGCTGTACCTTCCCACACATTTTCTGCTTGACTCAATGCCCAGTTTATCGCTGCGATCCAGCATGGTTTACACTACAGGGAAGCTTGTTCAAACTACTGGTGCTCATGGTGGACATGTCACTTCTCCTGCATGTGTGCTGACACCTGCTGTTGTGTACTGGTTTTGGATGCAAAACACTAGAATTGGACTGGTGCATATAGTGAAACACATTTTGCAGATTTTCCCTTTTCTTTTTACCGTCGTGTTGCACAAGGCTGTGTTTCCACGGCACAACGTGAGCCACAGAGTGCTTCTCAGTTTAATGTGAGGAATAATGTTGTTTCAAGTGTGACAGCACTGTTTCAGTCTCATCCTGCAGAAGCCATCTTGGCTCGCCTGGAGGTGACGCTGGTGCAAAATATTGATTGATGGATGAGAAAATAAACTGTAAACTCATACATTCTGTCAAGGCCATTTGAGATCTGAGTGCCTGTGAATCTGATGCTAGAGACTTACAGACAGTTCAAGGATCGGTGTGCTAGATGGATATTTTAGTGTTATTTATGAATGTCACAGTTGTGCACCACTTTATAAAAGCCACAGGGCATTTATGCATTCCAGAGATTTTAATTTTAGAAGGTTTACTGTATAAATTCCTTTTCCCACATTAGTTTCCCAATAAGCTAATGGATAGAGGTCGGCTTCATCATAAATCAGAGTATAATTTATTAGTGATAATACATCCCAGAACCTAACAGCCCATTCATCCCCTACCATTACCACACCCACATACACACCCCTCCCTCGACCCCGCCCACATAAGCACGTACACATACTCAGACACGCAAGATCGCCAAAGAATAGCTCATAAATCTGTACTCCGTATTACACTACATTTGCCTTACAAAAATGACAAGAAGTGATCAATTTGAAAAGTCTGAAAAGTCATTTGCTGAAATTTTCGCTATTTATCTATCATTTATCTAACAAAGAACTTATGCACATCCTTTTTTCATATTCATTCTGTCGTTTTCTGTGTCAATCACACCTCTCCTGTTCTCTTCACACCACGCTTCTGCTTCATTCCCTTGCAGTGACTGTGAATAAAATCTTGTTCTTTCTCCTGGACTCTCCATCATTGTAGTCTGTTAATTTGCTTTCATTGGAAGCAGCCCTCTTTTACAGCTCCGGTGCTGTTTCTCTTAAAAGAGGAGGTCAGGTGTTTCTGTCCGTGTTAGACCCTGTTAGACCTTTACTCCATGAAAACAGAGAGCCGACGCTTAAACTAATTACACCGCTCTGACCCTGATGTGCCGGTACACGCATGTACAGGCAATACAAATGGATATAGTGTGTGGTGGTGACTAAGGATGTTTTCACACTATAGCTTTTGATGTAGAGCCAAGTTCATTTAATGTCAGAATTCAGAATGCACATACTGATAAAATGTACTTGAAATGCACTGTAAGCCACTTTGCATAAAAGTGTCTGGCAAATGCATAATGTAAACTTAAATCTCTTGCACTGCATCTATGGCTGCAGACACGTGCGTAAAGTACTGTATCATAACCAAGTAACCTTTAGGAAAATTATATTATAGTGAAACTCAAATAACCATTTAGTTAAACCATAAAGTTAAAAACAAGCAGTTGATACTTTTTGTTAATGCAAATGTTGCACAGCACATTCATATACACCTTATGCTTCAATGCTCATCTTGCACAGTAGCCAGACAGTGTTTTTGCCCAGTACTGACACTAAGATGTAGTATGTGCTCTTTTCCTCCCACTCACTATTAAATTGCGAGTCAGAGATGTATGTGTGCGTGTGCGTATGTGTATGTCAGCATAAATGTCACTAGTGAGTGAGTCATTCATTGATAAATGGAAGATAACCTTGGTCATGCCAGTGTTTTTAAAAGCCAAAAAATAGTAGTATGACAAATCCTCCTTTCTTTCTCACTCCCAATCATTCATGCACAACCACACACTCTCATCATTTGGCTTAAAATGATTTACTCAGTTTGGATATGTTCCTGGATCATTCTTTGTTGGTCGTGGAACAGCGTTCCTATTAAGTAATGAAAGTCCATGGACTGCTCACAAACTGTTCACCTGTTTTAATATAAGGCTGTCTTCATGCAGCATTTCAGGGGTCTGGGTTCTCAGGTTCTTACCAAAAATATATTTATAATATAGCAGTGTTTGACGAAGTGTGTGTTAACATTAGTTAACATAGGATTTCAGGTTACAAACAATACTGTTAATAGTAATTTAGTAGTATGTTGAAAAATAAACTTAATCTGAACCATAATCTCTACTATAGAGAAAAGTCTATACATAATGCTGAATAAAGGTTTTTGTTTTTATGTCCTAAACCTTTAAATCTGATTAATTTCTTTATTTGCTGAATCATGTTTTCTTGTCTGTGCTTTTGATGTCTTATAATTCTATGAGATCTTTGATGTTATATTTTAATCCAGAGGGAGCAGATGAGCAAAAGTTCCATCAAAATACCAAAAAATAAACTTGATACAAGCTACTGTACTGTGTAATAAGATGTTACCGACTTGAAAGCTGTTTCCGTGCTTTCATTATTTGTTCATATATAAAACATGATTCTGTTAATAGGACAACGGTTATGATTTTTAATAAGTGTTTACGTTGCGTCTGGGAGCTCATGATTTGAACGGCCGTGTGCACCTTTAGATCCGTAGCGGAGAGCGGCTTGTTAAACGCTCTGGGAGTTTGTCGAGGATATGCACAGAGGGAGGTGATTTTAGGGGCTTGTGTCTGATCTAAACGCGCCACTTTGTTGTGAAATGAGCAAGAATTCATGTTTTATTCATAAAGGTGATGTTTTATTAATGCTGTGTTGGATTGGCAGGGGTGTATGAGAAATGAGCTCCTTCCGATTGAGTCCAAGAAAACAGGACATGGCAAATACTGTCAATGCGTGGACTTTGAAATCAGCATGGTTTTGTTGAGAGCTTGTAAAAGCCATCAACATTTCTGGCATGGGAGGATTTAGATATCTAGGAAAAACTGATTCATAAACATTTACTATGAAATCTTACTGCTATCAGTTAGTATTGAATGAGTAGTTCACCCAAATATGTAAATTCTCTCATAATTTATTTACTCTCATTTCATCACAGCTATGACCATATGAGCTTTTTGTCACAAGCGACTCTACTGTATAACCAATAAGATTCAAAGTTGCCGAAATTTTGAACCCTGTATAAGAAGCTAACATAAGTCATTTATGAGAAAGTGTTCATATTTGGGTACACCACACATTACAATTTTTCACCATTATAATTCTGAATCAGATATCACACAAGGTTTTACGATTATATCAAATATATTATATCTGATATAATATATCTATATTAAATATAATATTCAATTTTTTAAATAATATAAATACTGTATAATAATTCCAGCAATATTTGATATATTTTGATTCATATTATATTAAATTGTGTATGAAATTAAAAATAATTGAATGGGGTTGGAAGGAATTTTTATTCATTGCCAATATCAGATGCGAGATAGAGTAAACACTTGAGAACGTGGAATGTGCATCAATGCCTGTAAATAAAGAACTGTTCTGTGCATACATAAAAACCTTTAGATAACGAATGTTACCCTTTAAACAGCTAATACAAAGATAAACTGAGGATAGCTCAGCAGCTGGAATTTAACTGACTCAGATCTCTTCATGTTTTCTTCTGATATGTCATTCCTTTGTGAGTCTCACCTTCACTTCTTCTTCCGTCTTTTAAGAGCTGAAGCTTGGTTTCTATAGCAACTGAAAGAGCATGTTGATGAAACAATGGCCACGCTCTGATCACATCAGGTGTCATGTTGTTTGATTTATGTTGTTATAGCTTACATATGTTACTGAATATATGTGCCTGCTTTTCCTTCATTTTTCTTTTGCAGGTGGACATATGATCATGCATACATGGTCATCATGCATACGTGGACATCATCTCTATATCCCTCTAACTCTCTCTTCTCTCTTTCTCAGGTGTTTTCCTGATTCTGTTAATGCCAGTTGGGCTGGTATTCTCCTCAGAGGAGCTTCACCCCAGCCAAATCCCTTCTGGACTGGTCTCGATGTCAACCCGGAGCAGAACTCTTGCCACACTCTCACCAGGACCCTCGAGCTGGCAAGAGGGCTCCAGCAGTGAGGAGGTGCACAATCAAGGATTAACCCCGATCTTCAGAAGCTCTGCGGTTCCTTCTGTTCCTTCTGCAAGAGTTCAGACTATTACTGTAACAGAGGGTACAACAACAGTAGAGAAAGATAAGGTCCATCCTGTTCCTACACTTGCTTTTATTCCCAAAAACCAGGAACCATATCAGATCCCGCATTTGGAGAAAGCAGATGCACTCCAGCTGACTCCTGGAAATGAGTTTGGGTTAAAGACGCAAGCTTTAAACTTTAGCACTAATACTGACAAGCCGAGTACAATCAGTAAAAAGCCACCAAAATGGTTTAAAATCAGTAGACGGCAGATGAACGCTACTGGTTTTGGCTCTGGAGATCTTTTTTTCTCAGGGACTGAACATGATGCAGACCGTGCCGAGGAACACCAGGGAAAAAGGCAAGAAAAGATCCCAGAGACTGAAGAAACAGGAATGCAAAGGTCCATCAATCCCATTCAACGTCCATCATCGCTTTTATCATTTTCAGCTGCCAGAACTCAGAAAGGGCAAAACGCTGATGAGTCGTCTCCACACCACACCATCACTTTACGTGATGTATCTTCAACTGAGAAACCAACACAACCATTGGAAACGGTGGGAGACGCCTTGTCACAAACTGAAATACAGTCTCCTCCCCCAGCTCCAGCCCCGCCCTCCATACCGATAACAACATCCAACGTGACTACTTTAGCGGAAAGTTCAAGCTCTGTGGAAAACAAGATAGACACTTCAGGTGCCAGCAACACGACCACCGAGTCTCTTCACCCACTGACTAATGTCTCAGACAATATCAACAGCACAGATGCCTCATGGCCTGCAGCAAATGATTCAGACGTTTTGAAGGTGCCATCCACAGCTAGCGGGAGCTTCATGAACAGGCAGGTCCCAGCCACCACGCAAGGCCCATGGGGGTCCGGTAACCAGTCGGGTCCAGCGCTGGTTCCTCCTCATGAGAAAAACACCATCTGCCTGGACAAAATGGACATTGTGTGGTTGGTTCTTGCCATTAGCGTGCCTGTTTCCTCATGCTGTGAGTAACCAAAATCACACCTCCTCCATCAACTTATTTACAGCTAGATCATTGCCACAGAAGCCAGAGAAGAGAACATTCCCTTCTTGGCTTTGAAAATTTTGCTTAAAAGTTTCTGAAACACTTCATACGAAATTCAAAAATGATGGATGTGCTCTTAAAGCTGAAATAAAAACGGTTAGATATGAAATATTTATCGGTGCATCTGTTTTGATTCATATATTCTTTTCGTCAGCCGTGCTGCTTACCGTATGCTGTATGAGGAGGAAGAAGAAGACTGCCACTCAGGAGAACAACTTGAGCTACTGGAATGACGCTATCACTATGGATTACTTCAGTCGCCATGCTGTGGAGCTCCCACGCGATATACAATCACTGGAGACAGCTGAGGTACTGAAACTATAAAACCTAGACTTACATAGGACATTAAACACTGAGTTCTGTGTGTAAGCCCCAGGGCTCCAAGAACCTATGTTTTACAGATAACCAAACCGTGTGTAAAGCATTGAATGTCTAAACTAAATAAGACTTTATAGGAAGTATGGAGTTAATCTTTGATATTCTAAGATGTACTTTATTACTGGTTTTACTGTAAAATCAAGGACTGGACATTACATTACATTTATTCATTTAGCAGAAATGAAAATGCCTTTAACATTTTGCCAGCAAGCTAACACGAATAATTGCAATATACATAAAAACTGTTTCCATGTAGGACTAGTGTTAAAACTAGGGAAGGATGGGGAGGGTTTTTTTACAAAAAAAGATTTGAATAATGGAGATTTTGCCCATCTGAAAAGGTAAACAGGACAAAGACCGATAGCCACAGATTTTCCTTTGCTGAGGTATTATTAAAAAAAATGTTTAAATAAAAGAAATCACTGGACTCAAGATGTTGTGTTTTTCCTTATCCTCCCCTTTAAGGTATTAAATTATTACTACTTAATTATTGATATTAATAATTTTATTTACTGTACTCGAGGAAGGTTATATGTGATGAAGAGCTTGATTATTTATGTCTCACTGTGTATTATTCTCTTGTAATTAAATGGATAGATGGATGTTGTACAATGATTAACATTGTGATTATATTTGAAAATACATTTCTACAATGATAGATGTCACTATCACTCCTCTTTTCTCATTTCATCCTTTCCATGCTTTGTTTTTCTTTCATTTTGTTTCATGTCATGCTTCTGCTTTTTGGCATTTTCCGACAGGATTGTGGTGGTGATGATGATAATGAAGAGTCGTGTTTGGAATGCTGGTGACCCTCAGGTGTTCAGATAAACCCCTTATGTTACATAGAGAAACTACAAATATATTTCCTTACTTTATATCTTTATGATACCTTAGTTGAAGTCTAAATGAATATTTCCATTTAGTATGAGCAAACAGATAGTCTCTTCACTCAATACACCTCATCATTTGACAGGTGTGGAATAACCTGCTTCTCTTCTCCTCTCATTTCCTCCTTTTCATTTCTCACAAAACCCATCCCTCGTCTCCATGGCGATACAGCTCAATAGCTACACTGTGAATATTACCATATGTGTCTATAGCAAATAGACCCTCTCAGGAAAACCACTTTAATTGTATGTATTTTTGTAGGATGTCAAGGATGTAGCCATCCAATGATTTAATATTCTTTAACAGGGTAAAGTCAAGTATACAATACTAATACTTTTCATATGTCTGTTTTGTGTTTCAGGACCAAGAGACGTGTCTGCCCCCTAATGGTGACTACAGTGATAGCGGTGTGGTTCTTGTTAACCCTTTTTGTCAAGAGACTCTTTTTATCAATAGAGACAAAGCCTCTGACATCTAGATTACATTAAGGACAGCATCAGATGGAGACATAATCCTTGTGGATTTATCATCCCTTTCGTTGCTTGTGTTTTTTTAAGAGTACATATATACACACAAATAAATATATATAAAAATACATATATGTGGTGAACCTTTAGAGACTGTGGTTTATATATGAAACAAGTTTCAAGGAGCTGAAAGAATATACAAAAAAAAGAGCAAATGATATTTACTGTGGGGGAAACCTTGCATATTTTTCTGATGTGGATTTTCTACAGACGCTTAATTGTGATAAGGGTTTTTATGTCCTTTTGAATAAAACCAGTAAGTGTGGTTTCTCTTACGTTCCAGTGGCTTTAGTGATACGCAGAATGCTGAGAAAAGTGACGTGTGCCGTAAGGATGTTTGCGAGACCCATAACACTTAATATGATTACTTAAAAAGCCTGTCGCACTTGAATTCTGTATGTAAGGGGATGCAGGGGTAAAGGGCATTGATTCTGGAGGTGTTCTGGAATGGGTCCACCGTGTTACCATGGTAACCTGCGCTTTACTCATGGATGAGCTTGAGTTGATTGTTATTTGCATTCAATGCAGAAAGTATCATGACATACAGTATAGAAATTCAGAGTCACCAGCCAAAAGACAAAATGAAATGTCCCATTCCTACTATGTTTTTGTGTGCATATATATGTCTTGTTGCATGCATCCTTCCTGATCTGAGGTGTATGTGTGTCTTTAAACAAGATATCAAATGAAATTTCATTCATTATAGGATTTAGTTGGTATATACAGCCTAACATTCTTAAAACAATTAAAAATGCGTAAATGCCAGTGAAATGCCTCATACAGTACAAAGCCCATCATGTGGTAATGTTACAGTATGTGCTTGTGCATTCATATGTGCATTTCTTCATCTCTGTTTCATTTATATGTGTTTGTGTTTCATGAGCAGAACTAGCATTGTGTAACTCTAGTGCAAATGGATTCTGTTTTATTAAACCATTATTTTTGTTTATTTGCTATGTCGTGCTCTGAAGAAAATGGCACTACTATTGCTTGACAGTTCAGCTAAATATATATATATATATATATTTTGTTAGAATATGTATGTTTTTTAGTAAAGAGTGTGAATGTGTGTGTTTGTGGTTCTGTCTGTTTGTCCGTCTCTGTCTGTTGTGTGAGCATTAAAGTATGCTGTTTTAAAAGAATAAATGAGACCAAAATTAATTCTTTATATTTCCTTTTCCAGTGCTTACTGCTGTATTGTACAGTTTTTTAGCTGAATGTTGATATCACTGGATGTAATAGAGTGTAAGTGTTAGATATAAATGACAAATACATACAGAGATACTATTTTTTTTTACTTATTTGCCACTGAGGTTGGTAATATACTTTTTGATTATAACATCATATTTCATATCACATTTCCTGTGTGCTTAATTATTTTTTTGTTTTATTTTAATCTGTCTGTTTTTTTCTTATGTTTTTCTCCATTTATTATTGCTGTTTTTTGCTGACATGAGTTTTAAATATATAAGGAGAGAAATACAATCGCTCAGTTAAAAAATGCTCCTGAATATTAGGAATCATGTCAAATTTTTTTGTAGCACATAAACTGTACTTTTTACTGCTGAGCAATAAAAATAAAAAGCTTTCAAGGCTTCTTCAGCTCTGTCTTTTAGTTTGAGAACAATACCTTAATAGTTTGCATTTCATTTGTTTTGTTATGCCTCGCAAAACGATTACATGAGATGCATTGTGTTGAAGTTTTCTAGAATCCTCCCTGTTAGTCCTTTATGCTGAATGAAGCATTTCTATTCACAGTGCTGTTTAGTGTCACATACAACTGTGGTCTTCATGGGATGCATTCATTCATAGTCTCTCAAACAGCAACAGATGTTTGTAGTGCTTTCCTGTTGATCACATGGCTGCATGTCAGAATGCATTTATTAGTTATAGTCTGTTGTGTAGATGCAAATTCTGACATATTACATGCACAGATACAAATATTTTAAAACTCTAACCCATGTCTTCATTATTTATATTACATTACATTACTACATTACAAATAGCTTATGTATATTATACTGTTTTACCCTTGTCCCAAACATTTACTATTAATAAAAACATGAATATATATATAAATATAAAACAAGAAAAGAGTGACGTCAATTTAAACCATATTAAATATGAAAAAAATAAAGAAAATGATGTCACAATAAAGGTAGCGTGTGTAAATAAAGGTAACTAATGCTGTCATTTTTATGTATTTAGCCTAGTTGAGTCTGTCATCTTATTTAAAAAATCTTTAAATGCCATAATAGAATACCTAACAAAATCTGAGCTATAATGAAAATTGTATTGTAGTATCAATTCATAAAAAATTGACAATTACAACTAGAAATGATTATACAGTAAAGTGTGTAAATACACTTATGGACATTCTTAGTAAAGAAACAAAGTTATTTTCTAAACACTTATATGTTGTATAACTGTGATCCAGGAGTTGCACAATCTGCACCGAAAGATCATGACAGCTGCGATATGATTGGTGGAACGTTCACATTGTCGCTTAGCGATTGGATAGTTGAGCTGTCAATCACACGTTTGCATTTCCATCCGGGTTGCGCGGGCACGGGAAACAACACTATCCGGTTTATTGGGCGAGTGTGTCACACTTTCAGCTGCTTAGAGTGTCATGCTGCTCCCAGCACACCTTTAACCCGAGCACACACATGAAACACACAGAAAACCGAGCAGACACGCACTTAACGACTCGTTTGCCGTCGTTTTAGACGCCTATCTCATCATTTCTGAGCGTATTTAGTGTGTAGTGTAAAAGATTTGCGGATAAGATGGCGGATGTGGCTCCGGCCGGCGCGGAAAAGAGTCTGGATGACTTCTTCGCCAAAAGAGACAAGAAGAAAAAGAAGGAGAAGGGCAAGGGAAAGGAGCAGGTGTCCGGAGGTGCCGCGATGGCCGTGAAAAAGATGAAAAAGGAGAAGGAGAAGTCGACGAAAAGTGAGAACCAGGACGCCCAGATGGAAAAGGTAACGCAGCGTTCGTAACTGAAAATCAAGCCTCCATCTCAAAAACCGTACGAGTTTGAGCACATTTGTGGGTATCGTGGGGGGCATATGAATGACGAACACGCGTGTTATATCCAAGCAGGCGATCTAGACGAGTCTGTGACGCCCTGCAATGTGCTCTAGGTAGTCTGTGACACCAAGTAACCTCATTTTTAGCAGTATAGCTACTGCTATACAGAGTTTAATTACTAATAGTTAAGGTTAGCATTGCTAGTATTGTGAAGCAGCTTTGGGTTTGAAGTGACGAGTGTGACATTCATCCCACAGAGAGAGAATCAGTCTCGTGTCAGTGTTCAGGGCTTTTCTAACTGCGCCATATGCTTATTTCTCTCTGCCAGAGACAGTTCTGTGCTGAATAGACACGTGTTACTGAAAGCTACTATGCTGCATTGACGAAATCCTACAAAGTATTTTGCCCTTTACAAACGCGTGTTTTTGTCACATTCATAATGCACGTACATTTCCATTTTTTAAAGTGATAACTTGTGCATAGACAGATTTTTTTGTGACTGGACTCTATCAACAAGTAAAATATAAACAGATGATTCATTTTACTGGTAATAAATGCATTCTGTGAGAATTTATATTTCAATTTTTGACTGAAAATGAATTGCCCATATAGTATCAACAACTAGTGTGGAATGTTGTTTCTGGTGTATATTTCACAATGGCATTAAATTGCATGGTGTTTTTATCCAAGGCTAAATATATTTCCAGATATTTTATTTCGTTTTTACACATGCATTAACCTTAAATCCTTTTAAATAAGTTTATTTTGTGTGTTACATTTATGTAGAGAACGTATGTTTTCCATGTTTTTTTTTTCATTCTGGCTTTCTGTATTTACCTATATGAACCTGTGCCTCCTTAGTATGGATCAGAACAATATTGACTTTTTTTAGAATAAGATTCAGTTTAAAATATATGCCAAGTTAAATAAAAACCCCTGACCTGTTGACATCTGATACTTGAGATTTTAATTAAACTCGCCCAGTAAGTGTGTTTTTGGTAAACAGCTTGGGTTGTGCTTATTATGATTATGCTTTGCTTATCTGTTTAATGAAAAAGAGGGTAAAGATTCAGGCCAGAAAGCAGTGCGCCCTGTTTTCCATCACAGTAATGTAATTCATTCACCTGAGTCATTTGTTGTTAATAAGTATGATGAATGCCCTGAGGAACAGCAGGTCTAATGTGACCCCACTGTAGTACCAGAAACAATCTGCACACTTGAATAGCAGGTTGTGATTCAAGCAAATGTGATTCATCATTAAATAAACCAGTGGAAAAATAATTCACTGATGTCATGGCAACATTTAAAGTGTTTTCATTTTGCTATCTGGAATGCTCCAGAGGTTGAGTTCTGTAAAGTTTAATAGTTTCATCTTTTTTTTCATCCGTTTCTTCCTAAATCTCCAGGAGGATGAAGAATGGAAGGAATTTGAGCAGAAGGAAGTGGACTACAGTGGACTCAGACTCCAGGCTCTGCAGATAAGGTCAGAACTGGTCATGCATTCTCACAAATGTCCCATTAAAAATGTGAAAAATAAAACTAACAGTGGACTGGTCTCTCTGACAGTGATGAGAAAGAGGAGGAAGAGTATGAGAAGGAGGAGGTGGGAGAGGATGGTGAGATCATACTGGTCAGTGGTGATAAAGTCTCTGGACCCTGGAACAAATCAGGCGGGCAACCTTCTCAGTCTGCTGCTCCTGGTCAGTGGACCGTATTTACATAATAACCATTTACATTTAACTTTTAATTAGTTCTAGTTAGTGTTCAGTGTGAAATGTCTGTTGCTTATCTGAATATGGTTTGTTTGTTTTATAGTGGAGGAACCTGAGGTTCCAGAGCCAAAGGCACCTGGTGTGTATCGTCCCCCAGGGGCCCGTTTAACATCTGCCAAGAAAGCTCCAGCTCAAGGACCCCCAGAGATCTATAGTGATGCCCAGTTCCCTTCTCTCCTCTCCACCGCCAGACACGTGGAGACTCGCAAGTAAGACTTCCTGTATCTGCCACTTAACCAGATTTACTGGTTAACTAAACTTTCTTATTCATTTTTAATTGTTATTTGTAACAAAACAAATCTTAACACATCTCGACTCGACTTATTATTTAATTGGACTGCTGAAAATTAGAATCTGTTAAAAGCTACAGATTACCTATGGTTCTGGAAATCCTCAAAATATTATTCATATTCAATCATCACAAATCACCAAAGTCATGGACTTTTTGTGAAGGTTGTTTGAGTATAATTAGTGTACACTGCATGCTCTTTTATATCCTGTTTTCCAAACTGTAGAATATACATACCAGTTAATGTTCAGAATAAATTTGATTGACAGAAACTGTTTTTTGTTCTAGGGACAGAGAGATTGAGAAGACGTTTGAGGTGGTCAAACACAAGAACCGAGCTAGAGAAGGGGAAGGTCCAGGCTCCACGCAGCATCTACAGTTAGATAACCAGTATGCCATCCTGGGGGACAAATAAAAGCCATCTCCCCCTTCCCCCTACGCCTGCAGCCACTGGTACAGCAAGACTCGCGGGGGAAAGATGAC
Source organism: Beaufortia kweichowensis (assembly GCA_019155185.1). Lineage (NCBI taxonomy): Eukaryota > Metazoa > Chordata > Actinopteri > Cypriniformes > Gastromyzontidae > Beaufortia > Beaufortia kweichowensis. Next base: position 12,953,029 of record CM032814.1, read on the forward strand.
CTGCAGCTGTCTGATGCAGTCCTGACTGAGCTGGAGATACCTGTGCCCATTAACACACACACACTCATACATGTACACACACACATACACAACAAACTGATCCAAGTAGATCCCTGTCAGGCAACACCCCACAAACGAACAGGTTTTGACACGCCCATTATAGCATTTGAAACTCATGCACTCACAGACTTGGCTGATAAAGGCCGTCCCTTATCAACTGCGTTCAAACGGTCTGCAGTGACAGGAACTGACTGAAATGTAAAATTCTGCTTTATACGACACAGTACATCAAGATGAATGACACTGCATCAAACGAACAAACAAGGCACCAAACGTTTACTTACGGTGGGCTTCCTCATGGGGTTGGTTGGCTGGCAGAGCCACTGGACATCAGCCAACTCTTAAAAAATGAGAAAAGCCACTTTGAAGATGGAGTTGAAGACATTGGGTTAGAAATAATGAAAAACTGCTGTTGAGTTTCTTTTTTTCTCCGCTACATCAGTATATCTCCCAAACCGTTGGATTTACCTTTTAATTTTTTTCCGAGTTTTGATGAAAAAAGGTGGGAGTTTTCGGTTTGGGCACTAGAGAGGGGACGCTACCTCAGTTCCATATCTGTGGTTACCACGTCGACCAGTTTCTGGGCTCTGATTGGCCGCAGGGATGAACACCAGTCTGGCCAAAAAGAAGTGCTCAGCGTTTCACCTTAAACTTTTTCCTCCCTCCCGCTACGGGCCTTTGTGCAAGATCTTTCATAAAGAGAAAATGATATACTTGTCTTCAAATGTACTATTTAAAGTGACCTTACTGTAGAAAAAGATATGAAAGTAATGGGAGAGAAATATATATATTTAGAGAATGTGTTGAAATATTCTGGAAGGCACTTCCTGGTCGTGTTGTGGGCAAATGTCTGTTTGAATTTGTATCGTACCACTCTGAGGAGTAAAAACAACCTCTGCATCCCTCTGCAAGAATGTAGATGTAAAGTATGTTGAAACTTTGGGAGTATTAGATCTTTAACAGTGACCCTTTAACCCCTCTGTCCCCTTCTGCTCCTCATTTTATTTGATTTCATCATGATTGGCAAACCATTAAAGCTTAACCTTTCTAATCTCATGTCATGGTTTCCGTTTCCATCTTTTTCTTATATTGGCCTATAGAGGGCGCTGTTGTTACGTGTATATTGTTTTGTTATTTTCAATGAACAGCACAGCTGATGTTGAACCAGTTTAAAACATGCTTGCTTTAGTGGTAAAGCCAGTCCCTGCTTCCAAAATCGTGTACTGTGACTGAATTAAAACAGTTCATTCTATAAAGTATGTGTTGGTGCAGTATGTAAACATGCCAGACATCATTTACTTTACATTTGAACCACATTGAATATATTTCTATATTAGTTACATTCCACATACTGTTTTTTCTTGCATTTTGATGTTTTAAGTTTATTTATTTCAGATACATATTTTTTTATAGTATTGAAGTTGGTGATTTTGGACACAGGGAGTGATGCTTGTTATGTTTACACAGCTTGGCATACAAAGTCCTTTTGAAATTTGGATCGATTACTAAATATGCAAAATGACTACCACTTTAAACTTGCAAAACTGCACTAAAATGTCCCAAACATGGTGCAAAAAAATGAGTGTAAGATTTTGTCCAAGAACAGTTTCTGCTTTCAGAAGTGTTTTATGCAAATCACCTGCTAAAACAGACAGAACCCGAAACAAATAATCCAAATGATTTAACACAGAATGCTGTTTTTTATATTCAAGTGCATAAGCAGAAACAGAATGTTATAATCAGTTTTCTCAAAGACTTTGACTTTAATACATTTCTGAAGAGTTTTATTGGTGCATTTCTTTTTCAAACAATTGAGGATTAAGGGCAAAACTTGCATTTAAAGTTAGTAAGCTAAAGATAATTTCCATATTTGTTTTAAACAGCCTAGGGTATGTGTAACTGAATATATATCAGGAGGAGTAATTATTTCTTCATCTCCAGTATGCCACTGCCTGGTCCTCTCCGCTTTGCACTGCAGATGTTACAATACTGTATGCCCGGGACCTGCCAGAGAGAGAAAGAAAGGGAATATAAAACACACAAGGGTCAGGGACATCACTGTATGCTAACATTGATGGTTTCTCAACCATTAAAGGAATCATTAACACTAAAGACTTACAGTTCCAGGAGATGGAAGACACTCCTTATGGAACATGTGTCTGCAGTGGAAGACCACCACACTGAATGCCTGCGCTGTGTCTGAAACAAGCATTACAGTTATATGATTAAACACACACCAACTACACTGTACATTATAACAGCCTATACAATTGTTGACATTATGAAGGATTGAGGATTCACAATGATACTGAATAATCAAAAAGTTGGTGATGGGAATTCACAGACCAACACTAGTTTATTAAATGATATAATACATAACATTGGTCGAGTGCCACTTATTAACCCTATAGTTCAACGAATTTTGCATTAATAATTGTATTTGTTTTTGCAACTATGTCCATCTCATACACACACACAATAACACATCACATTATATATGATGTATAGACACTATATCAGCCATCGGCATGGTCATTAAAAAACCCATTTTGGTTCACCACTTCTGGTAGGCCTAAGATAGCAGTCAATAGATTTAATCAATACAAAACACCCACACAAGAATGGTTCAGTAATTAACACGCACCTGATGGCAGAATTGAAGAGTGGCAAGATTCACAGATGTTTTCCTCTATAAAAACAAGACAGCAACAGAATTGAGCTTTTTGATAGTAATTTAAAGAACAAAATTCAGCCAAACAAAACAAAACATTTGATTACCGTCCACCCGCACTCCTCTCTTCTGTGTTCTGTGCATCCTCTGTAACAGAGACAGAGAATCTGCCACCAGGATCTTCTTACAACCCTCCCTCAGCAAGATCTACAAAGAGAGAGACATTACAAACATTGTCATTTAATGTCTTTCCACAACACGTTTCTTAAATTAATCTTCAATCATTACATGAGATGTACATCATGATCATGACAGTACTCCAGTAGGTCACCTGCAGATTATAATCCTGTAGGATCTTGACAAGTGAGTCTCTGAGATTGGGAATCTCCATTCCTTCTTTAATCCGGTGAATGAGCAGAATGGGATCCACATGGGTCCCGATGTTATTCAGGAGGCCTGTGATAAATGCTAGAAGAGAAAACAAAATGAAGTTTTTTAAATACAAAAATATATTTTCTTAAATGTGTGTTTTGAAGAATAAACAACTATAAAAGTGCTGGCTGCTGTAAACCCGAAAGATTGAATTTTATTACGTGGTTTGTCTATGGAGTAAGAGATGAGATCCTCCCAGAGTTCTCTGTCATCCTGCTCTTTGGCGAACTCAATGGCCTTGTCGACGTCTGCAAGCTCCTCCATGATCATCTGTAGGGCACGTCTGCAGTTTCCCATACGGCCTGAGCGAAAATGACCATCGTACAGCAACTTCACTGAAAATCTAATCTAACTTTTCAGGTTATTTTTTTACAGATTCTTTCACAAAGACTTGAGCTGTCTTTCATTTGTCACGTAAGAACTCTCTGTTATGTTTAAAGACTAATCGGTATGACAGAAATGCAAAGATGGATTCAAAACTCACTGAGCAGAAAGACGGTCTCTTCAACAAAGTGCCTCTGCTGACAGATTTCCAGAGCCTGAAAGACAAAGTAACTCTTAAAAGTCTGTCTGTTACATATCAAATGTCTGTTTAGATATGAAATGACTTCATCTAAACAAATGTAATCAGCTTGTTTTTGTGTCATTTGTTACTATATTAAATGTTTTACATTTCTAAATGATTAATTTTGAGATGATTGTTGGGGCTTAAAATTAGCTATCATTGTGGTGCATATTGAGATAGCAATGGAGATAAGATTCATTAAAACAATGAAATTCTTACAAATATTTTAAGATTTTTAAAAAAAAAAATATGATATTATTTCTAAACATGTCTTATGTAGTGAAGTAGTTATGTTTTCAACTATTAATAATTTAAAACATATTAATCAAATCAAAGTCTGTGATAGATGTAAGAAAGCATTTTTATTTAAGGTTGCTTAAGATTTTGCTTTTTATGATGGTTATACCACTTTACATTTTCATGAAAACAAGAAATCTGATTTTAAGAAAAGTTCAAGTAAAAGTCTTTGAAAAGTTGATCAGACCTTCTCTAGCGGGCAGTGCATGCTCTCTCTGAGGAAGGGCAACAGGTTGGGTCGATCAAACTCTGCATACAAACTGATCTGTTTCTCGTGATACTTCTGCCCCTTATGGTGGTCTCGCTTAAAAAGCTTATGCAGGTACTGAAAAAAAAACAGGTTAGAAAAATGAAGTGTTCAACATGGACAAGAAGCACTAAAACACATCTATCAGTATATTATGTTTTCTCACCACGTGTAACAGCTCTGGTCGGTCTTTTAACTCATCCACCACTTTGTCCATCTGAAAGAGAGACACACGCATATATTCTGTAAAGTTTGTGAAAGTTTAATCAAAAGACAGAGGCCAGTGCTGTGAACTCACCGATATTTTGTCTTCATTATCCAGCAGCATGTCAACAGCTTTCTGAAAAAAAAGGGGCAGACCTATCCTTCAGAGAGATCTCTGACTATAAATCATATTTGAAGTCATCTACAATACGCATCATCAGCAAACCTATCTATAACTCTGTGATCGTGACATTTCAAGTTTCTTCTATCAAATTCTAAAACAAAGGTCTGAGTCCTTGATAAGGTCGAAGGAAAAAAATAACGTCTTTGTAAAATAAATGTTCGACCTCTTTGTCAAAATCCATGAGCAGGACGATCTTGTCGTTGATAGAGGAGAAGAGGTTGTGTTTGTGAATGAGTTGGTAAACGTCTTTGTGTCTAAGTCTCAGATAGATCTCCAGAGCGCGATCGTAACGCTGGTCATACGTGTATCTGTAAACGGACAAATGAACGCATCACAATCATACTTTGTGCACCACAAAATCATTGTTATGCACGAAACGTACAGTTCAGCCAGTGTTGTGAGGAGCGTGCTGTTGCTGGGGTCTTTCTTCAGGTGTTCATTCACCGCCTGAACTATAGCCATGTTGTTATACAGTTCACCAGGCCACTCACGAATCAATGTTGCAAAACCCTGTGTAAAGAACATCAACAGCCTGGAATGACTTTCTTTTGTAAAAGATGCAGTGTTTTGCATCTACACATCATTTTCATCATCATGCACAGCTATAATGCACATTCATTTGTAAGATGCTTTTGGGAATAAGCATGTACCTCATAGTCAGTCTTGAGGAAATCATGTAGGATCATCTCATAAATTGCTGGCCGAAGTCGCAGGTCTCCTCTTGGTAAGTAGCGGCTGATGGCCTGCAGAAAGAGACAGATGGAAAGATGTATTTGGCAGACGCTTTTATCCAAAGTGACTTACGGTGAGGTTACATCAGAAACACCCACCTTCAACTGGCCAATGGTTTTAAACCTGTACACCTCATTCTCCCAAAGGTCCATGTTCTTTCCAAGCACTTTTTGACACTTTCTGTCAATAAACAGAGAAAAACGCATCAAGGCATTCATACATATTGGTAGAGGTTAATGTATAAGTTAAAAAAATACATGCATGTTTTACAATGAATAACAGATTTAATTTGATTCTGTACCTGGCAGCTGCATCATAATCTCCTCTCTCCACCAGATGATTGATGTACGCCATTCCAATTTTCTGCAAACCACAGGAAACAGTGATTGCAGGGTCAAATTTGAGAGGATTTTACTAAATGACACCAGTGGAGGCAGCATCTTATCTTAATAAAGACACATTTGTTCCTACCTGAACGTCATGTCGTTTGATGTTTTTAAAGCTGATCTCTGCAGCCATCAGTGCCTCCTGTGACACAATTCAAATCAAATCATACAGTACCATTTCACTGTGATCTTTAGATTTGTAAAACTGAATATTTTGGACATGAACCTCATATTTCTTCTTCTCCAGCAGCCAGTCAATGTGATCATCCTGGTCTCTTTCTTTAGCCACTACGATGTCTTTAGGGCTGATGATGTAAAACAGAGATTCTCCCTCCGAGTGTTCTGAAATCACAACCACAATGAGTTTTAAAAAAACGTTTTTTAAACATACGAGTTAAGCTGATAAATCCTGTAATGAAGGGCTACATATATACTACTGTCCATTCATATATCCTTTTTCTACCTAGCCTGTAGTCCCTGCATTGGTTCTCCTGGAAGTTGCGTACAGTGAGGGCGTCAGATGAGATCTCCTCGCAGCTTTCTGGTAACGGCTGGATGATGTCTAAACGAGGCCGGGTCCTGAACTCCTCCTCCTGTGACAACGGTACACGTATTTATTAAACAACAAATTATCCCTTAGAAAGATGTGAAGAACAATATTATATGTTTATAAATAAAACACATTTATTTACACTTCTGCTGATAAAAGCAAGTAATCGTACCACATGATCAGAATTCTCTTTGACATAATAGAGAGTGACCAGCTGATCAGCTAGAGGTGCCAGTCCACTGATGAAGAACTCGGTCTCAAACGCAGACACTGCAAAAAATCAGATTACCTTCTCTTTCATCACTGCGATATATGAGTAACTTTGCATTAGTATGATAGTAATATTACCAATCTCAACGTAGCGACTGGGTAGATCTCTCATCTCTGTGGGGTCACGCTCTTTTACAACACACATCTGAGAAAAAATAAACAGGTAAAATAGTTGACTTAAATTTAATTTAAAAAGTAAGCTAGATAAAATCAGGCTTTAAGCTGACCCTGATACTTTTATATTCAGCAGAAATACTTTGCACGTTTAATTGGTTTTACACACCTTGACAGAAGAGCCCCAGCCGATGATGAGAGTAGTGTTGTCTTTCCAGCACAGACTACAGGGATACATGTCCGGCCTCAGACTGGTGTTGTCTCGCAACACATTAGTAATGCGCTGTTTAGTGCTGATGTCATAGATTTTCACACCCTGATATACATGAATGAATTCATCAGTCAGCTTAAGAGCAAAATGAATAGCAATTAATTTATCTTTCAGTTACTAAAATTGGTGGATAGATACACAGATACTAAAATATGAACCATGATTTGCTAACTTGTTACTCAGTTGCAGGTGGTATTGGGGGAGGGGCATACTCAGTCTAGAGAGCATCTGATTGGACAAAATCTGTGTAGTGCAAGATGAGTCATTAACATTGTTGAAGTGTTTTTTCCCTAAATTTTAAGAGTGTGTATGAAAAAAACTGAATTTTGTGTATAAGCACGCTAGCATATGTTTCACCTCAGAGCTAAAACACATGGACTAAAAGCTTATGGTCTTATAGGTTCATTAAATGTTTTTTCATACAAGATTGTTTGCCCAGGCGATGAGGTTGGCTCTCCATTTGACGTTGGTGATGTTTCCCTCTCCTTCATGCAGAGCAGACGTCTTCCAGCGGTTCAGCCAGTTCCTCTCATAAAGCAACAGCTACAGGACATAATTCATTAATGTAATATTAATAACCAGTTACTGATAAGACTTATTTAAACCAGAGCCGGCCCGTTATATAGGCAGTATAGGCAAATGCTAAGGGCGCAATCTCGCTAGGGGGCGCCAAAGAGCACAAGGGACCAAAAAAAGAAAAAAGTTACAAACATAACCAAACTGCTAATATCTTTAGCAAACTAAACTTCGAATTAGTATAATACTAATATTAATACTAATAGTATTAATAATTTGTATTATATAAAAATCCAAAATAAGGGCATGTACTGCACCCGCCCCAATTGATTGACACCTGGCTGAAGGATGGCCGGAGCGAGGTGAGACCCAGGCCCGTGTGCCGATTTGTTTACTTTGTGTTTAATGGCTTGTGCTGGATGCGCGACATGTCAAAACGACCTCTTAAATTATCTGGTGCGCAAGGAAGAAAAAATGAAAAGAAGAGGAAGAAAAACGCGAAAAAGCCAGAGGTAAGACTGTGTGAAGAAAACACTGAATTAATTAATTGTGCACGTGCACTAAGCTAACACAGACTGACGGAGTAAGTAGCTAACACGTTAAACAAATAACTTTACAGATGAATATCTACATAAACAGACTGATATCCAATGTGATATATATATAGAGAGAGAGAGAGAGAGAGCAGTGAGTCTAGAGGCGTAGACAGGTAATATTTATGTTGGATTATCTCTTTGTACTTCTTATAATACTTTATGTGTATTATCTATTCATTTATTTAACATTAAATTATTTGCATATTAATTATTACAATAATTACTTTCTGTTCTTGTGTTACATCAAATCTGTGGACACTGGACTGTGTTGTTCTAATATTTACAATATATGCTTCACAGAGTTTTGCATGCATTTCTAATGCATTTTGCTTGGTAAACTCTAATATGAGCTGATTTCAGATACTTTTTGCTTCAGATGCACTGAGGAAATATTTGAATCCAGCATCGTTGGATGCACAGCCTGGCCGTGCTGCCTCAGGTACTACTCCTCCTGTTGCCTCCTCTTCAGCAGCAGAGTCTCGTCATTCTACCTCAGATGCTTGGTGATATATATCGCAATATAAGTGTACAGGTTTAAAAATCTTGCCTAGGGCGCCAAAGAGGCTAGGGCTTTACACAAACACAGACATCAAAACAGTCTGAAACACAAGTAATGACTTCACTTAACCAAAAGAGGGCAGTGCAACACAGCACAGAAAGTTACATACTATACTAACCATAAATTATACAACAGCATCCAAGTCAGTAGATTCATTTCTTTATTATGTATTGCAATAATCTTATACCCACTATAAGAATTTCTTAAGTACTGGCAGTTTAAGGGTTGAGTTGTATAAGTGTATTAGGCAGATGGTTTCATTATACTCTTCAGGTAATATTCAGACAAAAGATTAAATACAATTTATATCACTAGCTGGGTCACCAATATTTTATCAAAAAGGTCAAACTTATAGAAGATAGGACATTCATATTTCAAAAGCAGTTTTAAGAGGCGTCTATCAAAGCCTCGCTAAAGAATAACACAAGTTGCAAAATAAATGCATCACCAACATACATGGCGACCGTGAACTATTAACCTTTAATGAGATTGCACTTAAAATTTTGATTTAGATATTCAGTCATTGTCGGACAATACCGTCGCAAAAACAACATTCTCAGGATGTGGTGAATGATACAGTAACAGTAATGCACATAATGCACTTGGCGGATAACCTTGAATCAAACGTGTCAAAAACGCCACACACAATCACTCGCAGCCAACCCAACCCGACTGCGGAGAAAAAGGCCGAAATGAAAGACGGTTCAATGTCGCTTCAGTTCTACACTTTCGGCTGTGTTAACAGATCACAGCGCAGGAATAGAAGTTGACACTCCGAGAGCCGAGCAGACGGAATTGAATTGCCTTTGACAAGATGCGTCTTCAGTGGAAGCCGTATTGATTTTCATGGCAGGGCCGCATTATAGGGATCTTAAGCCAGGGAGAGAGAAGGAAGCAAGCAGAAGTGGAAGGAAAATGCAGGACTTGGTCACAGTAGCGGACAATAGATGCTGTTAATTGCTTCTGATAAACACAATGCTGTTACGAAGTAAAGCCAGTTTATGAGAATCAATCGTGCGGAGGAGAATAAAATACAGAAATTGACTTGGGTTTAAGTGGTTCGAGCTTTAGACTGCTATATCTCTAACAATTAAATTTATGAATAAAAACATACTTATTCAATCCGAATGTAATGTATTCAACTTTAACCTTTAGGATTTTTTCAATTTCAGAAGATTGGCACAACCACACAGATCAACCTCTTCTAAGTGCTTTTTCGACAGATGTACGTGGTCAAGAAACTATCAGCGACTTGGGTCGGTAACATTGTATATTTTGAAAAATGAGTGTGTATTTGTTTAGTCCATAAGCCAAAGAGTGTTCTACATGTTGCGAACACTACAGCACTCTGTGTAATGACAGTTATTTATTGCGCAAGAAGAGACAACATCTCTTTGGTGAACAACACTTTGGAGAAAATGGACCACTCTCTCTCTCCCTCACGTTGACCCTGCTGTAAGGCCAATACGGTAAGAGCGTTTCATGCCAAACAGCTAGAGCTCGAGTAACCGCTATACACGGCACTCAACACGACAAAAATGAGTCCATTCTAATAATTTAGCTTAACCCTCAATGCTGAAATCACAAGAGCATGAAATGATGGAGACTACACAAACACAACAACAAAATATAGCTTCGGTTTTAGTGCACTGAATGCGGCTTTTGTACTTTTTTTTGTTTGGAAATAAAAAGTTGACTGAGGTTTACTAAAAACAAACAATGTGTCAGAATTGTTGTCAAAGAATTAGGCAATTCTATGCACATGTCATGAGTTTTTATCAAAGGTTTTCACCATATAGGTCAGATGTCAATATTTGGTGGTTTAAATACCCATGTGAGGACTCTCTCAAAATTTAAAGCATCATTTTCCAATTTTCCTCTTTCACAATTGTCATATTCTTAACATCCATATTCCTCATAAATAGGTTCATTAAAAGTTTAAATAAAATAACTATTTTTTGTTCTTTGAAGAGTCATCTCTTCTCCATTTGTTGGGTATTATTGCTTCTGGTTTGTGCATTTTAATTCACACAAATCCTACAAAGGTATGTTGTCTCTCAATAACACATGTATATTTCCATTTTGTAAAACAGATGACTTGTGCATAGGCTGATATTTTTCTGATGTCTGTGGTAAAAAAAGTAGTAAAAAATAAACAGATGGTTCAATATACTGTTAATAAATACATTCTGATAGAATTTATATTTGAAGTTCTGACTGGAAAATTGCTGGAATTGCCTAATTTCTTTGTTTTATTTATTTACTTTCTGACACTTTTTATTAAGAGAAAAGAAAAATGCACATATTTTGAAATTGGACCTACCTTATTTCCTCCAGTCACAAACTGTTTATTGTTAGACTTGCTGAACTGAGGATGCAATGCCACAATCTGGAAATGAACAGGAGATGGTTCAGATATCTGAGGTAACACCAATATCCACTACAGGATTTCTAAAGCCATGATGTGCCTCAGAGAGAATTTAACTGCACCAATCTAAAAACATGTTCAATAAGTTCATTTTAACACAGGAAAAGTTAAAGGATTGATCCATGCAGTCTAATACACAAAAGTATTGATATAAGCAGATGACAGCACTAGGTCTTTTAAATGTGTGGGATAGGTGACATCTCTCATGCTAGACAAAAGGCGGCTCATGCGTGATATGAAATGCCCTGGAGAAATCAATTAAGACTAGTAGCGGGCTGAAATTACATTGTTTTTGAGAATTATCAATGCTCGTTCTGACAGGAAATCGAAATCAAAGGGCTATTTCCCATCAGGCACAAAAAACATTGCAGCAGCCACGACTCGCATTAACAGCAATAAGTTACCTTGATGGGACAGTCAAAGTTTTCGTGGAAGCCCTCCCTGGTGTACAAGCCGAACACTTGCACCTGTGAAAACAAGAGAAAGAAATGAGGAAGTTTAAACAGACAAACTGAGATGTCTCCACGGTCTGGAGATGCATTTCATGATGGCAGTTGAGTTGGGCAAAGCATCACAAAAACATCTAGTTAAACATCTACCGGACTCCCAATTAGTAAAAAGGTTGTCTCTCTCTGCCCTTGTGGGCCTTTTTGCTACAGACTTGATCTTTAGTCGTGCGTCAGACCCAGACGGCTACAAACAAGCCGTAACACAACAATTCACTTACACCTGTCTGCCCTGAACAAGAGGAACCGCAATAAGCGTTCGGTTTCAAAACAAGTACGACTATCACAACAAGTAGAAGTAAAGCGTTCTCTTGAATTCAAGATGATGACAGGAAACTGTTCACTTCGAATTCTTGATAAGTTGCCTTTTATACATGGAAGATAATACACTTCTAGACTATTTCGAAAGACTTTCCGTAGTGTGGTCCACCGTGGTTGAGGCGTGTAATGTTTTTCACAACGACTTGAATGTGAAAAACCTTCTTCTTAAGAAACGTGTCATGTTTTGCGTAACACCGGCGGCACAGTGACCGGTAAGTGGTGCAGGGATTAACGGCGCACGGGAGCGAACAATAGCCCTCACATTGATTTTAATTGGTGTAGGTGCTGGGGGCGAGACAACATCTAGACTTCGCTGTAGGAACAGGGAGAGCCGCTGCCTATCGCGGCACCGATCGGCCTGAGAAAGCCACGCAAGGTGCTGATGATTAGCCTCTGTGAACTGATAACAGCCAGCTTGTGATCAATGAGCAGATACATAGATAGTGACAGAAATCACAAGAATGGTAGAAGAGAAGAGGAGATCTTTTTTAACCATGTTTTCCAGTGGGAAGAGGCTTCAGCATACATTTTAAGACTCTTTAAGTCTTTGAATTATTTCAGACCAAATGGCCTTAGGTAGGTTGAAGGACTGGAGCAACTGGTCAACCATCCACTGCCCTCTGATTTTAGGAATAAATTCAGAAGTTAGGAGTTACACAATGTTTCTATGTTCATGGGAATAGTAAGCAACAAATGCCATGGCAGGTGAAGGGAGTGTGCAGTTCTCACCTTTCCATCTTCAGAGCAGATGCCAACATGCTCACCACTCTCATCCAGACTAATCTGGTTTATCTTCACTGGACTCTATGAGTATAGAATCAAAAAGATGAGGAGAAAGAAACTGTATAATGTAAAACATTAATTTACAGCAAACTAACATGTTTAAACACAGATGAATGCATAACCAGGATGACAGGATTTTAAACCTACAATTTCAAACTTCTGTGTGACATTTCCTTGGATATCCAGCAGGTAAACCTTCCCAAAGTGTGTCCCGAGAGCCAGGAACTGCAAAGCAACAGGGGACACAAACATGTCAGACACACGAGTCAAAACCACGGGACATCCGGCACTAATACAGACTTAAAAGCTGTGGTGAAGGTTTTAAAAATGAGTTTTACCAGGCATGGCTGTGAAGCCTCAGCGTTTGTGCGTGTATGCCAGTGTGTGTTTGTGTGTGTGGTTTCGGCCGGTCCCCTCGAGGGCAAAAAGTGTGAAATTGCTGGAGGACAGAAAAGCCTATTTATCAGGGCGCCCCAGTGTGAAATAGCGTTTTTTCCTCGACATATCAAAACGCTTCAACATAATATATGCACCACGGGTCACACTTCTCTACACTACACATCAGTGAAACAATCCATCTGTCAGAATAATGCAATTACATTTTAGAGTTTAACGTAGGAAAATATCACCGCCAGCCAATTTGACATTTGTGTCATCAATAAAACAAAATGAATTCGCTAAATTAAAACTTGCTCTTGTTTTCTCATTTTCTAGTTCTAGCTTTATTGTTTTGACTGTTAATATAAATTCTATTATACATTTATATCGCAAAGCAGCTCACACACACCAGCTTGTTTTACAAGTTTCCTGAAGTCTTTGTAGGGTGCTCACTTCTAAGTATTTTTATCTGCTAAAGTATAAACTACATCACAAACAAACTTACTTTCGCAACATTTTTAAATGAAGCAGGAAACTTTGTGTCACCTATAAGGAATCAATTGAATAATTTTCAGTGGGGAAGCAAGTTATATATTTTGATATGATTACTTATTATGACTTACTTTAATTATTATTGATTAGAAAGTCAAATAAAAAAAAATTATTTTTAGAAATGTAATTCATAACATAATGTGTATTAACGCACACACAGACACCTGCTTATACGTGTACAGACCTCACCCTGTCGCGGCACACCGCACTGCCCCATGCTTCACTGCAGTCTATAATGAAACGCTTATATTTACAGGCACAGTCGAGCATGTCCAACAGAACCCCTGCAATCTCCCCAAATAAAATCAGCTGAAAATAAATAAATAAAAGGGGTGGCCTCAACAGCCTCAGTGGCTCTTAAAGGGATTTATCAAAATGAAATTAAATTCGGATCCCTGGCACTTAAAATATGAGGCAACATTAGTCAGGTGGCTAGCCGGGGTGTGAGCGCGTACGCACGCGTCTAGGTGGCGGAATGTACTGTATGTAGTAGGAGCGTGCGCATTGAAAACATGCATTAAAAAGACAGAAAGACAGACGTGGAGAGCAGGTAAAAGAGTAAATAAACAAGGGACTCTCATTGGGAATTCAGCTTTTGAACGTCTGTTCCTCTTGCAAGCTTTCCTTTTTTGTAAAGCTGGAAGGGGAGGAGGAGGTCCCGAGGGAAAAAGCAGAAAAAGTGGGGGGAGAATAAAAATCAATAGCGGTTAATAAAACATCAGGTGAGGAGACATAACTAGGTATGACTACTCCTCCACAGCGTCCGTGCATGAGTGAACCAGCTGCCATGACGATTAACCAGCCCACGTAGAATGTTCCACCAGCAAAAATATCAAGGTGTGGAAAAAACTCAAAGGGGACAGGTGAAGAAGATGCAGAAATCTAAAAGTAGATGAAATGAAAAGGATGTCTGTGAAGGGCTGGTGGCCTGTGAGTGTTTGTTTGTGAGAGAATGTACTATATGATGTGCTAAAATGGTCAAAAGGTTGTTTTCAATACTGGACTAGAGTGCAAATTATAAATCTATTTGTAAACATGAGTAATCTATGGAACAAAGACATGTAAGAACCATATTTAAATAGAAACACATTTTTATTGTTTCACACTTATGGAATGTAAATTGTTTATTCTCTAATAGAAAAATTTAATTCCAATCAAATTCCAAATCTAATTAGAATCTGTGTAGAATTTCAATAAAAAAATATAAATTGCCTGAATTGCTAGTATTTATTGTTCAGAATTTAAATTATTTTTAACAAAAAGTGCTTCTAATTGTAAAAATTGTAAATATAAACTACAAACTGCAAAACCAATTTGTTATAATTATTTTTCTATACCTGAGGTAACATTTAAAGACACACAAAATATATAACCACATCATGCCTCATTTATTGAACATATTATATAGAATACATGCAAAAAAACGTATGAGAACCTTGTCATGGACCGTCATGCAGCTGGCTGCATCATTCTGCAGGATCTCTGTCACGCCATTGGTCAGCCTCTCGTACTTTAGTTTAGGCTCCTCCTCTGTATCCTCCTCCTATAAAACACACAGAGACACACACATCACTCATAAGTTCTGAATCCTCAATTCAACTTTAAAGGTTCGAGATTATGAGAAAAATACCAATCACATGGCTTAAAGTAATATTCATATACTCTAATAGCCCAGTCCTTGCTGTAATGCGATATATATCATGAGTGAAACATTTTAACTATTCTGATGCAAATAATACATTTACATTTAGCATTCATGTAGCATGACTAAGACAAGGTGCTGTAAGATCACAAGCAGACTGGAGGTAATGTCTGGTCACCACCAACTCCCCTTGTCCATTTCCTTTTCCACCCAGATGTGAAATTTCTAATGCCTGAGCATTTGTCATGGTCTACAAAGCCATTAAAGACAGGAATGGAAGAAATAGAGAGGGGGAAATTCTTGACAAACTTTGTACGGAGGGGAGGGGCGGATAATATCCCTCTTGTTTCATATCCCATAATTTCTTCCTCTTGTTAGTGTTTGCCATGGCCACGGCGATGTGGTGGATGAGTGTTGTGCCTCATTCCCTGCCACTCCTAATTGGTGCCCTGGGGAGCAGGGGATGAAGGGAAGTCTGTCTTTAATTGCCCCTTTTCTGGAGTGGTGTGACCGTCCGCACACTCTTCTTCTGCTCATCCTTCATTCTCTGCTTCTGTCTCTTTAGTTAGAAACTTTGCAACGCTACGCTGAAGCATTGGGTCTCAGAATCACAGATTAATGTCAAACGCTGCCAGCATCTTTCCTCATTTCACTGCATGACATCACATTTACAGGCTGTGGCATGTTTATTCCCAGCTTTGAAAGCTGTTTTCTTCTTGTCAGAGGTTAGACGGTTTTATGGTGTTAAGGAATTTTGCACAAAGGATTGAAGGCTTACAGTTCGCCCAGAAATCTAAATATTGTCATCACTTACTCAAACTCTGTGAACTTTCTTCTGTGCTAAACAGAAGGAGATGGAAAGCATAATGCTCAACCTGAAAGTTTTTGTTTTTGACAGCATCACTCCCTATTCACTTTCTCCAAAAGCGCACTGTGAGGATTTTGCTGAACGTCATCTTTTTGTGACCAGCAGAAGAAAAAATATCAGGTCATTAGAGTTTGTAAACAATTACATCATTTTAATATTTGGGTGAATTTTTCTTGGTAAATCAACAACAATATATGATAAGAAGGGAATGATACCATCATGGAGAGAAAAGGAGATCATAGAAAAGGTGTGAGGTGATGTTCATGTGAGAGCACATTTCTACACAACCTGCAACACCTCTATGATAACATCAGGGAGTGTTATGGAGAGGATGGGGAGCAGAGAAAGAATAGGAAAACATAATTTGTGGACAGGAGATTGCTCAACACACTGGGATTTCATTCTCAAAAGCATGAAAGCTTTGAAAGAGACTAAAATTACTAGAATTTCTCAAATTGTCCAGTCAAACACCTTATAAATGTACCTGCACGCAAGGTGGACATCCTATTAGTTTTGATTATGTATTTAAAGTTATACAATGTGATACGAATGAATTTTTCATGACTTTGTCATGATGTATGAATCTATGTCAGATTCTCTATACAAGTAATACGGGGTGAATTGTATTTCATTGCTGTTTCCCATTTTGATCATTACAAATGACTGGAAAGGCATATAATGTACTTACTAATGTAAGTACATTAGTGTGTAGGAATAACTGAAAGAGTACTGCAAAGATGTCAGTAAATAGCATTACAGACCTATGCTGATATAATTCCACACTAACCAGATCATAATATACATTATAATGTTTCAAAGTTAGATGCCCATTCAAAATATGTCTATTGATGTATTACATGGTATGACATAAAAAAAATCTTACCTCAGAGTCATCTGTTGACTCTTCGCTTGGTTTTCTTCCCTGGAAAACAGGACATACATATTTAGTGTTTATATTTAACACTACAACATTGTTAGGATGTCTGTATCAATAAAGGTTTTTCCTACACTGTCAAACACAAATACATGATATAGCAAAGGAGAAACTGAGATACAGCTATCATAGTAAACAACAAACAGCTGTCTATAAGAAAGACCCTCTTGCTGTCATCATAGCATTGGCACTGCTATAGGATCTGATGTACTGGGAAATGTCTATCCTGTATCCCACAAGTCTTCGAAATCCTTTATATGGACCACTTAAATAAACTGCCATCTCGAATAGCCTAAATGCATTAAAAGCACAAGCAACACATATATAATCAGATCTCTCTGTCATTTACCAGCAATCTTGTCATCGTACAGAAACCTACCTGCTCCTCCACTTCCGACATGATACAAGCTTTAGCTACGATGAAAAAACGCCGATCCCCTTTCAGTCTGTTAACCTTTCGTCTGTCATCAGTATTAATAATTTTATTTACATCCAAATACGTTATTTTGCTAGATAAAATGAATGTAAACCACCTCAAGTTCTCATCAATGGGCGCTGAATAAAATCACATGACAATAACAGGAAGTGTCACTGGTGCATCATGGGATATGTAGTTTTAAGGATGCAACTACGCTATAGCTTTTCTCTAAGACGTGACAGTAAATCAATGTTTTAATGTAGAAAATAAATTTCATTTATTTCGTTTTCTCTGACCTTTTAAGCTTACATCGCCAGGTGAACAATAAACGTCTACTTAATTCAATCCGATTTCGATTTCCTCCTTTATTCTTTTGCTCATTCTGATACATCAGTCAAGAAGAAGACGTGCACTGTGATGTATTTTGACATTGTTGCATTTGTAACAAACAGCTGCTATAGACGATTATTTGAGACAGGATGTCAATGTGTCTCGTATGTTTATGCTGATACTGGCTGGCAGGGCAAGCAATGCTCTCTTGCCATATTTTATACAGATAATGAGGTGAAATATCAAATGCATTCATAAGCATGAGGCTAATTCGAATTATGCAAACTGTCATGTACACATCAAATATACAGAACAGCATTATAATATTTAAATAATGTATGTTTATTATATTTTATTAGATCAAAACTAACACTGTATTAATAGTAAATGATACAAACCTTTTTGTGTGCAATTTATCTGTTACATTTATGAAGCAGCTAAACAGATGCAGACAAGGGTCACTGCATCCCTGTGTACTGTAGATTAACTTTCTAATAATTGATGAGAAATGACCCTGTGAGCCTTTGCTTATTGCCTTATTGGCTCGATAATGCTTCAGGCTGTCCTAAATTATTTACTGATAATGTCCTATCCATTTTTACTACATGTTTTTTACACATCATCTTCCTGAACGGTTTGGTTGGTATTTATTTATTTTATCCATAAATAGGTCACAGATTTTGGTTAAAATTAAGGAAATGATATACTACAAAACTACAAAAATGACAAGGAATAGAATAGTGACATGATTTTTATTGTTGCAAATTCCTTTTATTAATAATATGTATATTTTTTAACGTGCCATACAAACTAAAAAAAATAAAACATACACATAAAAATTGTTTGTGTTTACTTTAAACATTAAAGTAAAAGTTTACTTTACTTACTTCAGTGTCATTGTTTAGTATATTGAAACATAAACAAAAATGTTAAACAGGTTCTGCTGTACATTTACTCAGTATGTCTTTCATCATGATATGCAGTCAATCTTCTGAGAACAAAAGTGTCTTCCACAAGTTAAGAGTGAGAGAGCTGTTTTCTTTAGGAAGTGACCTTTAAGTTTCATTCGGTGCTGAGGTCATTGTGGTGTCCCATCTGACACACTCACAATTCACACACTCCTACACCCATCTCAGCCCCATCACCCCCAGATTCTTTCAGTCTTCTGAACTGCCTTTCAACACATCACCATCACAACCCATTATTTATTAATATCTCAGATTTTGTACATCTGATTTTGACCTGTCTTTTCAATGGTTTTGCTTTCCACAGAAGATTATTGCAAATGTTTACTGCACAAAGATTATGTTATATATTTTAGCATGTTTTTTGAGTGGGTGGAAGGGATGTTTTTACAGCAAAGAGAAATCATAGTGTTGTTCTGCAATTCATATGTCACTGCACTATAGTCTTGATGTTTTAGCATTAAACAGGCCCACACAGAACTTACGCCTGCAGAACTCTTTTTGCAAATCTCCTGCCAGTTTTTTGTTTATTAAATACTTTTTTTACTTTGCTACCAATAAGAGAATAACAGTCTCAGCTTTATTTACAGTAACACATTTTGCTGTGTGTAAATCCATACTTTTTTGAGGATCAAATCATTATCTTTGTTTGATGTTTTTCTTTAAAGGTCTCGATCCTGCTTTGGTTCAGTCACAATCTTCCACAGACTGTGTGATTGTGATTCACTCTCTCCAGACCTTTGACAGTCAATGAGGGGTCTCAAAGGTGAAAAAGAGATCACAACTGGACAAGTGTTGGCCTGTCTTCCTCTCTCTGTCCTGTCTTGCCCTCTCTTTTTCCCTCACACAATTTCTAACCCCTCCCTATCTCTTTTCCCCAGATCGATCCTGGCCTGCTGGTACAGTCTGATGTGGGCAGGAGGGCGAGTGGGGAGCGCTGGCCCTTTCTCTCACCCTCATCACCCTCCCTCTCCCCCACTGAGCCTAGAAAAGAAAGCCCTGCTGGGGTTACAATGAACACATTTTACCTTAGGTCCTAGCTAGCTCTGCTGACTCAATAATCTATTATGGCTTTGTAGTAACCTGATGCTTGCAATAACATTTAATGCAGTTTTTAAAGGTGAGTGTCATTAATGCAATAACAAACACAAATAATTTCTGCCTAATCACACATCAGTCCCATCATGCACTATTTATCAGATCTGTCAATATTTGTTGGGGTATGCGTTTCACTGAATCCTCATCATTGTGTATTCTGTATGCAGAATAAGACATCAAAATCATGATTTAATAAATTGCCATCTCAACCTAATTCATTTAATTTTAATAGCTTATATAATTATTCCTGTTTAGCTAAACCCCATTTATCCCCTATAATGAGACGCACTGTGTTTATTCATTAGTTCCTGAAGTATTGCCACTTTCTAAGTAATGAAGAATCTTTATCTTACAGTATGTCACATCTTATGTACGCTTACTCTTTGATTAAGCAAGCTCATTTATATTCATGACCAAAGCATAAATCATAAACAAGCCTCTTCATTACATCCGTGGCACCTAAGGGATACTAATTTTCCCTAAAAAGACAACTAATATGCTACATAATTCTCGTTTAATGTGTGAATTGGGCCTGAACCACACAATTAACTCCCAACGGAGAAAGACAATGTCTTATTTCACTTACCAAGCTATTCCCTATAATTAGGATGCACCCCGGAATCAGAGCTGGCCCGATGCCCTCAGTGGCAATTAGTATTTATTACACAGTTAATGACCATGACATGTAAAACTCAGTGAAGCGGTAAATTTAGCAGTCAGCGGTACTCATTGGCTTGGTGCGAAATGTCTGGGAGAAGCTATTTGCCAAAGTGTCCTACCTGTGCCGCCACTAAATTAATGGACTAATTTGTGGCAAAGTATCTTATGAATGCACACAAAAAATATAATCACATGAGCCAAACTGTACAGTTTCTTTTTTGCATTTTTACTTTTCCCTTTTTTTTATTATTATAACAAAAGGCATCACTTTTAAGCCTTCATTTACAAACATATGAAGCTTTATTTGTACAAATGACAGAAAAAATATTTGCTCTTAATTTTGAATAGTGAAAATAAATGTTAAATAGGTGATGGTTTCCCATTTATCAAAATTGACCCTTACTCGTTTTTTTTTATTAGAGATTTACTAATGCACTGTCACCAAGCTTAGGATATATTTTTTTCTTTACAATCTACTTAGCATTGATTTATTGATTGTAGCCTCTTCCTTCATACAGAATTAGGCAGCCTTTTTGGAAAATCACATTTTCTCACCTCTTGTGTGTCATATGTGTGAACTCAGATGGGGGTTGACTTTGGCAGCAGAAATCTATTCGGTGCTTTAGGTTTTTTCGGGTCAGTCAGTGGGCTGGTTCCTAATCGGCTGTATAGTGTTTTTTATACGTTAGTAAAACATTATAGGTTTTACCAATGCGAGTCAGGGTAAGGTAAGGAGACATTTAAAACATACATTTTTAACATAACATTTTTTATATACGTGATCGATTCTGATTTTATTTTAGATTATTTAGAAGATATTTCGTTTATTTAGAAGATATTTCGTTCCCAAAATTGTCCCATACAATGTACATCATAACTTTAAAGTTGAAACTCAGAATTCCGAGTTTCCTATTCGTAAATACGACTTCGATTGGTCGTTAATGTGCTCGGTACTTCAAACGCCATAGGTGCGTTCGACTGCACACAGCACTGCGCAGATCAATCAGCGTCTTACATCAAAGTACCGCGAGAGTTAATTGAGAGCAGTACTTGACGTCACATGCGGTGTTACCAAGTCCGCGGTTTTTAAACTTTTCTGCTAGTTAAATGTTTGATATACTGTGTAAATTATATTTTACTGAAATTCTTATATTTCAATATTTTACTCTACCAGATAAAACTGTGCTACACAAAGAGGAAGAGGCACTGGTAGGGTGCCTGTGTGTGTCCGGCTACTTGCCTCTCATCTATTGTTTCTAGTAAATAATAAAAAGTAAAAAATATATAAGTTTTAAGATCAATGGTTTGAAATATAGGTATTTTCTGAGTCGTGGGACTACAGTCACTGGGATAGTTTTTACTGGCTATCGGAGTGGTTTTATACGCAGATCTGGCAACCTTGGACATGCGCTGATGCAGCATGAAGTCCTATACACCTGATTTAACCAAAACTCGTAAGTATCTTCCAAATATATAACTGTACGAACGTTACAAAACGTTTAGCGAATAGATGTTCTCCTTGCTCAAAAAAGTTGTGTGACGGTATGAGAGAGCGATTGAATAATTGATTTCCTACTAGTCTACGTACTAAGTCGCTTTAATATTTGCGTGCCTAGATACAGTACAACGTGATTGGAGGTGTTTTTAATATGTAGGATTTTTCCTGCTCGTTTTAAACATACATCTTGTCACCAGGTGAGGTAGGGGGATGTCAAGGTGTATGCAGACGTGTCTGTGTGTATTAACATACTCTCACATCTGTCGTCCACTATACATGCTATAGGCAGAAGATGCTGAAATGCAAGGTATTAAAAACTATTTGTCAGTGTCAGGCCCTGAGACCTGCTCTGCCCAGCAGCCAATAAGAATCCAGACAGACTGACCAAGGAAGCATGCTGATGCCTTTTGAACAGATAGCTCTTATGTGATGTATTTGTATTACACCCACTCCTCATTTTGTAGAGTAAATTCCACTTGTGTTCTCTCTCTCCTGAACAATCAATGGCTCTTTATATTATATATTCTTATTTTACTGTTGTCTGATCCCAGTCAATCCAGTAGATTCATCTGTGCAGCGTCAATGGCTGTTATGTATTGTGTATGTTATGTAAAACACCATAAATTAAGCCATGCATCAATTTTCTCTAAAATTAAAATCAATTGTGGTCATTCCATGTAAAATGTTTGGCTTCAGTTGTGTTCGACAATTGTGTGGCTTCAACTTATTATGTAGTATGTAAAACAAGGTTAGATAATGTGGTCGATTTCTCTAGGTGGTTTTACAGGTGAATCGACACACGTGGTGGGCATTGCTAAAAGAATGAATAAACCAAATGTCATTTCTAAGATCAATTTTAAGGCATTCTTAATATGAATCGCATAAAATATGTATGTAAGTTGTATGCTTTATTTGACAAAATGAGCTTATGGGCTCGCAGGGAGCCTCAGACTGTCCCTGAAGGTTCCTATTAGCTTGCAGAAGGAGGTGATATGTTTCCAGCCCTATGGGAGAGACAGACCTTTAACAAAAAAGCAAGCACTGTATAAAACTGCTACTAGAGATCTGAGTTTAAAGCTGTAGCCGCCAGCTCTCTTATAAGAAGAAAACCAGTCTGATTTAGATTAAAAAAGTTGTTTGCAATTTATGCTGATTATTTTTTTAACTTTATTGCATTTTTTAACATACTTTACTTTGCATCTTTTACCAAGAGTCCCAATATTATTTACTTATATTTACATGATTTAATGTATGCTGTTGCTTTTTTACACATGTAACAATCAGTCCAAACTATTTTCAATAGCTCAAAAATGATTTTTAAAATAATTTTTAGGCATTCCCAAACTGTAATGCAGTTAATTACAAGGCCAAAGAAATCTGTTTTATTGATAAAAATAAAAAGAGATGGACGATTAATAAAAAGGAAACATTTCAAATGACACGTGCCATCAGAAGACTATTTAGGGGCCTTTCGGCCATTTTCGTGGCCCCAGGAGACAGCAGATACCCTGGCAGCTAGGGCCATTAGCAATTAGCATGGATATCTTATGAGGATAAAGGGTCCGAAATGACCCTCATGATAAAAAAGAGAGAAAGAGGGATAGGGGGTCAGTGCTGGAGTGCTTTTTCTTGTTTCTCCTCTTATGTGACCGAGAGGGAGTAAGGCGATCCTAAACACATGCACACATACACTCACATTGACACATGCACACACTCCCCAGGTCCCTTCACATATGCTATTTGGCATGAAGAACTGCCCTGGGAGCCCCTGTTTCATTAGTGGTATTAACTGAGAGAGAGAGAGAGAGAGAGAGAGAGAGAGAGAGAGAGAGAGAGACATTGTGAACTTAGAGGGCTTGAATTATGATTTTCTTTTTTAGAACCGAAAAGTGATATAAAACAGTGTAGGTTTTTTAATGACAACAGCAAATAATAGATAAACTACAGATAAATATTTCCTTGTTGCTAGTGGCAACACTATTTAATTTCATTTAATGTTAATTTTGCTTGTTTGGTTTGTTTGTGCAAAGAATATAAATCATGTGACTTACAGTTAAATTTCTTAAAGACTTACATTAATGATAAGCATCATTTCACAGAAGGGGAGGGCATATTTGGGCTCTTTTGACTTGGGTCACCTACCAACCACATACAGTACCAGTGCAATACTGACATTTTCTCCAGAAAGCTAAAAATCCAGTTTTAACTTGGGGAAGAACTTTCCATTCACTTTTTCCTCATTCTTCGTTTTGTAATTTTTCCCTCTGTTTTATTGTGTTTTCCAGCAGCAGCCTGGGATGAAAATTCTCTCTCTCTCTCTCTCTCTCTCTCTCTCTCTCTCTCTCTCTCTCTCTCTCTCTCTCTCTCTCTCTCTCTCTCTCTCTCTCTCGCTCTCGCTCTCTCGCTCTCCCTCTCTCTCTCTCTCTCTCTCTCTCTCTCTCTCTCTCTCTCTCTCTCTCTCTCTCTCTCTCTCTCTCTCTCTCTCTCTCTCTCTCTCTCTCTCTCTCTCTCTCTCTCTCTCTCTCTCTCTCTCTCTCTCTCTTACTTTCTCTCTTACTTTCTCTCTTACTTTCTCGCTCTCCCCCAGCTCTTATTCAGTCAACAGACTGTAAAGAATAAATAATAAAAAACTATTGATTATTTTGATGACTTCACAATTCAATTAGGTATTAATTTTGCCCTCCACTGGACCTATCAGGCAACTCAAAAGGGAGAAAAGGAACCACAAAACGGAGGAATGGTTGGATGGATGTGTGTCTGTTGGGGGGGCTTTGAGATGGTATTTCCTTAAATTAATGCAAAGCAAAAGACTCCCTCATCCAGCTGTGTTGAGAAAAGACGTTTTTCCTCTCCTGTTTGAGACAGAGTGGCATATGGATGCATCGTTAAGTTGCGCATGCAAAAGTACACTACAGTAAAAAAAAAAATCTGGTGAAGCGATGACAAGAGACATTGTCACAAAGCATATGAGTATTGACCAACCAGGCCCGCTTTGAGAATGACAGCTTAAACTATTCCTATTGATTAACATTTTCATAGATAATCATGTGCCATATCAAACTCTCATGCACTCTATCTGATGAGCGCATTAACAGAGCCCCCCCGGGCTCCCATTTATTGACCGGGAGAAGGGTTTTGAGAGGTGGAGCAGAATTAAGGGGTATTTGGGGGGGGGTGGTCCAATCCATCCCTCCACTTGATTTCGCTATTTGGCTTGATCCAAACCGATTACCTGACCCCATCTCAAACTCATTTGGGCAGAAAATACTCTAATACAGGAGAGTAAAAAGGAAAAGCTGATTTTTTGTGCCGTCCTTAAGTCTACACGTTTGTGTGTCTAACCATTAGAAAGGGTGGGGGGAGGTACTTCTGTACTCCGGAGAGAGAGGGAGAGAGAGAGAGAGAGAGAGAGAGAGAGAGAGAGAGAGAGAGAGACAGAGAGAGAGAGAGAGAGAGAGAGAGAGAGAGAGAGAGAGAGAGAGAGAGAGAGAGAGAGAGAGAGAGAGAGAGAGAGAGAGAGAGAGAGAGAGAGAGAGAGAGAGAGAGAGAGAGAGAGAGAGAGAGAGAGAGAGAGAGAGAGAGAGAGAGAGAGAGAGAGGGAGAGAGAGAGAGGAGAGAGAGAGAGAGAGAGAGAGAGAGAGAGAGAGAGAGAGGTGACATCTCGAGCAAAGTCTCCAGAGGCAATCCCAGGCTTGCACCAGCAGCGTTCACTTGATGTATCTGCGTTATCCACACCGGTTTTTGGGGCTTTGTGACAAGCATGCACTGACTGATCTCACATCAGACTTTGGTATGCTTTAACTGCTCTCTCTGCACGTGGATTTTAGCTAAGTTAGCTTTTTGGAGCGTACACATTCAGACATTTTTCTCTGTAGTCTGGAATCACCTTTCTGGTAAGTTTGTTGTCATTATTGTTACAAAACTTTTGTTGGATTTTGTTTATTTAGTTGATTGAAACACATTACATTACACTTAATATGTATTTATTTTAACTTTATTATTATTACTTTTGGGTGCTGTTGGACGTGTTTGGAAAGTTGAAAGAATAGTTGTTCAGGCAAATTGTACTGGTTCTACTTGAACTACAAATAGTATGAAATTGGATAAAAAGAGCGATTGGATGAATATTGAGAGCATATGTAAATCACAGCAGAATTAAGTGGTCCATTAGGTTCTCAATGAAGTTGTCACTGCTGATTCTTTCTCAAACATATCGAATGACTTTTCTGTCAAGACAGCCAGGTTAAAAAATCTATATATTTATATTCTGATTATGTTAAATGGAAAATTGTTAGTTAAAACAGAATACACTTTTTGCAACTAATATCCCACAATTAGTTTTCAATTTTAATATTGATGGCTGTTGGGTGATGCTCATGTAAATGAGTCATTTGACAAGTGGAACATCTTAACACTAAATTTGTGAAATCTGTGTGCAGTTCACAAGAGCTCTCGAACACCACAACCACCAGCAACAATCAGTAAAGAGAAAGAGAGAGAGAGAGAGAGAGAGAGAGAGGGTTGAGTGAGAGAGTCAGCGCTCGTGTAGAGACTGTTAGAAGAGGTGGTGAGTTTCAGAAAGAGAGAGAGAGGGAAAGCATGTGTGTGCGTAAGACCCATAAAGCGTGATTGAGAGAACCAGCGTGCAGTAAAGCTAACACTTCTTTTGCCTTTTTTTCTCTCATCCATATTCTCCTGCTCACCTCCAGGATCCGATGATCACAGGGCAGCTGAGCAAACCGTTGCTCCCCCTGCGTGCCGATATGGACGCCTGCGAGCTGCGGGACGACGACAAGGCGGCCAGCCCGGACAGCGAGCTCAACGATGAGCCCTTGCTGCTCTCAGCTGACACCGACTCGGAGGAGAAGATGTATGGTGAGTTCATCTTCCTCATTATTGTGAAATGACACTCAGCACCAGGGTCGTGCATGTGTGGACGGTGAGACCGGCATGTGTTTGTTTGTTTGTGTGTGTGAGTAACAGATGTTGTGGTAGAAAGTACCGGAAGGGACCAGGTGAAAGTTGTAGTTGGAACAAACGCTGGTGTGGGTTCTTGGTGATTAGAGATAAACACTTTTTCCATACTTTACAATTTGAAGATTGTTGTGCCTGTTTTTAGTTTTTGAATATGTTGAGAAAACTCAGATTTTAGTTCATTTGGGTTTAAGTTTGGGTGTTCGGAGAGGACCTTTTTTGCAACAAGATTGCAGTCCAAAAGTTGGTCCGTATATGGTGGCAATTTTTTTTAATAATTCATTTTAGCTGAAAATACATTGTGTATCAACTGTGATGCCATCACATTGAAAGCTTGTAGAGGAAGTGCAACACTGGTGGGGTGCAGCCATGTAGTATTCGGGGACCAGTTTTTTGTTGGTGTTCATAAAGCAGAGAAATGTGACAGAATCTGGGGCAAACAGGCAACAGGAGACATATAATGTACACACACACACGCTCATACACACACACACTCATCTGTCATACAGGGTGACATTTCTTCACATTTGAGATCTCCTCGGCTTAGACTGAAGATAAAATGAGAGAAAGTGAAGAGGCCTGAGGGAGAGAAATGTGATTGTTGTGTGAAGAGCTCCTCTGCCTCATGAGGACTTCACATCTGAGCAGACTGACTTGTATATTCTTGATGAAGAGCCGCAGATACCTGGAACCTGTATTAATAAGAGGCTAAAGCTTGTCTAGTTTGCGTATAAGTGCTAAAAATGTGAACGTGCATTTTTTTTGAAAGCGTGATGTGTTGTTTAATAATGTTGTTTAGATTCTAAATAATTAATATTAATAAAAATGATGTGTTGTTATTTATATTCTCATTAAATATTCTTGGTTTGGTATTGGTTTAATATATTAGATATTTTAAACATATTATTAAAGTTGTTAATTTGTTAAATAATGAAAATTAATTATGCATTATCGTCTCTGTTTTCTAAGCATATTTTAATCATTTTATCTGAACATGTATTACAACACAAAATGTATAAAAGCTATTTAAATGTTAAATTAACATTCTAAAATAGTGTTTCATTTAAAATTTCATGTTCTTATAGTTATATTAATCGCTCAGACCAGTCTTTAGAAATCCTTTAACTCAGCAGTGATGTAAGTTTCCAGCTCTTTAGATTCACAGTGCATTGACTGACTATTTGCAGCGGACGTCAAATTTACAGCGTTAATGATACACTTTAAGACTCGTATAACCTTGCCGATAGCTCCTTTTGAACACATTGCTTTTTTTACTTTGATTGGTGAAGACGCACAAACCAAATTCTGAATCAACCTGTTATTTTCTCAGATCAAATCTTTGCTATTGCTTTCAAAGACTCATCCCTTTTACATGTATTTTTTCTTAAGAAAAAAATATTAGCCTGAATTTTATTTTCATAGCGACATGCAATGCATGCATGCTTTTTTACTTGGCGTCTCACTATAATCTTCTTTATGAAGAAATACATTTTGATCTTGTGCTTATATATTTCATTTATGCGCATAATTCAAAACTGAATTCAATACAAGCACCTGTTCTTCTTTTTTAAGATTGCACACGTTTTATGACAGAAACGCACATACACAGCACAACCCCAAACAAAGTTATGCAGTATGTCTCACAAACTGGTAATGTGCTCTTTAATAAACACACAGTCATTTAAGTCATATAAAAAAGAATCACAAGTAAATTTCAAAGAGTACATGCTTATAAAGAAGTGATACAAATGCTTTTTTATTAAATTTAAGTGTTGTCTAAATTACAGTCTAATAAGTGACCTCCTTAGAACACTTAAAAGGTTTAGAAGTATTCATTGAATATGTCATTTGCTTTTATACAGCAATTTCCTCTAATTAATCTCATGAATGTTTCTAAAGCATTATATGTCAGCTTGTATTGTTTATTCCAGTTTGTTATTTATTTCCTGTGACTGTCTCTTTTTTCTCTCTGTTTGTAGTTAGATTGATGGCTGTGATGAGCTCTGCTTTGTTTGAACTAACTACATTTCATTCGTGATAATAGATTTAGACCCAGTGTCATTTACCTATTTGTAATCAATTATGCTTAATTATATAATTAATGACATTTAATGGCATCAACATTTTTATCTGTTTTAAAGATACTTTCTTTTGAGGGGTTATTATTACAAGTTATAATTTATATTATTGCAGTATAGTTTTAATTTAGTTCAATAACTAGAATGATTTAATTATAACCATTTTAAATAATTATTATTATTAAATGTACAGTTATTGCCATTTTACATTTAATGATCATTGCAATTAATATTTAACATATAATACACCGTGTAACCCTTAATTTGTGTCAAAAATGCAGAACTGATGCCAGGCTTAACCAACTATAATATTTTTTCCGCCTCATGTTGTTGTTGTTTCCCAGTTGAGGTCAGCAAATAAATTATAAACTAATATCGCTGAATTCACATTTATTATTTTTTCCATAATAGACTTGCTTTTGATGAACTGGCTTAGGTATTCTATCCTCATTACACTCTGGACTGAAACTATGTTACATTAGACATTAAAAGAACAGAATAAAGAGTATTGCTTGGTGTTTTGAAATGAATTATACATCAAACATCAGCCACCCCCTTATGTGCTCCAAACGTACATAACAAGACTTTGCGTGTGTGTGTGTGTATGCGCATTTGTGTGCGTGTTTGTGAGAGGTGTATAGTTTTTAACGTGGCAAATTAAATTTTAGGAGAGAATGGATTTGAGAGCGGGACTGCGGGCGAGCGAGGTGTAGACTGTCACCACGGTGACTGAGCGTCATAACGGCGGGTCTCTTTGCTGATTTGATTTTGGGAGTTGGGTTGTGCGTGGGGGTGAGGGGTGTCGAAGGGGCGGAGGGCTGTGTCTGATCCCCGTCCGAACCTCTCTGTCAGTGCCTGATCAGTCTTGAGGTTCCCGCTGTCAGTCTGATGAATTTTTTAGAATATCCCAAGGCAAGAAAAGCCCAGTTACTGTTTCATAATGCCAGCGTTACAATTTTCTTTAATAAGCGTCAAACCTGCTTTTGTTTGCTTGTTGCATTTTTCTTTGCGCTCTGTTTTACAGCTCATTGTCTATCTGTCAAACAATTCATTTTGTAAACGCTCACTTTTTGGTGCACGCTTACACAAACACCCACACCCACACTTTTTTTGATGTGTTTTTTTTGTCAAATAAAAATACACAAAAATCTTTTTTTAAGTGAATACATTGTTTGCATGTGGTCAACTCATGCTCAAAATCATTAAAAAAAGATTGCCCTTTATTTTAAAAGTCACCACATGGACCGTCCCTGCTATTTTTTTTGCCCCACGAGAGGCGGAACAGACTGGGGCCCGTGGGCAGTGCCGGGGGGCACTCGGGGCAGACTGGCACGACTGAATATGTCCTTGGGCACAGTTGCCCATCAGTGAAATGTCTGTGAGGTCATTGTGCTGTGTTAACAGACAGAATAGAGAATGAAGGAAGAGATGGAGTACAATCCAAGAACTGGATTTTTATTACTATTCAATTACTTATTTTCCCAGTTTGTTTTTTAATAAGTAACTTTGCTTTTAGTCAATATTGTTTTAAATAAAAACACAACATTTTATTTGTATTTTGTTTATTGTGTTTTGATTTTAAACAGAATTGTCACATATATTGTAGCAATATATTGTAGCACATAAAAAATATGTCATTAGTAGCAAAAAAGGCACAACTTGACATGTCGGCCACCCGCTGGTGCATTTACATTATTTGCATTTACGCACTGGAATATAAATCTATTGCCTTCAATAGAACATTGAAGAGGGATTTTATCAGCCTCATCACTGCAGCGCGGTTTATACTAAAGTTATTTTCTTTTTCCGCTGTACATTGTTTGATTAAATCATTCCTGCTGCCCTCAAAGGGGATTCTGTATGTTTAAAGGTCACTGAAGTGCAACACATATGTCTAGCAAATCAATTGACGCTCAACTATTTGATACGCCCGTGCGGAGAGTCATTGGACGAGCGTTTGCATCGCCTGTTTGAAAAGATCAAACCAAGAAGATGAGAAAAATTAAAAGGCTCCTTTTCATCCTTTTCCACGGCTGATTTTGCACAGTCTGATGTGTAGGAGATAACAAGAACATTGCTGAGATGTTTTTCAATACGTTTCAGCACAAAAGCCCAGATCAAGGAATCACTCGCACATGTATGGACAAACGCGCGGTCTAATTTCCTCACAAACGCGTACGCGTGACGGCCAACAAAAGGCCGACCTTGACATTTGCTTTGAAAAGTTGAAAAGCTCCCATTGGGGGGTGCCGTTCTGCAGGAGTATGAAGGGCCGCGGAGATGAAGAATATGATGGGCCGCGCTTTATGTGACTTAGATAGAACATTCTGTGGGTTTTGTCAGTCCTCGGGTAAGATGTTAACTTTGCAGAGGCTTCCAATGAAACTGGTGAGATAGGGAAATGTGAAGATGATTGAACTGTAGCTTTTTCGCATTGGAGTCTGAGTTTTACCTCTGAATTAACAGTGACAGTTATTGAAAGGGTTTTGGAGAACATGTTTTCCACTGAGCAAAGAAAAGAAATCTCTATTAAATATATATATATATTGTAAATCCATCACAACATTGCCTAATATTTATACTGTGCTGTTGCATTTGCGTTAAATGCCTCTTTGTTAATCTCAACACACAAAAGAATGCAAATATTAAAAGTGGTTTTAAATGGTTAGAAAATGATTAGTTATTAAATGCACACAAGTTGGAGAGGGAATTCATGTCAATGTCTAATTATAAAGGAATAATAATGTAAACCAATCCTTTGCTGAATGCAGTTTGCGTGGTGAGTCGACACTGAGCGATGGGCTGTGGATATATCAGTTGTAGTGTACATCTGATTGTAACCCATCAATTGATGAAATACTGCCATGATCGTACACAGATATCTCAATGAATTACATTCCTTCCTGTTTGAGACAATTAGCTTATTTAACATGAAATGGAGTATGTTTTTACTGTCGAGGAATGTCAATTTATCATCTGGTTAAAGTGGATTGCGGGCAGTTAGCGAATAAGACACTTGCTTCTGCGCTGAAATACGAGCGCTACAAATGTTTAGTAAATTCGTTCATACGGTGTGTGTTTATGTGCATTAAATCTTTCTGAACAGAATTGTGACTAACCATAAGGCCAAAGCGAAGGCGCTGACTACAGAATAACATCTCTCCCGTCTCCTCCTCACTTTCAACTCCCAAAGCTTTTCGACCTCCCCGCCTTTTAAAAAGCTCATTTCTCCACGTTTCACTCCAGCTATCATGCACAAACATCCCCAACAACCCCGTCCTATTTATTGTCAGGTACATTAGCGGCAAAAGCAGTGGTTAGGAGGCCAAACTCTGTTTTTGCTCTTATTCACAGAATAGCAGATGGGTTGTGTGTCTCTGCGTGTGTGTGTGTACAGTGTCTGTCTACTCTTTTCTAAGAGACCCGCCTCCTCGCCAGCATCCCAAGACAAGATAATAAGACACTCTGAGGCACAATCCGGCATTATATTCAGCCACCAAAGCCTCGTCTCTTGTCAGTTTGAATTTTATTCGGGCCCGGGATGTGACGCTTCTATCATCAGCCTGTCAGTAGGAGAGGACCATAGAGAGACAGGGCCACTCATTTCATACACTTAACGTCCATGCCAAATGGCCAGCACTTACGCCGATTCTGCCGAAATGGAGGACGCGTTCCAGCCCAGGGGTCACCTTCAGCGGAGAGAAGGGGTAGAAAAAACGACACGAAAAGATAAAAGAAATGCTTATTGATTTGTGTAATTGAGGGGGAGTTTGAGAGGAAAATGTATCTGTTGTGGACAGGAGAAGCGTTATGACTCTCTTTAGGAGAACGTACCATTCAGGTGGAAGGCTTTCCATATGGAAATGGTTTTGATGGCATTTTGAGTTGGACAATGGAAGCTCTAGACTTTTTAAAAAAGCCAATACCTGTAAGATTATCTGTAATGTGAAATGGCTAATATAATGATAATCATGGGGTTCGTATTTTTTTTCAGAAAAGTCATCCTATGCCAATGGATCATGTATAGTTGTTGCTTCAACCTATTAAGTATTATTAAAAAATTCTACTTTCATTTTCAACTTTCAACTTTAACTGAAGAAAATGCACCCAAAATCAATATTTAAAACCAAACAAATGGACAAATCCACCATTCAGCATAGTAATTTCCTTAATTCTAATCTTAAAGGGATAGTTCACCCAAAAATAAAAATTCTTGTATTATTTACTCACCCTCATGTCATGTCAAACCTGTATGACTTTCTTACTTCAGCAGAACACAAAAGAAGATTTTTGCCAAACGCTGGTTACCAGCACCCATTCACTTTCATAGTATGGACACAAGATACAATGGAAGTCAATGGGTGCCGGTAACCAGCGTTTTGCAAAATATCTTCTATTGTGTTCCACAAAAGAAAGAGTCATATACAGGGTATACAGGGTAAACTATCCCTTTAAAACAACCAAATACCACAAAATTGTCCTGGTTGACATATGTTTACCTATAAAATATGTTTAACTAATTGTTCTAATTAAAAGTAATACAAAACTAATGTAAACTCAACGTTAATAGCTAACCACAAACAAACCCATTACAAGCTCATTGTCCTAGCGTCTTATCGGCCAAACCTGCGGACATATACGCTCGCACACATTAAGCTCCTACGTCTCCTCTGAGGGCCCCAAATAAAAAACCAAACGCACACATTATGTTTGTGTAATCAGCTTAGTCGAAAATAAAGAGGAGGGGGGTCGGCGCTAATGCAAAGAGAGCCTTGATGCGTCTCACGCAGGTTAAGTAATAAAGTGACACAGACACAGTCTTTTAAATGAGGCTGGCCCTCTTTAAATAGAGCGCACTAGCCCCGAGTGCCTCTCCTCAGGAGTTAGATCTCATTATAGGGCAGGCTCAGGCCTTTAGTTGGCTGCTTTGAGCTGGGATCTGCCCCCATCTCCCTAATGCATGCCTACCAAGCATGTGTAATCCACTCGCTAATGCGTCTGTACCGCCAGCGGCTACAGATAAGATGCTATCACGCTGGGGGGTTGCAGGGGTTGGGCCGGAGCGGTACAGGGTTCCGCTTTTGTTTTAGAAACATGCTGCTGGTAGGGTCAGCGAGGACAGGGGAAATTAATTGGCACTTTCATCTCAAGTTTATAATGGACGGAGGGAGGCATTTTCTGCTCAATAGAATAGAGAGGGCTGTTATTGAAGATATTTTGGGGTTTTTCCACAAGTATCTGCTGATTGAAGTGAATGTTTTTGTGTGTTGTACTTTAAGTCACTCTTTAACCTGTCCTGGAGCTACTTGAAGATTTGAGGACATTCATTTGGAAAGCAGACAGCTCTGGCAAATTTTGGTTGATCGAGATTCACAGTGTGAAATGGCAATAAACACAATTTCATAGAATTTATTGGCTTTCGTCATAAATCTTTTTTTTGCGCTGTGCCTAAAAACACCTCTTTTCCATGTAAAATGACAATTACATCTAAAGTGTAATTAACATATACACTTTAGAGACTTTAATCTGATAACTGTCACTGCACTTATTGAGCACACACATAAAAATAAAATATATTTTAATTTCTTAAAGCGTTTTGTTTTTTTATTTTAGGTATTTTTCAAAATAACATAAACATTTTTAATTTTTTTTGTTTATGATTATTGTTATAAAAATGTGTCAATTATGTATTCTTGTCATGATTAGGTTAGAATTCAACTATGAGTGAAAAGTGAAATAACCAAAGTGTTTCACCTGTGTAATGGTGACGGTTAACAATGTTACATAGTTCGTATTTATTTTCCAAGACAGTGTCATATATGGTGTTGAAAAGTATAAAACATTCCTGGTTTAAATAATAAGTTTTATGATAATCTACATTTAAGTTTAAGTTCATTTACATTTAAAACAGCCAAAGACTGACCAAAGTTTTGTACAACAAAAAATGTATCAAATAAAGTAAAAGCTACTTAAAAACAAGAGCTATCAGAAAACAACCATAACATAATAAAAAGTGTTAATAAGCCGAGAAGAACAGATATGTTTAAAAGAGACTTGTCAGGGAAGGTGCCAGGTACCATCTACAGTGCTTTTAAAAAAGTGGAAATGTGTCCTAGTGAGGAGTGGGTGACCCAAGTTTGGGTCCAGCTTGGGTCATTTTCTGGGCATATTTTCATTTATTTCCTGCCTCCTCTTACTGTCAATAAAAAGCCAAAAAATAAATTAAAAGAATGATTCACATCCTCTTGAAACAGTGAACCTATCCTATTTTCTTCAATATTTCACATAATAAAGTAAAGCAAGACCTCTTCTCTGTTGTATTAAAGAATTCCGAACGTTCCCAAAATAAACAATCTCTGCCCATGGCTGCATGCCGGTGGGATAATTGAAGCCGTCAGCTAATCGTATGGGCAGAAGGGTGGTCATCGGCGGATGAGAAATGACAATCTTGTGGTCGTCTGCCGTGATGTGAGGCGCTGCGCGTAGCCGGTAACTAGAGTCTGGATGTCCTTCACAGCCCCTTTATTATTTATGATGAAGTCTCTTTGAGCACTGACCAGTACTAATGCATAACCCCCTGTCCTCTACCTTATACGCTTCCTTTGAAACCAAAGATTGAGGAGCCCAGACCGACTGTGTATGGTGTGTGTGTGTATATAAGGTGTGCAGGAGTGCGAGTGTGTGTTAGTTTAGCATCCAGGCAATCCACAGAAGTTATAATGTAGTTTTTTTTACAAAACCTTCCTGTTTAGAGAGCGGAACCCAAGCTGATAATGTCGCTTCTGTTAGAGGGATGGAGCTTCGGTTGCTTCAAAGCAGCAGATTTCCCCCTCGACCTTCATTTTTTGGTAATACAGGTTGGTGGATGACCTTGGTGGAGAGACTCGGCGTGACTGCTTTGTTGTGCTCCCGCTGCGATTGCTTGTGTTTATGATGATGATGTCTATTGATGCTGCCGAGTGACCTGGGAGAGAAAGCGACGCCTACGAGGGATGAGATGAGAGAGTCGCATGTAGACGAGGAAATGAATTTTGGGCAGAGGGGGATGGAAAGCGGTGTAACACCGAATTGAATCTGAATTGTCTTTTGGTATCTTGCTGAACTGTAATATGTTTATTTAGATGTCCCTATTTAGATTTGTTTTTTAAACACGGGCTGTAGTTATGATCGTATAGGAGGTGTGGAGAAACACACCTTGCTATGTACTTGAAACTTAAGAAGGGCATTTGTTTTGTCCTTTTCTCTTTGCAATAGACTTGAGCATGTAGATGTGTGTGCAGTGTGAGAAATTGCTTGTTGTTGGGGGTGCTGGGAACAAGTGTGACTACGGCCTTAGGGTCAGTGGGCGACGTGCTGGCCGTGACATGTGGACGTCTGGCGTGTTTCTAACACCATCCAGAGATCTTGATGTTACACCCACAGGCTCCTATAAGCTCCCTCTGCATTTCTACACCCACTCTATAGATGTTGAAAAACATTGTTTACATGTGCAAGACAGGATAGAAACATGGAAAACAATCAAATGGATAAATTAAGAGTGTGTTGGAGATATACAGTACCAGTCAAAAGTTTGGAAACATTTACTCCACATTTTACAATAGTAGTAAAATAATCCAAACCATGAACTAACACAAATGTGTTCAAAACTAAACACCAAAATAAATAAACACTATGTTATGTTTCATCATCTTCAAAAGTCGTCACCCTTTGTCTATAAAATCATACTCTTGGCATTTTATTAAAGCAATTTCTATCTATGCTGGACTCTTATTGGCTGCTTTTTATTCATTATTTGCTCCCAGTTATCCATTTCCAAAATATTTTTTTAAATAACATTTTTTAAGTTTTCTAATTATTAAAATTAATATGTTAGCACAATTATATTTTTATCTACAAAAGTAATTTCAAACATTGATATATACACCTTCAGATTAAAATATTTTTGTGATCATGAGAAACATTTTTGTCTAAGTTTTTGGCTGGTACTGTAGGCTTGATCATATAAAGATGGAAGCTTGAAATTTGAGGTACAATAAAATAAAATAAAATTTACATAACTGTTAATATAAAAAGACAATGTCATAAAATATGCAGTCTTGACTTCATCTTTGTAAAAAGACATACATGATGCACAAAAATCAAAGCAATATTTAGTTATTGTTGTAAACTTGCATTTTTGCAAAATTTGTTAAGTTTGTTTTTCTAAACCAAAATTGAAAATTGTTCCAACAGAAGCCACAGCGTGAAGATTCACTCGCCAAGCCGATGTTTCAGTTTATAAAACATTTATTCTATTACCTTTAAGCAAATTCACAAAACCCTTAAAAACCCTAGTACTGTAGTTTTGAATGTCAGCACTTTTAAAAACAGCAAGTTATATGAGTAGACCAAACGGTCCAATACAGACAAATCTCTACCTGATTTCCTTGCCCCATTAGTATCCATTTTCAGCAGAAGTGTGTACGATATATCAACAAAAAAGAGCCGAACAAAATACATGTAGAAAAAGAGAGCAGGACACATTCAAAGACCTTACAAAAAACGCAGAAATAAGGAGAGACCTCTCGCAGAAGAGAGACGATCTTGAAGGTCAAAAAGCGGAATCCCATTTGCCACAAATATGCTTAAGGTAATTTAGGAAGAGCCCGGTGTCTGTGAAAAGCATGGCGACCCTGGCATTCCTCTGTCTTTGCTCTAAAAGGGTTTGATTTTCTTCAGGCAGGTTTGGCCTAAGATCCTGGCTTTGCAGATGGGCCTAAAAGGATGAAGAGTCATGTGGATGAATCTTTGTCTCTTTCAACCCTGCGGTAATCGAGTTGACATTGCCCGAGGAGAGAGCCTTCTTCAACAGATGTGCCCGTTTGTGTGTTAATGTTCAGATCACGCAAAATCAACACCCCGTCCTTCTTCTTTTTTTGGGTTTTCCTTTGCTTTTTTATATGTCCTCTCTCACAGATGGGTTCTGTGAGTTTCTATCACTCTTTAATAACATAAATGCCCTTTTCTCTGCCCCCTGCTTTAATTCTTTTTACCACTTTTGTCTTCACCTCGGGTTCTCCCCTTCCAGCATACTCGGCTGCATTGATCCTTTCCCGTGTTTATATATTTTATATTTTATAAAAAGAGAAGCAGTTTGAACAAACTTTGTTCTCAAGTGAGGGAAGATGGTGAGAATTTAAAGGATCTTGTTCCTGTTTCACTAATAATAGTTTTCTTTCAAACTCATATCTCCCTGGTTCCAGCAGCCACATTAACAAAATCAATAACCCAATGATGTGGGCATAATTGGTTGATTATTGACATGATTTTAACTTGTGTTAAACGTGACCTGTCACTCATGTGGCCGGGGCTTTAAATTTTAAACTCTGTACAACACGTTCAATCTGTTGTCTTTCATGAGCTTTAACTGTGATTGATCTAGTGGTCAACAATGCATCAATTGTACTTAAAAATGAAAGTGTGTTATGTGCCCTGAGCAAAATCATGAATCAAATCATACAATACAGTTAAATGTCTTTCAAAGAGGTCACAGCATCATCCTGAATGATTTTTATTTACAGTGAATCTACATTATGTATTGGATATGAATGGTAAAGATCAATACAGCACTAAACATGTCTTTCAGTTGGTTAGGTTGGATAAATAGATAATGCAGATAATATCATGCGCTCAATACAGTTAAAAACCAACCCGTTTTTTTAACCATCATCATGTCTTTTTAAACAGCACAAAAGCATGTTGAACGCTTACTGTGTGCTTTGTAATTCAAAATGGATTAACTGCGTGATAGTGAATGAGATGATAAATAGATGAAATGCCACAATCGAACGCACGCGCGCAGGGCTATTTGAGATCAGGGAGTGATGTGGGGATCTGACGATTCTGAATAGCCTGAAAGAGCATCTCTCACTAAAGTTATGACATAATGTATTTCCTTTCAAATAACCAAAGTGTTAAAGTGACTCTTTTGTGGAGGGATAAATTGATTTATAAATGGCTGTGGGGAGAAAGCCAACTGAGCTCTCGACAATGACGGTTTAATTTAGGCATGTCGATATAGTGAGGTGAAGGTTTAGGGTGGAATCGCTTGCAGATGACAACAAAACCATTGGCTTGGGTCATTTTTGGGGGTAATTTTTTGTGCTTTAATCAAATAATCAAAGAGGGAAGAAGTCATTTGAGTCATTTGTTTTATAAATAAATCATTTAAAACTTTCATAAATAGGGGGTTAACAAAATATATTACATTCTGGAATACTTGATTCTGATTGGCCAGTTGTGACATTCCACGGAAAGTTATTTCCAGATAATGACCACTTAAAACTAGTAACACTGGCTCATCCGAGTACTGCGAGTCAACTTGACCTTGAAAATAATATACTTACTAAATAACTTAACTATAAATTAGATTGAAATATGCCTAATTAATAACATATATGATATTAAATGACAAATAATTTTGTGTTTGTCTTGTTTTAACGTTGTGTCTTGGCTGACAGTTGTGTATAAAACCGATAGGAAATGTTGCTAGTTTGATGTATACGTAAAGATGTGCGAAACTTTCAAAAATATGCTCAATAGCTTAATGAATAAGTGAGCGAGTCAGAGTATCCGTAATGGAGCGGAGAGATTTGATAAGTGGTTTCTTTGGGATACTGAGCACTATAAATCTGTCAACCTTGAGAAGTATGCGATTATTCTTTTGAACATGTTATTTGTAAAACACCCCCAGGCCTTTAAACCCAACCAGTAACTAATACTAGCAGTTTGGCTGCTACTAAACATGCAGTTTAGTTTGGTTGAAGGAAGAGATTTATGTCATGCAAGATTCTTCTTTTAGTGGTCAATCGGTCTCTGAATTTGTGTTAAACGAAAGATATCCTCCGTGGCTAATCCACTTAAAGTGCATGCTGTTTTAATAAACAGTTTTATAGAACAATGAGATTGGGTAATGCGAATGAATCGCTTTTGATAATCCCTAACAGAAGCTCCTCCTTCAGCTTTTTAATTTCATTGCAGAGGGAAAAAACAAACCGGACCCCCAAGAGATGAGGGGTTGGTGCATTTATTCATTATCGATCTCCCTCCCCACCCCTCATTCAACTAAAACGTGTTAACTTTACTATTATTTGCAAGGGGATCAAGCGTTCCCCTCTCATCTGTTGAAAGACGCGAGTGGTTCGATAGCCAGAGCTTAGCAGCCGTACTCATAGAGGCGATATATTATTCAAAAAACATTATTTATATATGATATTGTCATGTGCTGTGTCAATGTGATGCTCCTCATCAATTATACAGCGCAGTGATTCCTTTGATTAGAAGGGGATCGGCTTTGTTTTTCAGTTTTGATATTGAGCTTGTGAAAGTGATTATGAAAGCCGACCCGGGAGATGTTCCTCTGATGTTTGTCATTTGCCAAACTTTGAGAGGAACATGGCATTGCGGATGTTCATTAGCTTCTAGTTAGCTGTCGTTCTTCTAAAACATCAACATGAGACAAAACAACACTGATTATTCATGATCTTACAATAATACTCATAATATTGCACAACTTTGTTTGTCGCTTTTTGATTTGTGTACTTACAAACAGTATCAGCATGTCTGATATAAAATAAATGTGCAGCCAAAAATCTTCAATTGATCAGAAATAATCCTCGATAATCATACATAACACAAAGAACACAAGCCCAACAAAGCGTTACTGTTACGCTCCCTCAAACAGTCCAAACTACATTATTTCATTTTTGTCATTTTTGTTATATTCTATAAGACGAATTTACTATTGACTTTTCCCCAGTTCAATTCTCCTCTCAAGCAAGATTTATGTTTGCGCAGACATTCGCAGGAACCAAAACTAACTAATTAGAAGTTTGCTGTGTTTACAAGCACACATTCGAGTGGCTGAACGCAAACAGCAGTGAATTGAAAGGTTTCTCAGGTGAACACTCATCAGCAGATGTTCCTCATAAGAGTGCCGTGTATCCTGATTACAAACACTTTTATTGGATTTGATCAGTGTGTGTGTGTGTGTGAGAAAGATTAAGGCCAGCGAGACCTTCTGCTGATCTCTTAAACGATGAGGATAAGTTACCATGGTGATCTTTAGAGAAGCATCTATCCGAGAAGAACCATTAAAGTACTTGATTTTTGGCCATCATGTGTTCTCATATAATATATTCAGTACTTCTCAGAATGAAAACAAAATGAATTTGTTTATTAAAGTTTTGCAAATATTTTGTCACTATGTTTTTTTTATATATTCAGGGGAAACCCTGAAATCTGGCACACACTAATAGCTCTGTTTGTTGCCATGTGTGTTTTTAGATTATTCTCACTTGGGGAATTATGTAAGTAAAGTAATCAGGCAAATACAACCACAAAATATGTGCTGCACTTTGATTTGCCAGAAGAAATTCATGATCTTGTGGATCATTTCCAAGATTGTAGAGGTTTATTATTATGTTTATTATGGTATCTTTACTTGTTCATGTCTGGTTGTTATCCACATGCAATAGCATTGACTTTTAGACATATGGCGCAATTTATAACAAATGCTTATTAGACTGAAATTAGCATATTTTTGATAATAATTTAATTTAATAATTTAATCTCGGCTGATTATTGATTATTATTATTACTGACATTTAGGATCTGGTAAAACAGGATTCATAGTTAATAATATGCAGGTTTTTTATTTCAGTGTGATAAAGTTTATGTTTAGATCATGTTTATAGACTATCATTTTTTTATTTGTGGTTACAAGAGCACAGAGCACCCTATGCAAGTAATACTTTATGTGTTGAGAGAAATTTTGAGAGTATTTGAATATAATTTTTTCTCATCCATCAGCCAAGATCATTCTACTATAGTTGAAATTTTCAAAGCGGCAAATCTTGCCTGATCATTTTCCAACTGGTTAAAAAGACTGTAATAGCTTTTGCATCTTAAATCAATTACATATAACAGATTTAAATGATTTGAATGGATTCAAGTCAATGTGAAGACCTTTGACTTCTAATTCTGACACCAGCTGAATGTCAACTCTTATTAAGATGTTGAAAGTCAAGCAGTCAGTCTGTTTTTTATGAGCTATTCAATGTCAATGAAAAAGAAGGTTTTTTTCTTTCAAGGTACAAAACAAAATTTTGTATCATTATTTCCGTTATTGTGTTCATAGTTATACATTTTCAATGGATGTTGAAGGGAAAAGTGTTGGATCTTGCCCACAAATCATTATATTTCTGCCAGTGTGACAAAAAAAATTACTTCTTTCAAACCAAAGTTTATTTTTCCCACCTGGGGCTGTTATGTTGTATATGCAGGTGTGCAGTATCTATGTTGTGGTGCGGTATCTCATGTCAGCCCTGTGTATGTGTGTGTGTTTAAGCATGTTTATGTCAACAGATCAGTGGAGAGATAGGGCGTGTAAATTGATGTGCGGTTTGTGTCTGCATTAAGGAGACATTCTAGCACGTAGGAAACAGCGCTGATGTGTGTTTAACAGAGGATGCATGGTGCGCAGCATCTTTTATTGCTAGAACACTTTACTGCGGCAGTTACAGAGCACCCTACTGAGGGCTCACCGCTTTCACAGCATGACGCCGTCTCTGTGTTTGTGCGTGCGGTTACAAGAGGAAAAATGAGAAATAGTTTACAACGTGCATTGCGTGGGGAATTTTTTAAAAAGGACTTCATCATTTAAAAATGGATAAATCTCTCTTTTTCTCTCTCAGGTGGGCGAGGCGGTTCAGTTCAATCTGATGCAAGCAGCAGCCCTACAGAACATGGTCATATGGGTCAAACTCACCCCACGTACCCTGTTGGACCACAGGTGAGAATCAGAAGCAGACACACACACACAAACATTTACTTATCTGTCTAAATGAGGACATTTCATTTTTATACACAGCAAGTTAATAATACAGGAACCTTAAGCCAAAAATTAAAATGTTCTGAAATTCATGTTGATTTTCACTTTAAAGAACAAACCATTAAAACCAGAAAAAACATTAAGCTATCATCATACCTATAGAAAACAATGCAAGTATACACACACACATATATACTGAAACGAATCATAGTCTTCTTCTAAGATGAGAAGAACAAACAAGCTCTTTCAGAAGAAGGAGAATGATCATTGTCTTTTGCCATATCCAGCCCAACATGCAGCAGCGACGTCTATACTCCTGTCTTCTCGTTCCCTTGAGCTCTGCCTTAATAGATGAACGCTGTCAGGACAGTCCCATAGAAACAAACACTTTTCAGCCACACTGCTCTCTCCCTATGCCACGGCCAATTCCCTAGTTTCTGGATCAATATGTTTTGATGGATTCTTACTCTAGAGACGGATATTGTGTGCACTGCCATTACCGAACTGGATCAGTAAGAGGGCAGTTAGCCCTACATGGGTCCAACTCTTTTCTGGGCCTCTGGCTTCACTCGCGAGCATCGCTATCAGTCTGATTACGCCTAATCTTTCAGCGCTTCCTCCGCTGGGCCGATCGCTCTGTTCTTCTTATTAGAAAGAGGGATTGAGGGTTTGGAAAATGGAAGTCAGATCAAGAAGGTACAGCATGTTGCGTTGATGTTCTTGAAAACGCACCTGATTGTATGAAAGCTCATTGATTTAATGAAATATTTGATTTTGATCATTTTTAAGTTAAACTAAAAACAAAACTGACAATTTTGTTTTGGGGGAATTATTCATCAGGTCATGTGGTTTTTAAGAACACCAATGATCAAATGATCATCATTTAAGTATAAATAAGTTTTTATTTTTTGTTTACTGTGGAAAAATAATCACAATGATGCAGATACACTATTTAAGAAGGCAGACAGATCTGTAAAGATAATTAGTGTTGTATCCCAATTTTCCTCTAATGTCACTGAAAAGTATATTTGGTGTATGGAAATGGCCATTTAAGGAGCGGCGAGGTGCTAGCGTGACTTAAATCGCCCAAGGGTATTGTGAGTGAAGAGTTGTTCAGCCATTTAAAAGTGTGTTTTGATCCTGGGGGATCCCATTTCACAGACACGCTGGGGTTCAGATCAGTTTGTCGGCTGCCTTGTCGCTTAGAGAGAGGGCTGATGGGAAAACGGTGTGAGCCATTAGTGAATCTAACACGAAAAAGGAGCGCGAGAGAGGGTTAGAGAGGACAACAGGTTTTCATGCTGAGTCAAAGGCTATGTGGACTCCCATGATTCC
This sequence comes from Beaufortia kweichowensis, assembly GCA_019155185.1. Lineage (NCBI taxonomy): Eukaryota > Metazoa > Chordata > Actinopteri > Cypriniformes > Gastromyzontidae > Beaufortia > Beaufortia kweichowensis. The sequence goes on from CM032814.1 coordinate 12,997,321, forward strand.
CGGCACAGAGATCCAGCTGGACAGAAGCCGTTTAACCTTTTCTCCATTTTATACGGACAAAACACAATAGCAAACAAATAGCAATTGGGAAAAGGCCATGGAAATGATGAGATTAAAATCACAGATTACAAAAAGCGTAAAAAAAGTATTACATTACATTAGATAAGATCAGATGGCAACTGCAAATAATATAATACAACTTGTTGCCATATCACTGCATATAAATAAAATGTCCTCTATTCCAACAGAACATGAGGTATGTCGATGTTCAGAAACAAAAGAGCAGAAAATAATATTTAAAACATTCAGTATTCAAAGCAACTAAAATTTGTGCGAAAATTTTAATTTATTCAGATAATGTAGAGGAAGTCACAAAAACGACATTTTTAAGATAGTTATTTAAATCCTGATATGTGCCATGAGGTTTCTTTACTGCCAATCCTTATTATAGACAGATGTAATTAAAGAACTAACAAACTTTGGGTTCCTGCAAATTGCAAAATTTTTCATTATTACTTTACAAAAATCTTGTATTGGTATATTAGTTTGTTTTAGTTATATAACAAACCCAGAATAAACCCAAAATCTAATGGTTTTATTCTCAGGCCTTCTAGAATACTAAGACATTTGGACCTCTCAACTGATTTATTAAATTCTACATAAAAAGGCACAGAGACAAAATAATGACATTCACTTTAAGACTGAGATGAAATGCTGGAAGACAACCTCAAAAATCCAACATCACGCACACTTAAAACAGCAAGATTAAGCACATGTCACACTGGTTTGTCAGAGGTCTTTGTTGTCATCCTTTGAGTGCTTAATAAATTTTTTTGCATTCTTTATTTCAGTGTTCAAAGTAAAATGACAAATGGCATCTCCATTGTATGGTCTGTAAAAAAGAAATGTTTGCATTCTTGCCAATTCAAATGACAAATTCCTTTTGTTTGTTTGTTTTTCATTTAGCCTTCGATTGAAAATGGCATCATGATGTTTGTTGTAAAACAAATGTAAAAGCAATGAGAGCAGCAGTGAAGTTTTCATCCGAGCATTTTTTTCCAGTGCAAAATCTTTAGTTTTAAACAAAAGAAATTTAGTTTACATTTTTCTTTACCATACAACAAAAGTGAAAAGATATTTTTTTCAACTTCCCAACATTATAAATGTCAGTAAATCATTTGTCATAATGGATCCTGGCATTACAGTATCTTGCATTTAAGTGTGAATGAGTTTTAGACATTTTTTTAATGTTTCTGGCAAAAATGTAGCAGAAACATAATTTATAAATACATAATTCAAGGTGTTAACATCCTGTTAAACTGTTTTCTCTTTCAGTCTTTACTGGTGGCTCAGCAGCTGGCGTCGGCTGTTAGTGGAGTGATGTCTGGAGGAGCTCCGGGTCTCAATCAGCCCATTCTGATCCCCTTTAATGCTGGTGGGCATCTGGGTGGGCAGCAGGGCCTGGTTCTCTCTCTGCCCACTGCTGCCAACATACAGGGTCTGGTGGCAGCCGCAGCTGCTGGTGGCATCATGACGCTCCCTCTACAGAACCTGCAAGGTGAGAGTCCCATCTGATAAATTGTGATATTGAACCAGTAAATGCAGTTATTTTTTTTCTATTCTGGATCCAATGAAATTTCATATTCAGAATAGCTATAAGAAAGTCTGGGTAAATGTGCAGAGCCATGGTGCAATGGTAGCGCATTTACCTGCAACTCAACAGTGTGTTGGTGTTACATAGGATACAAGTTTGAGTCCCGCCTGTTCCTTTTTTCAACCCAGTTATTTTCTTTTAGTTGTCCTGTGATTAATTTTCCAAAATAACCAGATTGATAATAATAATAATAATCAGAACAAACAGAAATGTGTCCAGAGGAATCTCAACAAACACATATGATGGACTTATTTTATGATACTAAAGGAGTGCCGTCTCAAGCTACCGTTACCCCACACAAACACAGTGTGTTTATGAAATGCTCAAAATGGCAGAGAAAATATAGGCGGAGAAAGTAGTTCACGTTCATTACAGGTCACCGTTTTGCAACGAAGCGCAAAAGCACTTTTCTTCTTTCAGTAGGATTATTCACAAGCATGCTTGTGTCTTCTCTACTGTACCTCCATCAGTGCTCCTCCTTCCTCTCTCTGTCCGCACATCCGTACTTCTCCTTGCCTTTTAAACTTTAATGCGCAAATGTTCTCTTTTGATCATAGTTGTAAATGGTTTTCATTTTAATGTTTAAAACATTGTCTCTTTTATACCATTAGATTGAGGGGTGGAAGGGGGAAACCGTCAGTCATAAATCTTAGATGAGGTGCCTTCACTAATGCTTGACTAAAAAATGATAGGTTATAAATTTGAGTGCATGTAAAATAGCACGTTTTCCTTTTTGGGGAAGGAGGCTGGAGATTAAAATAATGCATGGACAGGAAAAAAGTTGCCCTAAAGTGAAGAGATGGATGGCTAAAGTTGTGGGATGAAGATGGAAAGATGCCTCTAATGGACACAAACATGCATAAATAACAACACGCATCAGAGAACGGCTGGGCTTTTAATAAACACTCGCATGGGCAAAATAAATATCTCTAAAATTCCCCAGTCCACCCTGAATTTCTTCAGTCAGGATAATGTGCCTGTGGGGCTTGTTTTAGTTTTCTGGAAGTCTCTGAAATGAAACCTAGAATGAGGTTACTGCATATGTTTTTGTACATTGGCCTAACACAAATTGTATTATATTGCAAGTTCTGATTATATGTTTTTTTTATGCTTTGTCAGCAATAATGTCTTTTTTAAATTAAGTTGGAATGAAATTATTTAATTAATTCAGGTCTTGCACAAACTTGTGGAGTTTATGCTGTGGGGTAAATAAATCTTTGATTTTCATGTGCATTTTTCTTTTAAACTTTTCACTGAAGTTGCTAATAACTTTGGGGAAAAAATGTAATTAGAAAAATATTTTTTCCAATTTAAGTTATAATAAAGTAATTGTAATTTTTTACAAAACAAAACAGAGTTTCCATTGAATTTAAGTAGTTTAGAGGTACAAAAACTAAAGCCTGGGTTATTCTGACTAGACCTCTGAGTTTTAAGATCATAACCTGCGGGTCTCTGAGAGCACAGTGTCATAGATGTTGTGTGACTTTCAGTGATTTAACTGTGTCAACTCCCCCTACAGCCAATCACACACTCCCACAATCCCCCCAATCCTGCGCTATCATCCTCTCCGTTGATGGAGAGCTGCTTGCACAGCACTTCTGCCAGACAGTCTTAGTTGAGCCCCAGGCCTGATTAATCACAACTTGTAGAGATCTCTACCTCCAAACCCAAAAAGACACATGTTTGTATATGTTCAAATTAACTTTACATCAAGTGCCGAGCTCTGTCTGATCACTGTAATGTTTTTAATATTTTAGTCACTCTTATGAGAAGATCTTTTTTTATAAATTTGTGTCTTCCCCATGCAAAAATGTTTGAAAAGTACATACAGTTGCGTTAGTTTAATGCAATAACTCATTTTTATCATCTTAATGCTTACATCTCCAAAAGAGGAAATGATGGCATTGTTTTGACCGTCCACTTCTGGTACACAGAAGTCTCGATGCGTCTCAGCACTGATGAATGGTCGTCACGGCGACGAAGCAGCTTCATGAAGTTCGGCACGGTCGTCTAAATAAAAGCCTGCGCTTGCGCTACCCCGCGCTCATTTTAAACCCTGGCGCCGCTGTAGCTTGTTATTTTGTCAGGAAGATTAATGTCTGGACATGTCAAGTAAAGAAAGTAAATTCCCCCTTGAACACTATGTGTACGATTCCAGCCATAGCTCGAATAGAATATGAATCAACCTCATGTTTGTTTGTCCATCAGCCTGTAAACATGGTGTTGTAAATTAAAGCTCGCTCTGGAAATTATAATGTGAACGTATGCGAGGTGAGTTGGTATTTGGCACGAATGAAAGTCTGTTTGCTCAACGCTGTGCCACAAATAACATCGTTCGAGTTGATGTGAAACTTAATGATATGATTTCGCTCTTTTGAAAATTACAAATCCCTCTGTTGTACGTTCCATCTGTATTCTGTCTCATAACAAACCAAATGACAGAATCTACATCTTCTCACATCAAAGCGCCTTTCAATAAGGTGCGAACGAAAATAACATCTTCGGGGTTGCTCATCATCTCGAAAAGCCTCAAAACGGGCCTCTCGCAAAAAACATAAGGGTAAACCTTAGATCATGAAATAACTGTCTTTTCATGACCCATGTAAAGGCTTTTTGGAAGCATCCTTGTAATACGCCTTAAGAGATGTAAGGCAAATGAAAGATCAGTACTACATTGTCAGCCTACTTTGAGTTAATGCAGAACAAATGTATACTTGGACTCTTTCATATTCATATTGTAAGCTGCCTGATCGCAGCACATCAGAACTGGCAGTGTAGCGTGTAGGGGATGAGCTGGAGGGGGTGGGTCGTGAATGTGGGTGAGTCTTGCGTGCATTCTCTTTGCAGGAAACATAAAACGGCACACGGGGATGAGGAGTAATTGCCTGCGTTTCCCCGCGCTCGTAGGCTAATGAGAAGCCGTGTTGGCTCTAATCACAGTACCGCTCCTCTTGTCTCAATAAAAGAGCATTTGTTGTCTCACAGGAGTCTCTCTCCTGTCATATCGGGGCAAGTCTTTAGATTGAGTACTGACACAGTCACAGGAACTCCAAGCCGCTAACTCGCTTAGTCGACTTAAATAGAAACTTAAAACCTTAAGGGTGATAAAGTTCACAACAGGAAAAAGACAATAGAAAGCTCATAATTTGCTAGTGACATGTTTGTAACTAAGACGAACTGTTGCTGTCGCTGTATTAAGAAATATCACAGGCGAAAAGTTCATTTGAGAAACTTTAGTTTAGTTATACAGTCAATATTTGCCATAGGAAAGTAATTCTGCTGGAGATAATGATGCTTCTTTTTGTACATTTTATAAGTTTAAAGGTCTCCAGACAAGCTGGTAATGATTGTGACACTTTAGCTTTATAAACTTCAGTTTCTGTCCTTGCTGCTGAACTGTTTTATTAAGTGCACGGTGTAGACATCATTGAATGATATTCCATTATGAGTTCATAAAAGGAAGAGGTAGAGAGAGACAGGGAGGTTTAATGTAACCTGTATTTATGTGTCTTTGTGCTGTTGTGAGTCGTATATTTTTTTCGCATGACAGCTAGACTAATTATTTGAATAATTCTCAATTGATTCAAAAGTTTTAAAACCTAGGAGTAACTAGTAATATGTTTTATTAAAAAGTTAGATTTTGCCTTTGCAGTATTAAGTGCTATTATATGGTAAACTTCAGTATCTGTGATATCTGTTGATTTGCTATAATCACTTATAATTTAAGTTTACGGGCCAAGGAATTTTACAGGGATATGTTTTGAAATACACATTGTTTTAAACACAGAGCCACAAGATGTAAACATTTTTAATTACATAACATAATACATAATGTAACTGGAAGTTTATCCGCCTGGGAATATAGTCCCTTTTTACAGCTCAAATAATGTAAAATAAACTGTACAAAACAATTTCCAAAATGCCTCTGGCCTGTTTACTTTGATTGTAATTGCATTACTTTTTGTTTGTTTTTACATCAGTGTCAGAGTTATAAGACTTTTAATGTAAAAGATATTTTCATAAAGAGAGAGAGAGAGAGAGAGAGAGGAGAGAGAGAGAGAGAGAGAGAGAGAGAGAGAGAGAGAGAGAGAGAGAGAGAGAGAGAGAGAGAGAGAGAGAGAGAGAGAGAGAGAGAGAGAGAGAGAGAGAGAGAGAGAGAGAGAGAGAGAGAGGTAATACAGTATTAAATAAATAAGAGTGATAAAATGGCTGGAGCTCTCATACATTTCAAAGCTAATGTGACTAGCACCTGCACACAGACTTGCAGTGGTAATTTGATTGATTTGTTGTGACAGGAGCAGAGTAATTGAGAGTGAGAGGTGGTGTGTGTGTGTGTGTGTGTGTGTGTGTGTGTGTGAGGGGGGGGGTTACACCACATGTTCTTCAAGGCAATCCAGAAAAGACAAAGATTCTCATCTCCCATGCGCTTTGTATATTGTTCCGCTTTCTTTTATTTCCTTGCGAGCGTGATGCTGGTTGACTGCATGTGACAGCGGGTTAGCCAAAAAAATAACACAAATCGTAATGTACACTCGCGGGGAGGTTGGCCCACACATACCCAGACACGAAGAGAGAAAAGCACTTTATGTTGTAAAGGTTACACATCATTCCACACAAATATGTGTGTTGTCTCTCAAAAATGTGTGTCCTTTTGGTCACATCCACAGTGCATGTATATGTAGATAAAATTAAAGTACACAAATTTAGTAACGTGAAAGTTTTATCTAAAGCATATTTCTTTTAGATCCACCTCCTAAAAATGTCTTTTGTTGGTGACGACAAGACAACAAAAACACCCCGTTTTTTCTATATGTAACATCTTTACCAACACTTTGTTGGCTTATTTATTTTTATGTTTTGACATGAAAGAAAAATGAGAGAAGAAAAAACACAATCTTTGCTTTTGATAGTTATTAGCATTTATTCCTACATAATTTTTTTGATACGATTAGTGATAAGTAAATCTTGTTGTCTAAAACCAGCATCACCGGTCCTGCATGTGAAACATTAAGGGCGTGGAATGTCCTTCGGGTGTCAGGTAAAATCGAGCTGTTAATGTTTGACATATCAGTGGCGTTTGTCATCTTGAAATGGTTTCACCAGCTGTCTGTCCTGCCACATGCTGTTCTGGTCTTCATGACTGGTGGTACTGTCATTCTGCTTAAACTGTGAAAAGAGGAACATCCTCAGAGAGAGAGAGCGGGTGTGAAGGAAGATTGGAAAAGACAATAATAATGGTAATCGGATATGGCTTTGTCTGTTTCGATCGAGGAGGCCACATCGCTTCGGCCCTCCCGCTGTAGAACCCAATAAGACACACGCGCACAAGCCGAGACCCGCGCTGGCCTATATATACAGTATGGCTCTGTGATTCTGCTGGGATTTAGCTTCCCTCCACTCATCCATGTTCGATACATATTTTATGGTAATTGCATCAGTCTACAAATAATTGGGAAGTGCCAGTAATGTTTTTTAAAGGAGTGAACTGGCAGTTTTCTCTCCCGATGAAGAAGCGGTGCAGGGAGGCCTGAAATAACTTAAGCCTCTCAAAACTGGCATTAAATTAAAGCTATCGTTTAGCGCTCGCTCCTCACACCCCCCTCGAACCCCCGCCCAGGCTGGAGCTCTTTGGAGGTAGAGGAACATCTGAAGCAAAGACATGAGCTGACGGAGTCCAGTCCTGCACCCATGTTCACTCAGATATGTAATGAATGAGTAGGTGGGTGTTGAAATAAGGGATAAACGTACATCCCGCACAGTACACACGACATACTAGACACGGCGGAAAAAAGGCTATTAAAATAATATTAATGGAAAGAATGTGGGGGAGTAAGTGAAAGAACAGAAATAATCCAAAAGGAAGTCAGAAGTGATATAAGATTGGTCAAAACTACATTTTTCATTTTTTTGGGGTTGCCCATGCAGAAGTCTTCATCAGGGTGTTAAGCATTGCTTAGTGATTACAAAGTGTTTTGGGAGGTTTTGAAAACATTTTTATATTTTAATAAAATTTTATCAAATTTATTATATAAATTATATATATATATATTTTTAAAACATTTTAAACACTTTTTATTTTAGGTATTTTTTTAAATAACATTAACATTTTGATGAACTTTTTTTAGTTTATTTTTATTGTTATGAAAATTTTCAAATAATTCTTGAGTCTTAAACCTTTCCATCAATATATAGTTTGTCATAATTAGATTAGTTATTAAAAATAACCTGCAGTAAGTGTTCTACCTGTGGGACGACTGTTAACAAGTTAAAATAGTGGAAGTGATAATCAATGTCTATAGTAATCTGGACACATGGATATGGTTTTTTCACTGTCATGGGATTTTTTAGTGCAAATTGTTTGTCAGATCACTTAGAAAAGCCATATCACACCTATCCTTAGCAGTTTTTACATCCCAAATGGTTAGAAAGCATGAGAAATGAATCTATTTATCCAAAACTATCATTACATTAAAAGGTATCAAACCCTTGACATTTGTTTCATTGGTTCAAGCCAACCCAAGTTGTTCAGCATAGAACATTTTCCTGTTCTAATTTTCACTAGCATGTCCCATGTCTTATTAAAAGTTCCCGCATAGACTACCGAGACCCTTTTCATAGGATTTCTGTGGAAATGGAAATTGATTAGTGATTTACATGGTCAGCGAGGGGAGCATGAACTGACGAAACATCGTAAATGAAATATTATAGTCAGAGCAAGCAGGAGGAGAGAGAGAGAGAGATGGAAATCTAGGGGGACCGTTATTCCTGTCTGGATGAACTGGGTAGCGTTTTTTTGCATTTATCTGTGTTCTGCATGACTCGTAATGTTAATGGTAATTTCATGGGAGTGAAGCAGAATGAAAATGGGGTTATCACACTCCACTGACAATGTGCGATTGTGCTCTGTCACAGGACCTCGTAAACCATATTTCATTCTTTTGTGAGTGTGTTTGGGGGTGCACAATGCGTATGTGTCTGTAATATGACTTATTGCTTAAACTTTCTAGCAATTTACTGTTGAAACTCAACGTGTTGAAGCAAGAGAGCTTGTTCTGACACAGTATTGTGTGGATGTTCTTTTATATAAAAAGATAATAACTATATTTGTGGATGGAAGTGAGATAGAAGCAAAATATATTTTAGACTCCTGAATGACATTTACAGTATGTATTTGGCAACTTACATTGCATTTAAGCAATAACCTTTTGCACCGCTAATGCAATGCTCTACCAATTCAGTTAGGGATCAAAATGATTTGAAGTGAAAACATCACCATCGTTTTAAAACTGCATTTTACCTCTTTAAGAAGTCAGAGCCTGGCATTGTTAAAACACACCGGGAAGTTTGAAAGAAAGTCATAAAACTTGTTTTAGGTGTTTAAAGGTTTTTTGCTCTGCCCACTTACGACTTAAAAGAAGAAACATTTTGTCGATAAAGTACAGTAAAATCTCCAAATGAAAACAAGTGTATTGAATGTCCAAAACAATCAATAGCGGTCTAGCAGCTTATCATTGTCGACTTACAACCGAATCAATATAAAACCTACATGATTCCTGCTTCGTCATTACGACTGTGCCTTTCAATCAATATCTAAAGAATCAACCTATCAATACCCATCGCCTGCCGTTTTAATACAGGTGCGTACTGTAACTTTTCTCCTACACTTTCGCTTAAGTCACAGCAGGCGTATTAACAATTCAATAGCGTATGAACTCGGCAAATGTATTTTAATAAGGATCACTGGACAGGCTGATAGTGAGTGACACCAGGATAAGCGTTTCATTTGTCATTTCATATCAGATCAAAAGCCTAAATATGAGAGGGTTTTGAATTTGACCCTTCGGTCGGGTGAAGGTCTGTATCTCAGATAACGGCAGTAGCCCTCCTCTCTTGGAAACACAAGCTCTTGTGGTGATTTCTGACGCGGCAGATGGTGTTGAAACCAAGCCTTTTTGGAAGCGACAGGCAGCGGCTAAAAGCTATCTGCGGTTTCTAATTGCCGTCTCAGGCCCTAATTACCTTAATTAATAGATGTGCTTTCTGGGGAAGGGCTTCGGATTCAAGGGTCTTCTGTAAGTGTTAAGGGGCCCTAAAAGGCCCCAGAGGAAGGCAGGGTGGAGTGTAATGGTCCCCGGGGGCTCCTTGGTGGAAACACAGCAGGCACATCAGAGTTGGATCATGTAGCTGGTAAGTAGACCACAGACGAGAGAGAAGAGGTGATATCGTTACAGTAAACTCTTACATCCTTCACGAACGAGGGAAAGTGTTGGACAGTGGAGTGAGAGAGTAAAAGATCATTAATGTTTCATTTTGACCTCAAACATTGAACTTTTGTCATCTCATTCTTTCCCATTATATTCTTTATATACTCATTATTCTCATTACTGTACGTATATATATCTTCATCTCTGTCACCTTTGTACTCTTTAAACCTTATAAAAAGTACCATGGTATTATCAAAAAGCATAATAATACCATGTTTTTGAACATTAGTGAATACAAAAATCTTAAATACAAAAATAATGTGGTACATGAATATAATACTCCTTTAATAAGTAAAAAGGCAAATCTAAATGTGGTATTACCATAATATCAGTATTTTTCCATGAATTATATATATTCAGTATATTTTTATTATACAGTATATTTTTATTAGAGACACAATACCTTATATAAGTCTGATTTGTTCTGAAATTGTTACTGAGTCTCATTTGACATATTGTATACTTTTGATAATGTACCATTGGCTGTTTTCCTGAGAAATGATGACCTTCAGTGACAAAAACATCCCACAGTACTGCATCCACGTAATGTGTGAACAGTATTACAGTATTTCATCATGATAAATCTCTTCTCTATAAACCCTACGTGTGATATTAGCCATGGCAACTTCTATTTGCTTTCCCAGCCGAGGCAGTTAATGTTAAAAAAATGAAACAACGTCCATCAGCTAATAGGAAATCCGTTTCCACACATCTCTGCCCATATTTCTTTCTCTCCCTGTTACGCTTTCCCTCCATCTTTTTTCTTCCGTGATATCCTGCCTCCTTCCACTCATCCCCCGTTGTCGGTGTCCTGCTTGAGCGAGACGCGCGTGTACATTTAGGCCGCATACATTTGCCGTGATGATGTATTGTCCCGCTGAGAAGCTTCATTTACCGCGGCTGGCCTCTGCTGAACCTGTTGCTAGTCAGTGAGCACGATAAGCGTATAAGTAGCACGCCACTTCATTCATCATGTATCGCTCAGACCGCTCAAATACCTCATAGGCCATGCAGGAGAGAAACTACTAAAGCGGCAGAAAGATCGCACAAAAAGCTGAGGTCGTATTAAACGAGGAACAAACCTACGAGTTGTTTTTCCCCAAAGGAAGTCTGCTGTTCTACATGTTTTGCAAAAATGTTTGCAAGCTTTTGCCTCGTAAAATGGTTCATTGTATGTCAGGGACGCCGCACGCAATAGAAAAGAGAGCACAACGCACACAAATTTGTACTTATTTGATATTTCTGCATAATTCCTGTTTCAAATCGGCGGGAGACTTTTCTGCTTTCATTTTCTAGCTGTGGTGGGGTTTATTAAAGAGCATTAAAAATCACAAGAGGTGTCATGTCACTTAGCGCTGTGTTTCAACAGACCGGCGGTGCACGTAGTGCTCGCGGGCACGACGCTCCTCACCCTTTCGTTCAGTACGGCGCAACAGTGCTTACACGCTCGACGAGACAAACAAAAGGAATAATTAAAGAGGTGATAGTATGAGGAGGATTTAGGGCAGATCATATCGTTTAGGGTTTCTTTTACACAATCTCTGGAAAGCTAGTTGTGCACCCAGAATTTGTTTTTTGGTTAGATGCATACACATTTAGTCTCATTTTTAAAAAAAGACAAAGCAAAGCACAATGCAGGCAGTGAACAACAAAGACCTTATGATGCATTGTTTATAAATCACTTCATTTTTAGGCACTGCCTGCGCTTATCAACTTCAGGAAAGCAGCTGCAGGCTGAGCAACAATGACAGAACACAATCCTAAAATCTTTACGCTTATTTTCGCCTTCACAGTTTCTAAAAACACAATTTCTTTATAAGCCTTAACACTCAGTGTTGCTATCGAAATGTGACTTTAAATGAGGTTGGATGGGCATTCAGACAATTCTGTGCTGTTGTCCACCTTTCCTGACTTTAAAAGTGCCCCTCGATGTCCCCCCATGCTTTTACTGTCAGTCAGAGAGCACTCTTTCTGCCTGCCGCATCAGGGCCCAACAGTATTGATTTTTCCACCCACTGAAACCACCTCGTGAGCATAAATTTTGCATTAGACACTAAGGGGAAAGGAGGGGGGACGGGACCTCAAGAAACGGGCGCATGGGACGGTGAAGGTAGACAGGTGGAGAGAGAGAGAGAGAGAGAGAGAGAGAGAGAGAGAGTTGATCCTAGGTAGTGTTAGAGGTGGGCTGTTGTCAGGACTTCATTTATTGCTTTTTGTAGATAAAATGTTCGTAAAAACAACATTTTATCAGGGCTCACCTTTGTTGGATTTATTTGATTTCAGGTTCTGCATTTAAAAGCAACATGAAATCAAAATTGTCTTCCATTTAAATATCTTTCTATGCCTTACGCAACCAGATATTTTATGATAGATGATAGTTTAAGACTTTACTGTAAACTATTTAAAAAAAGGCAATAATGTAAATAATGATTAGACTTAAAGTTCCTCCTTAAAAATTTGCCTTTATTTTAGGAAACCCATTTTTCATGTATCCGTAAGGTTTGATGGATACAAAGTCCTGCTGTATTTTGTTTAATTTTAAATATTACATTACAGAAACATATTACATTAAAATGTTTTATTTCGCCTTAAAAATGAGCCTGTTCACTAGAAGTTAAAATGGAAATAAACAGATTCAATTACAGTATTCTCTCTTTTTATATATAAAAGACAGTTCTAAAACCCAGCAAGCGCTTTTATCAGAAAAAAAACGTTTCTTTTATACAATATTCTCTCTGCAAGACAACCCAGAATTCCCTTAAATCCCCAGCAGAGACAGTAGCAGTAATACACTTTGATCAGACATGCATGTCAGACAGGGGCTTTGTGGTCTGATCCCAACACGCTGTTCACTGTAACGCTATAAACACTCACAGCCTCTCAGCTGCATTTGGCTCTGTGCAGTTTAGGATCATCTGATCCCCATCCAAATCACTGTTAGGAATCATTTAGTAATGTCTGAGCTCCACTATAAAACACCTTAGTTTTATTTTATGTGATACCTGCACTTTGTTATTTTTATCTGCCAGTATTCACACTTCAATGTGTTCTCATGTATACAGGGAGTTTTTAATTTAATAGTCCTGTTACACTAATATTAAATATATTTGCCCCTTTATGCATTTATATTACTTAAGGTTTTCGATTCAATATATTCCCACCGAATTAATTAACTCTGTGTTACTTGCTTTGCCCTCGTGATTGGCCTTTAATTCACTGTACAGCCTGTGTGTGTAGGTGCACATCTTCATTTTGCCCTCAATATTATTTCTAAAGTGGATTTCTTCATTAACGTTTAGTAAAGTGCAGTATTTCTGGCATCAGTCACTGACTATGACAGGTTATTAACTAGATTATCATGCACTACTGCCGGTTAATATTTCAGTGGGGGAATTTGGTGTACTGTGTGCATATAGATTGCATTTTGCCATGATTTTTTGGCTCAAACTTGCCAGAGAATTGTAAAATTTGTAAAATTGTAAAAGGAAATTTTTTATACATTACAGTGTAATTGTTTTTCCCTTTTTTCACTATTAAAATGTTTTTTGGTTTCACAATTAAATGGTTTGCATTTTGCGTTTGTTTTTATTTTTGTAATTGTTTTTATGTTTAAATTTTGCTAAAATGTTTTTAATGACAGCCTTTTCCATCTTTTGCTAATAAAATATGTAATTGCTGATATAGAAATAGAAATATATCGCTATATAGTAATTGGCTTGGTTTTGTTTTAAAATGAATATGTTAAATACTTTAGTTTAAAGACTCAATAGTTAATAATTTATTTTCAAAGGGGCCTGACATGCAAAAAAAGTGTTGATCAAAATATATAACCCTACCTTTAATCACAATGATTCATCAATATCGCTTTCTTCTTTACACACATTCAAAATATGACAATTTGTGTGTCTGGTTGAAAAGAAAAACAAACACACAAATCAAACCAGGACACACAAATTGTCATGTTCGTCTGTTGGATGCCTCCAGAGAAAAGGGTGTTTTATTGGGATGGACAGACAGTGCAGCGTATTAATAAGACAGGTGGATACTTTGCTTTGACCCGCGCACTCGCTCTGATGCTTGAAACAAAAATAGTGCTATCACCCTGACGCCTCTCAGGTGACCTCCACTGCGACCTCTGACAATCAGCCGCGCTGCGCTTCACACACACACACATCAAACACACGACAGGCGATTCTTACACTGGGAGTTTTGTGCACAGAGAAAACACACACACAGGGTCACAGAGTTGAGGTGAATGAGTTTCTGTTAAACAGAGGGGTTCCTGTGATCTGTTCTAGAGAATTTTTAACCAGTTTTTTTTTTGCTCGAGAAAGAAAAGAGAGAAAACTGCTAAATTGGAGTGGCTACAGGTGCGGGGAGGAAAAACAGAGCATCCATATGTCAGGCGGGTCACAGGGCTGTCAGGATGGGCTCTGAGCTTATTGAGTGGATGGAGAAAATTGTCAGATATTATTTGATTGTGTAAATAACTACACGGTCTTGAGGGCCTGACAGGCTTCATACATCAGTATGGTTCATTTTGTTTATGTAGTAGGAAAGAATTAAAAAGTCAGATCCTAATCTACCTGTCAATTTCTGTAGTAATATGACAGGCAATTTAAATGTATTATGACCTTTAAAGGGAAAGGAATAGACAATATAAAATACACTACAGATTAGGTTGTTTTGCACATGGTCAGTGCATTTATTTGAAGTTCGTGAAGTTCTGCTTCAACTGATTTAACCCTTTAGAATGATTTTTAGTTTGTTTTCCTGTCAAAACATAAATTTTTTACATTTTTTTAACCTGTATGATTATTATAAATACTGAAAAGTTCTGAAATTGAACCATTTGCTATATGTCAAAAGGTATTATATGGGTATTAGTATACAAACCAGGACCGTTGTCATATCAGCAAGCAAAACATAAACTAAACAAAATCTGTGGTCCATATCAGAACTGGCTACATTCTGTATTATATTCTCCAGCATCCTTGAATTTTCTATATAATTTTGTTCAATAGATGTGTACGTATTTCTTCTGTAAATAAATATGTACTGCTTTCTGTATCTCCATTTGTACCTCAGTGTACAGGCACATTTTGATTTCATGTTGAATTGAACATAACAGCGCCTATCGCTGCTATTATTACACATTCCCATTACTTAAGAAAGGCAGCGAGTTCTGTTTTTCAATAAAGTCAAGGCAGCAGTGGAAAGAACACTGAAGGTGATGGTGTGAATGAGATCCAGGCTAGAGACCAAATTCACACTGTCATGTGTTATGTTGCCACTTACTGTGGATCAGATTACCTTTGTTCAAGTGTTGCAAGGGGTTATGTTAGATAGACGATGGCATGAAAACCTTTATGAATTGTACCATTTGGTTATCGTGAACTCGCAGGCTGACACCTTCATGCATAATGCTAAAATGTTTTCTTAAGATACGTTTCACGTACACTGTTAAAGAGTAGCATCATGTTTAGCTAAGACCCCATTTTTTCATCTTTGTCATCTTGAATGTGGGAATTTCAACCGAGAAAGTGCATCTATTCTGCGTGACTGTGGCAAGTTATCAAGCTTTTTACTTTTAAGTTTCTGCATTGTACCTTAAAATCTCAGCTACTAATAAGGTACCACATTGCAATGGTGGGGCATGTTGTCACACTATATGGGGTACGTTGTCACAATAGAAACCTGTTTTAAAGGCATTTCTGCAAAATTTCATTGTAAAAATTAAACGGTACAAATGATAAGGAGACCCAAACACATCGAACCATTGAATTCTGTCCAGCAGAAATTATGGATCATGTAAATCAATGTGACAACTTGCCCCTACCGGACATTTATAACATTTAAAACAGCTAAAACCTTCCTAAATATACTGGCACCTAGAATCTTTAAAAAATATATTTTGATTTAGTGAAGTAGATTTTTTGTAACCAGCATGCAAAAATCGTCTCAAAACCTACTGAGCTGTGTTTCTCTTTATTTAGACGTTTGCAACCCTGTCAGTGCTCTTGTTCCCTAATATTTGCCTTAAAATGTACACTGGCTCTTTTCCTCGTGCATGCAGATTAAAGCTAATCTGATGAACTCTTGCACCTGTTTAAATAAAAACAGAAGTTTAGCGATGTTTCGTAAAGTTAAGACAGAGTTAAAAGTGCTTCATCTCCACCTCATTTTACCCGCAGAGCTGACCATTTGTTTCTCAACAATTATGTCTGTATCTCTTATTTATTTTTCTTTTCTTTCCATTCCTTTGTTGTTCTGTCTATTTTGCAGCCTTACCGCTGCTACGGGACGTGACCCTCCTATCGTTTTTAATCTCTCCCTGTTTCGATAATATTTGTGACAGATTTCTGCTTTTTAGTCTCTCTTTTCTTTATCCCCCTTTTCTGTCCTCTTCCTTTATTCTTTAACTTATTTTCTACTGGCTCGCGCGATCGAGCGCCACATACGCGCGCCCCTGTCAAGACCTGCGAGACAACTTGCCCCAACATTTCAAACGCGAATTGGACTCGTGGAATTTTCCAGAGCGCAGATGATATATAATTCATGTCGGGGTGTGAGAGAGGTGTCAACGTGTCAGCCGATTGAAGAAATGTAAAAGTGGGCTGTTTACTGATCGAGAGACACTTTCTTTTTTTCCTTCTTCTCTTCTGTGATTTTCTTGCCTCTCAGAGTAGGAGAGAGAGGGCTTGCGGTGGATCAAACACCCGCCTGCTTGTCCGGCAGTGAATGCACGAGTAGCCACGCTAATCAAAGAAATGTCAGGAGCAATGTATTTTCTTAGTTATCTGCAGGAAAAAATCCCCTGGTTTTAATTATTCATCTGCATCAATTAATTATGGACAGTTGCTTGTTGAGTATGTTGCGCACAAACACATGCTTGCCAATACATTACAAGTCTCGCTCTCCAGCTGAACATTGATCCATTGTTGCACAGTTTGTTGGTTATGATGGCTTACAGCTGGTCTGTTACTGCAAATTTCTGCAAATCGAAATGAATATTCTGAATGTATTACTATTTTCTTACCTTCATTTCAAATGGAATGGTAGTACTTCTTTTTAAGGTTGTATTCACATTAGAACACAATGAATTAATAGTGTTAAATATGACTGTGTTTACACATCGTTCAATTCTATGACCGAAATGATTCCACAGGAACTGCTTTGTTCATGGTCACTAATAAATAAATGAATATATAAAAATAATTTGTCATTTAATTTGCCTGAATTCAACTTCACAAAATGTAAGATATCAGCAAAATACACAGTGTCATATTTTCACCGTTCAACTTTAAAATAATAGTTACCATAAAATTTGTGTGACATCTTGGGTGTGAGTGCAGTTTAGCCAGAAACATGTATTTGAGGATTTCACATTGAAAAGCTTTCATTATCTGAACACAGAGCGGAGGTCAGACATCTGTCTGCACGAATCACTCTGGTTTTTACAGAGAAGAGCTAAAGGTCACATTGATTCATTCTTATATGTTAGTAGTTTGTTTTCAATGTTTTCCTTTTCCTTTATACATGTAGAATTCTGTGTGGAAATCATTTTTGTGTTGAAATACAGTGAATTCTAATGCAGATCTATGCCAGTAATCAAATTAGATATAGTTTCTGTCCCAACTTAAATTCACGTCATGTTGTGTTTTTATAGAAATGTCATGGCGGCTAAAGCCTGTCCAGATGCTGCAAAAAAGCGCTTTCCTAAAGGTACATTTAAGTACTGCAGTGAATTACTTGATATTATGTCTAAGAGTCCTTAAGCCTCGAGATGGAAAAAGTTCTTGGACTTCAAAAGACCAGAACATCTTTTTTAGGCCAATGGTTTTTACCTCAGAAGCTTCTTGAAGGCTTCAGCTTGGGCTGTTCAATAATTACAATGTACCAAAAAGATAGTACTGCAGTGTATGTAATGGCCAGCAATCAGTGATAGCTCTGCAATTACAGACCACGGAAAGCACTTGGCCAAGACACACGTTACACTAGCTCGAATTATTACAGGATACTATTTTTATTATTGAAAACATTGCTTGCATCTAACATTTTTTTTTGTTGTTGGTAAATTTTTGCAGTTACTTTTTAGAATACTGTTTTTAATGTACGACTTGACAGATAATGTCCTTTTGAATTGATTGAAAGTTATTCTTGTTCAAGATGTACTGTTTTCTGTCTTTCACAGCTACCTCATCTCTAAACTCACAGCTCCAGCATCTTCAACAGCTCCAGCAGCTCCAGCATCACCAGCAACAGCATCATCATCATCAGCAACAACAACAACAGCAGCAGCGGGAACGAGAGCATCGCGAACGAGACCAACAGCAACGAGAAAGAGAGCAACAGCAGCATCTCTGCGGCCCGACGCATCTCCAGCCGCCCACCCATCGTCAGCTCACTCCACCCATCCAATCGCAAGTGTCTGGACCGTCTCCAAGCTCCGTCTCCACCAATCACAGCTCAGCTCAGCCTCCCCAGTCTCCGCCCAGTCACAGGCAAAACCAATCACCAGCTCGTAGCTTACCCTCACCTGTCACGCCTCCTCTGCCGCTGCAGGTAAGATTTTCTTTTTTTACCGGATTATTTTACGCAAAAGGAGGAGTCTCGATGTTTGTTTTTGTGACATTCAATACAAAAGATATTAAACTGCATGACGGGGATATTTTTCTGTCCTGTGTTGATTATAATAGGTTTACAGCTTTCGTTACGCCACAAACCTGCGTGATAGATGGATGCAGAGAGACTTGGAGGAGGGGCTTACTTATTTTAGTGAGCATTTGATTGGACAAAACTCAGTGTAGTTCAAGATGAGTCATCTAAATTTGAGGTCTATTTTCAAAGTAGAGAAAAACTGTGAAGTGTATGTCTTTTAAAGGGAAATTTTGTGAGCTTTTTTTTTAAAGTACACACCATACAGATGGCTCCAAAGCAAATAGATTAAAAAGTCTAAAAGCCACAAAACTTCTTTAAATAAGAGCCACAGCGTGATGCAGTTTAGGTGGTTTTGATCTGAAAAGAGAAAGATGTGTACACAAAGGCTTTAAACCTTTCTACACAACCGACAACCTTCCGTGCGTTTCTCCTCAGTTGGTTTGACTCTTGTTTACACACTAAAAGTGAAGTTATTTAAAGATATAATACAAGTTGACTGGTGATGGAAGCCGCTCCGGAGTGCCGCATGGCACGGGGGCAGTCGAGACCGATCGACTCAATGTAATGACCTCTAAATATGATGTCGCCTCACTTAAAGAACTCATTCTTCTACATTATTCACAACATGTCTGGAGGAATGGAGCTTTGGAGTGAGTCGAGGTCCAGGATGAATGTTAGAGAATGGGGCAGTAATTCAATTGAATGATTGAATCTGTCTGGGGAAATCTTGGATATTACAAATATTGTTTCTGGAGGAGGTACCCGTTTGCCAAGCCGGTCCCTGAAAAAGAATGAAAATTGAAAGTTTATTGTTAAGAGTTTATCCCAGCCATCTTGCCAGCGACAGCAATAGACTATTATTGGAAATGAAGAGCTGTGGAATATTGAATTATGGGTAATGATGTTTTTGGTGTAACTTGATTTGAAACAGTTTTATGTTAATCACTTATTGACATGTTCTGAAAATGTGCAGCATATGCAGCGGGCGGTGCATTGACCTGGACTGAATTTTAGCACATTTTACCTTTTGCAAATAAGATCTTGCGCTGGGAGATCCACGGCGCCATATGTCAGTGATTTACTAGTAAAGTTGAGTTCATTGAAATTTGATTTGGTTTTGTGTTATTGTCACGCAGCCTTATACAATTAAAACAAACTCCACAGATGGCACATATGAATCATTATTGCTTCAGTTAACTTATTAACTTTCTTCACACCTGAATAGAAAACTAAATGGCAATCTGTTTATAACATTCATAACGTTACATGTCTGTCGGTTCTTCTTCTTATTTATCTGGCTGTCTCCATCGGTTACTAATAACGTGCCCTCCTCCCTATATGTCCCAGTGGTTTCATTTTAGATCGAGAGAGGCCAGGGTCGCCTCTCTGCCTTTCCCCGCATTCATCAGCGTCACAGCCCTTATTGCTCTGTGCTGCGCCTCAACCCCGTTCCCCCTTCCCCCTTATTATGGCCGCCATCAGTTTAGCCATTTATTTCACCTTCTGTCTCTTTGCCCGGCCTGTGCTCACCAGCTGGACCCTGTGGGTCCCGTGCTTAATGGTCTCCAGAGCCCAGAACTAGTGCTTTCCAAGGGATTCCTTAGGAATTGCCTGGCATTCCATATATTTCTTCATTTACAGTTGAAGCACCACCTGATACGATTTGTCAAGTAACCATCAAGCCCTTATAATGTGAGATACAGGTGCATCAGTGTGACAATGGGGACTCCAAAAGTGCAACTTGATGCATGATGTAGTCGGCACTTGGAGGTCTGTTTGTAAATTGAAAGTTTTAATTATTTTAATAACTAAGCATCTCAGATAATGACCATTTGACAAGATAAACAAGCACAGATAAATAGAAATGATTGACAATGCAGAACGTAGCAAATCACTGTGTGAATAAAATTTTACAAAGAACCATGTAATATTATATTTAATATCTGGTTTTAAAATGTTTTATGTCCGGTAATATAAAAATAATTTATTTTTTCAACAAAATTTTTTTTATGTAAATGCATTAGTTAACATGAACTAACAATGAGCAATATGGTTTTTAAGCATTTGTTAATCTTTGATAATATTATTTTTAATACAATTGTTCGTGTTATTTCAATGTGCAATAACTTATGTTGACAGATTCAGCACTTGTTTTTTAAAAAGTATTAGTAATGTAAATGCTGAGATTAACATTAAGTCATTGTAAAAAATACTGTATATTTTTACCAACTTTTTAGAAAATATTGTTATTAAAAAGTTATTAAAATTGTAGTTAGAATAGAAATAGAAACTATACAACACAATTTTAAGGTGTTTTAAGATCTTTCCATTTTCACATTAAGATAATTGCCCCTTTCAGGTAATCCACTAAATATTAACTAGACTAAAGGACTAAATCTAAAATCTATGGGTGGTTAAAATGTTTGTGCATCTAAAGTCACCCTTTTTCAAGTGTGTTAGAAAAACTTATCCACAGGTTTTTAGGCTGCCCTGTCAGGTTTCTCTATCCCGGCAGTCTGTGATTAGATTTACAGCTAAGAGTCACTGTGCAACCCTCTTGTTAATCTTGAGAGAGAAAGTGGCATCGGGGACCACAGCATCATTACCAACCCTTCACTGTGTTACCCAAGTGCTGTGTGTGAGAGTGTGAACCAGAGAGTGATAAGTGTGTATTGTGTGTGCGTGTCAGGAGTCGGAAGGGATTTGAAGTTCCCTCATCGTGGGGGTCCACATTACCACTTAAGCAATGTGACTGTACGTGTGTGTGGTGGGGTTTGCAGTCTGACTCTCCTGAGGGTCTGGACTCCATAATTGGGCTCATGTCTGTGTTTGACTGAGAAACTTACAGCCGGCTTCACCGGAGTGCCGTTACCTGCCTTTAGGGACAGCTGCGGTTAGACACTACGAGCAGCTAAAGAATTTTGGGAATGTGTATTTCCAGGGTTTGTCATAATTACACCTTCTGGTCACACAGGTACCACCTCAACCCATCTGTCTTTCCTTTCGCCCATTTTTCTTTTTGGGTGTAATCATTCTGGAAGGGCAGACAGGTCTCCTATTATCAGAAGACACCTAAAGGCCCAGATAGAGGCCTTGTGTAGCTGAACTGACAACATGACAGTGAGTTAGCATCCCACTCTGATAATACCACAGTCAGCGTGTCCGGTGTGCGAAAGCTAAGTGCTTACAGCCTTTCTCTCCCTCCGTCTCTCTCTTGTTATTGCTTTTTCTTTATTTGGTCAAAAGTTCAGGCTGGCGTTTTTTGTATGTTTCTGACCCCGAGTTCCTTTTGAGCAGGATGAATAAAGTTTATGATTTTCCGCTAAGACTTTGCTGTCATACAAACTGACTTTTGTAGCTCAAATGGTGGAGTAGTCTCTGGTATTGCTAAGGTCATTGGTTCGAGACCCAGGGAATGTTCTAAGAAAATGTGTAGTTTGGATTTTATGCTTTGGATATACAGTATCCATCTGCCAAACACATATAATTACCCCCAAATTGTATTTTAGTTTAAGTGGCAACATTGGTTTTATTATTACAAAAAAAAAATTCCAACAAAAAAGCTAATTATTAAAATATTTTTAACCTGTCTTCATTCCACAGGTAAAACAGTTTCACTTTAATATGTCTTTAATATTTAACACTTTAATATTAGTTGATTTCTAATCTAATCATGACAAACTATATATTGATGGAAAGGTCTTAGAATCAAGAATAAATATTAAATATAAATAAACATTTTCATAACAATAAACATCAACTTAATGAAATTAATAAAAATGTTCATTTTAATGTCATTTATAAAATACCTAAAATTAAAAAAAGATTTAAAATGTTTTATCTAAAATGTAAAAACATTGGATATAGTGCATTTTAATGTAAATGCTTAATATTTGGGCAGTTATCAGATTAAGATAACCATATAATTATACAGTATAATAAAAACAGAGTATTTTTAGTTGCGTGAGTCCGAGAGAAAGGGTTTGTTAAGAAATTTTTGTTAAATTATTGACTTGCTCGGTTGCAATGCTGTACGAAACAATGTGACACAATAAACAGAAGTGTTTTGTCATGCTAGACTGCAAATTGTTGGAAAAATGTGTTTGTTACTGGAAAAGCTACTGTACACTATTTTTTAAATCGTTTGCTTATTAGCACAGCTAAAGAAGTAGTTCAGCAACACCACAATATTGTTAAAAAATATTGCACGCATTAATAAACATTTAAAACCTCTCCCATCCATCTCTCAATCTGTATCTGAAAATTTGCTATTGTTTTACAGTATACAGCATGTTCTTTGATAGCAACTGAACAGAGATATACTGTACAGGCATTAAAGGAGAGGCAGAGCTGTTGTGACGACAACCAGGCGATGGAGATTATGAAATTCGTCTAAGTGTGTTAATTGGCTGATTAGCGGGCGACTGGATTTGCAGGTGCTGATTGATTGGAGCGACGGGTGTTTTTCCACGCTGAGGAGACTCGGGGATTTGGTGGGGTGGAGGGTGTCTGCTCAGTGGGCAAGCCGGTTACACCGGAATTGATCTTAATTAGATCTGAGAGACCTGCCACAGCAGAATGGTCACAGCGATTAAAATGAAAAACAGGAGAAATTACTGATCAAATTAATCATAATGTCAGCCTACAGCTGTAGGTCTGCTGTAATTTGCCACTCCACTGGCTTACATCAGCTCTGAGCCACACACAGAGAGAGAGAGAGAGAGAGAGAGAGAGAGAGAGAGAGAGAGCAGAGCATACCATCCACACACATATACAGACATACACTCACACACATACAGACATTTTGGGAGATAATCATTATATTTTAAACATTTCATTTAAGGTGACAATAATGAAAAAAAAATTAAAACGCAGCTGGCCATGTAAAAAAAGAAAGTTCAAGCAGAAGCTGCTGACAACCAGTTGTATTCTCAGTGGACTGAACGAATAAGCAAGTCAATATAATGATCATTTTAACCAATCGTCAGGAGTTTTAATAATCATTTCAGCCAATTATAAGATTTTTCCTAATCATTTCAGTCAATCATCACGATTGTATCATAATGCCAACAATTTGTGCTGTAAACACGTTAATATTACAGATATATAGATTATCTTTTTAGTTTAAGATAGTTTTGATAATAATTGTATCCATTTGAGGTTTTGGTTTATGTGCCAACATGAACAAAACAAAACCGTGTTCAATTTAAAGTTAGTGTGACATTAAAAATCTAAAATATTTTGGATAAAAATCCTAAAAAAATCCTAAATTATCCTGTTGCACTCTGAAGTACATGACATAAGGAAATCAGGTGTTAGGTAAAATAAGGTGGTAAATGCTGTTTTATGTTGTACATGAGCTGAGCAGCAACCAGAGAGAATATTAACAGATACTAAAGCTTTCTCCAGGTGTTATAGACGTTGTCTTAGCGTTTCTTTTCTCTGAATGGATGTAAAGGTCTGTCTTACAGCAGTAATTACATGCTGGTGCGTGGTATTCAGCCATCATTTTTTTTATTTGTGTCAACACTCTGGGTCATTAGAGTCATTAAAACAGTTTTTACATTATTTCAACTAATTTTGTGTCATTTAAAAAAAAAGTTGAAATTGTGTAACTTGAATTGCTGAGTTGAAATGAGTTGAAATGAATTGAAATAATGTAAAAACAGTTTAAATGGCTTAATAGATAGCAAATAATTTAACCTAAAGGAGATACACCTAAAGGCAAATTTGATCTTCTCCTGTTCTCTTTCGTACTTTGCTCAACCTCTTCCAACTTTGCTGCACCCCCAGTCGCCCCATCTTTTACCCCCACTTTCCTCCAGCTTCTCTCTCGGCCGTCACTTTTAAGACACCCCTCCTGATGTACTGATGTGTGCCACAGGAGGCTCAGGCCCAGGAGTGCTGCAATTACACTGGCCTCTTCTCCTCCCTCCTTCCCTTCTGTATCTCTCCTCTCTCTCTGTCCATTCTCCACCATTCCCCAGCAATCAGCCATCATTACAGCTCGCTTCTGAAACCCCATCCCTGCCAAGGTCAGGCACCCTTCCAACACACATACTGTATGCTCAGATGTACAGACACACACACACACACACACACTGCTGTTTTTGTCTCTTGCACGGACTTCTTAAGAACATGTCTTCAGTCCATGCACTGATGCACTTTTTAACAGCCCCGCCCTTGAATTTCTCCTCGGTCATTATTTATTTGCCTCTTATGTGAGCTGATGTCAGTAAACATTATTTGGGCTTTTAATGAATGAAAAATGAACTGTTGCCGTCCAGGCATTGTTTACATAGACATCATATAATCCGATTTGATCGGAAACAAATATATGGTTAAACTTTCGAAATCCGTTAACTTGAAGTATAAAATTTACTTTATTCAAATTATGTTTCTGGTCTTATTGGAAATTGTACAGTATAAACATTTAACAGATCACTTCTGCTTTGCATGTCAGAAATATCTAATTCCTGCCCTGTGCTCATCTCTTATTTTCTCACTTCTTTATTTAGCTCTCTCTCTCTCTCTCTCTCTCTCTCTCTCTCTCTCTCTCTCTCTCTCTCTCTCTCTCTCTCTCTCTCTCTCTCTCTCTCTCTCTCTCTCTCTCTCTCTCTCTCTCTCTCTCTCTCTCTCTCTCTCTCTCTCTCTCTCTCTCTCTCTCTCTCTCTCTCTCTCATTAATGCAGACCAATGGACAGGCCCTCTTAAGTAGGCAGAAAATTGCCTTACATAACGAACTTCACTATATGAAAATACAAATGTGCACTGGTGACTGAAGCAGAAAATAAGACTATTGCCCATCAACAGCAGCACAGCGTATGGTATGAATAATTATAAAGCATGTGATGCAGCCAGTGAGGAAAATCTGTGTGCTGAAAGCAAAGCAACTTTTTATTTACTCAAAATGAGGGATTATTTTCAGAAGAAGGGCACTGGAGCCTGTAGTTAGGCATATACTGCAGGCTTTTAATTAGACATTCTGACATGGGTTTAGTCAGTTTAATGAGACAGTTGCTTAATTGTAAATATTTTAAATGATTAAAATTTAATAAATGAAATTGAGAGGCAAAAATTTATCTTTCCAGCTGAGGAAGCTAAATGTATAATATTGCTATCAGATTTTACTGCTGAAGTTACTGAAATCCCTGTATAATCCCTGATTTTTCCCCGGAAATTTTGGTCTTTTTTCCCATTCAAATATTGAATGAATGTTATGTATAAAAAAGTTGCCTGGAGGTGTTACCAACATTAATTTTTCCTCTCTCTTATTTCATTTCTTCTATAAGGAGTTGATCTTCTTTTTATTCTTCTTTCATTTACCATCCACCACTTCACACTCAGACACACACATGCTTAAACATCATCAATGTAATAAATATTGCACTTTAAAGCAAAATAACGATGTGGTTGCAGAATACAGATGTCCAATAACACGTAGCACTTGTTATGTTCCTTCTGACCCCTGTAAACTGCCCGGAGAAACAGAAGCACGATGTGGTCAATGCCGTGTCCACTGTCGTCCATTCATCACTTCACTTACAGATTATACTGAGCGTGTGTGTTAAGTTTGTTTCTAAGGATTTGCATGCATGCTCGAGAGCGTGTCCGCGTGTACATAAACGTGTGGATTTGTGTGTGTGTGTGTTATCGATTGGACCTCTGACCGCATCATAGCCACAGAGGCCTGCATGCTCATCATTAATCTTTCTGCTCTGAGTTCTCAAATGGCAGCTGGCAGCCCCGGCTCCAAACCCAACCATTTCTCTTCATTAGCCCGGCTCACCGCGAGACGCCACGCGGAGGAGTAATCATTTACCATTATTCTAGTTATGAAACTCGCACACGGCCGACGCTGGGCTTTATTGGATAGAGGCCATCAAAAGATCACCAGCCATTGATTAAGCCAATATTAAAGTCATTCAAATGCTTGATTTGTATGTCAAACAACAGCAGGTGAAATGAGATGGCATTCTGTATAAATGCCGGAAGGGAAAATTCGACATGACGAATTAAGAGAGTTAAAGTTTCCTTAAATTAAGACATACCGTGCTGTGTCTTCTTTTAGATTAGAACGTGCAATGTTTTGCTTTCAGTCATTTAAAGACAAACAGCCATTGATCATTTTGCATTTGATGTTTTTATTATTTTCCTCTGTTTTTTTTTAATATAGGAAATTACAGCGGAGATTAAAATTTGATGGAGGTTTGGTCTCTGGTGGCCGTTGAAAATGCATTATAAACTTTTCATAAAACTGATGCCGTATTTAACAATTAGTTTTACAACATCAGCAGATCCAACGGGAGTTACACCAGAGTTTTTCCTGATCGCTTTTTTATTTCACAAACTTTGTGAGACTATACGTAAATAACAGTGCTTAATGTGTAACACTGCGGTCAGCACTTTATATTTGCAGCAAAGATTACCTTTAATCAATCATGTAGAAATGTGGCCAACATTTGGGGTAATTTATCAACAGGAAAAATGATAAAACATGGAATTTATGAATAAATTGGAGATTTATTGAAAGCGTCCTATAGGCTACTGTCCTCATTGCACCAAAAATAGGACAAATATGACTGATGTGTTAAAAATCCAATATGGATTTTAAGGACTACGATTATGGAAGTACAGAAAAAAAAGATTTTTATAATGACATGAAATGCAGTTAATTATGATTGGAGCTAATGAGTCACATGATTGACGGTCAGCTCCGGGCAGTCCATCACACATTTATAGGTACATTTGTCATTCATTTCCTTCACCGTTTCTCTGTCATTTGCATTTGGCCCATTAAACGTGACCCCTCTCTTCCCAGTAGTTGTGCTTTTTATCTGATGAAGTGTCGCATTTTAAACAGCTCCCGTGTGCGCCAGAAGAGGTGGTCACAGTTTTTAGAGCAATGCATCATGGGAGGGCAGACCCAGCTTAGCTTAGCATGTCTCATTTCTCACCTTTTTTTCTCTCTCGAGTCTGTATATTTCCGGTATTCTCTTAACTATTTATTTATTTGTCAATAGGAAGGTAAAATTGGGCTTCGTAGCGTTGGTGGTGCGAGAAGAGTCCAGGTGATGGGCTCAGGGGGTCCGGCAGGGGATGTGAGGTGTTTGGGACAGTCTAATGGTGTTTTGATGTACCCGGGCAAAGGGGAGGTTTCATGCTGGGGAACATGGAAGAAAGAGAGAGAGCATTTTTGACGTAGGTAGCATAAGGTCTGGATGTGACGCTAGGGAGGCCGTGAGCATGCTCAGATGTGTCACTTCTGATTATGTCCACTCTTTATAATGGAAAAAAATAGAGAGATAGAAAGGGTGAAAGAGGAAAGAAGAAAGGGTGAAACGGAGGTGTGATTGACAGAGGAACTGCTATGTTGCAAAGATATTTTTTCTGTGTTTTAGATGTTTAAAGTCTGTCCATGGCAGGGTTGTGTAGACGCTAGCCGTTGTCTCTTCTGCCATTTAAATGGAAAAGTCAAGCTGAGCACTACAAAAACTTTATGCTATCTTTATCATAAATGTATTTCTTTCCAGTAAAACTGATATAAAAAATGATAAAAGACCAGAAATTTTATATTTCACAAAAAAATCTAAATTATAATTTTAATGAAGCAAAAAAATGTTCAAGCATAAATATGACACACATTAGTAAATGCAAAAATACGCTCAAGATATATAAATTATTCTGAAAATCTTTTTCATTTTAAATTAAGAAGGCGTACTGTATATTAAAACACTTTAAATTATTATTATTATTTGGCAGTAAACATGGTCCAATCATAAAACCAGTAAATCCAGTAAATGCTTTAAACACTTTTATCTTTAAGGCTGATGGATGAGTTTTAGTTACTTTCACCTGTAGTGTAAGCAGGAGTCTGTCCCTTAGGGTCTGTGTCTTTCTATTGTATTAGGAGTGAAAGCGATTAAGTCTGAATTTGCAGTCTGTACGAAACAGCCGGAAAATGAACTTGAGTTTTTTGAGTGCTTCACTTTGATGTCCGGAAGTCCCTCGCCATGGTAACAGCAGGCTGTTTTTTCTCTTGTTCAGGAGATTACATGGGTTGTTGCTCCATCTGACCCCGCTGGTCAAACGGCCATTGCAGGCCTCGCAGAACTTAATAGAGTTTAAAATTTACTCACTCACTTTGCCATGGGGTGCAAAACGTGTGTGATGGTTTTTACGATCTCCATCTGTCTTTCTTTCTTTTTTCTGTCTTTCTTTTCTTTCTTTCTTTCTTTCTTTCAAGTGAGTAAAATAATGAATGTGTTTTCTTTTACATTTTTTAATTGTTTCCCAGTTTTAGTTTTAATAAATTAATCTACCTATCCCATATACCGTCCTTTAGACAAATTCTCTCAATTCTCCTCTCCAACTTCGGCCTCCAAGAGAAGAACAGAGATAAAGAAAGAACAGACTGCCATTTTGCCACATTTACCCAGTAGTTTACCTGCTGTTTCTCTGAGAAAAGGATGCCAGCTGTTTAGATCCACACACACATGCAATCAACACAAATAGTGGAGCGGGCCTGCCTCCCTACATGACTCCGAGTGAAGGCAGCCTGCCGGAAAATCACCTGTTTAGATGACAAACACAGCAATCCCCAGCAATCCTCACATTCTCCTTCCTGCTGCCCCCAAGTTACAGAGTCTTAATCTGCCCCGCTGCGCTGCCGAGCATTTTATAATGGGCTTAAATATTATTGATCTCCTCCCAAAATTACATGAATGAACCAAACAATAACCGCAGCTGTAGACTTTAAGGCCTTTTCATATATGTCAAAATATAAAAAAGATGATACTGTATTGCACACACTTTATACGGGGATGAAAAGTTTAAAGTTTTTTTTATGGTATCTCCTCAGGGTGAAAATGTTATAGAAATCACCCCGAAATGAAAATTATTAAGTTTGTTAATTACATTTGAACCCTTCTATTTGAACATCTTCTGAACCCTTCAGATTTCAATTCAATTTGATTGAAACTTTTATTTTGTTATTATTATTTGTTTCATTGATTTATTTATTTTGATATTATTGTAGGTTAAATGATGATCCAAAAACATTATATACACTGATATTTACACTAGTGAAGATCATATAACCAAACAGCCATAGTTATATGAAAGTGTTTCTTCATTCAGATACTTTTTCTGAAATGTAATTACATGTAGTAGATCAACAGAACCGCATTCACTGGATCACTAGATCAGTAGATCTTATATGTATCAGCTCAGATAATTCACTGGCTATCTTATCATTTCAGGATAACGCATTTCATCTACTCTTTTTAAGAGAAAATGTAGCAGAGAGAGTGTTTGCTGTCAGATAGGCTGAAAGGATTATCTATGAATTCAATCCTTGGTTGATATTGCCATCCTTGTCCATCTCTCTCTCTCTCTCTCTCTCTCTCTCTCTCTCTCTCTCTCTCTCTCTCTCTCTCTCTCTCTCTCTCTCTCTCTCTCTCTCTCTCTCTCTCTCTCTCTCTCTCTCTCTCTCTCTCTCTCTCTCTCTCTCTCTCTCTCTCTCTTGCTGGTGCTCTCTCTCTCTCTCTCTCTCTCTCTCTCTTGCTGGTGCTCTCTCTCTATATCTTACGCCCTCTCAGAAGTACATGTTTTTATTATCTAAAGATGTTAGCTCAAGATATGATGCTCTCCACACAGTCACCTTTCCTGCAATCACAAAGCTATTCTGCTTTTCTGTTAAACAGAATAAGCACCCGTGGCTGTTGCCGGGTTTACTCCACATAAAAATCCCAAGCTGTCTGAAATCTTACTAATGCAACAACAGCAGAAAGTTCACACAAAACCGGCGCACATTAGCCCCTGTCATACCGAAGCATTATAAAATATCCTGTGATTGTTTTTAAGGAGCATCGCATCGCTGACGTCGCATACAGATCAATCATAAGAAAATCTCTTGACAAATGGCAGAAGAAGCAGAAATGTCCTCAAGTCTCTGAGAGCTTTTATCACTCACAATTGCCACGTGTTTGAGGCATCGACGAGCTAAAATCGTTGCCCTTAACGTTTCAGGTCGCTGATATTATCAACTGGCACTTGACTTTTGCAGAAGGACAAAGAAAACGACGGCAACAAAGAGACGATTTCTGTGATTAGTGATAAAAAAATGGATGACTTTCAGTCCAGGGGACGCAGTATCAATCTCAGCCAATTTTAGGCCACCAACATGAAATATGATTTCATAAGACAAATGCGATGTCATTCTTAATGTGCTTAACCTTTACTGTCAATGAAAAAGTATTGATCGCTCGGTGGTATTTTCTCATCATTTGATTTCAGAGAGCCTGGTAATATATGATGGTGTGATAAGATGAAAGATGAATGGCAGCTGAATGCTCTCACTTTAACAAAGCTGAACGGCCCCCGCTGGGAGACGGGTGGAGGGCTGGCAGACAGGGCAACACGGGAAATGAGAGGCGAATATCGCTTTAAATTTGTTGGATACTGTCGTACACTTTTTGTTTAGGAAATAATTCACCCAAAAATAAAAATAAAATATAACTTTATTTGGGTCACATTTGTGATACTTATATGATACGTTTGTATCTTTTTTTAAAGCTTGAAAGTTTCAGTTCTCCTTCAATTTTAATACACAGAAAAGCACAGAACAACTACTAAATTTCTCCATTTGTGTGAAACGTACGGATCTGAAATGCCCTGCTGTTAAAGACCACATAATTTTCATTTTTCGGTCAACTTTTTCTTTAAACCGCAGTGAGGTGACAATTATCAGCATCATACACCTGCAAACATTTTCTGTCAACATCTCAGTCGTATCTGGATTATACGCTAGCTAAGGCAAAGTCAGAACTCATCAAAAAGTATAGCAGTTGGGTTTGAGAAATAACTGGCTGTCTACATTGCCATTGACTGCCATTAGGATGGGCTGCTTTCTTTGACTTCCTCTGTCTGCTGTCACCGCGTGTGTTCTCCTCCGTCTGCTCAGAGCGATGCTTCCATTACTGCCTCATTGTGATGAGTAATTGGGGAGTCTGTGTGCAGTCCTGCGTGAGCTCTTGATCTACTTAAAGAACCTAATAAGGCTGTATTCTGCAGCTCTGCATCAAATAAGCACTGCATTCTCCCTGCTTATTAGGAGGTTAGCTTGATTTATTCACCTGTGTACCTGTGTGTGTGTGTGTGTGTGTGTGTGTGTGTGTTCCACACTGGCAATGCACATCAGAAGAATAGAAATCGACCGCAGGGGTTAACAGAAACTGGTTGTCATCTTTAACTCTTGACCTTCGTGTGTTGAGATTTTGAGAACAAGTCAAATAAAATAAATATAAGAATGAAATTTGTCAATTATGCAACTATTTTATTATTATTTATTACTTTATTTCACTTCTCAGATTAGTTTATCATTATTATATCTTATTATCTTATTGTTTTATATATATATATATAGACCATTTCACTATATATAAACAGCTCTGGTCCAGACGCACTTCCTGTCCTGGTTTTTTAACACTACACTAACGTCAGAACAAAATACAACCAACAGAACATTTACAATGGAATCAAAATGTTTAACGAACATCTTTAAGATTTAATGTGAAGATGTGAAATATAAAAATACTGTAACAGGAAGTGCTTCTGGACCAGTGTTGTTTACATCTTGTGAAATGGTCTATATATATATATATATATGTTATGTTCGTGGTGTGTGTAATATATATGTTTACATTACATTTACATTTAGGCATTTAGCTGACGCTTTTATCCAAAGCGACTTTCAAATATTAGGAGACAATGAAGCTGTTCGTGGTCTTACTGTGAATCCTTTAGTCTAGATTTGTCTTTATAATTTTCCATTTAAATGTAATAACTTGCTTCACCTTTGAAACAACTTTGTTTTTTGGCTGATGTCACCAAGCCCTTTTATTTTTAATCTCTCTCCTCCAGCCAACTGCCGTAAAGAGATGTTTTTACAAACCAATTAATCTCTGATGCATAAAAGTTCATTAAACCTCCTCTCTTCTTCTTTTCTCTTCTAAAAATGTCACATTATAGAAGTAAAATGTGTTTGGCACCTTCTTTACACAGACATGCCATAATATACTGTATCATTATAAACAACATGAACAAAACTTTACTGGTGTATTCATTCTTAGTTTTTAAATGGGATAGATTTATGTCCAATTGTATGTGGGTAGTTGATAAATGTCCTATGGTGTGACATACAAAAAATGTAGAAAAACTCTAACAATTAAGATAAATGTTTCTTATCCTGTTTGTAATTCATCTCTCATGCTATTTGTATTTTTTAAGAGGTCTTTTTTTACATTTTTGCTGTCACACAGGGCACAGTCACATATTTATTTGTCAACTACCCACGTACAATAATGTATTGATAATGTATTTGGTGTGTGCTAGTTTCATGTAATAATCATGTTCATTTCCTCAGCTTAACCCTCTGGCCAGTCAGGCAGCGGTTGCCGCGGCAGCAGCGATGGGCTCAATCGCCGGGTCACAAGTGTTTGGTAATGCTCTCTCCAGCCTGCAGGGGGTCACTGGACAACTGGTCACCAATGCACAAGGACAGGTACGTACAGTACACACATTTACCTCATTTATTTTGCACACTATGTAGAAAAGTAAAACCAAATCCAAGTCTTTAATGTTGACCTCCACGACTCGTCTTTAGCCGTGTTAGTCCGAGAGGGGCGTTGCGTTTTGATCGGACGGCAGCGTGGGGTAAAACGCTGACCTTGTCATATTTACTGGGCCGGTTGCAGAATTGTTCCATCAGTAGCCCAGAGGCTTGAACGATGAGGCTTGTCAGAGCAGAGCCCTATCTAATGAATCATCTTATCGCAGGTGCACACCGCTCCCATATTAAAGGAAAGATTGTATAGCCAATGTGCCCTTTCACGCTACAAACGGCATTATTTACCTTAACCCTTGTCTCGTTCCCCCTTGTAGTGACACTTCCTGTTCTCTAATATGATGGAAAGTGTTGTTTGAGAAATTGCATGCTGCGATCCTGTTTATGTATCGCACCAATTTCCACTGAGAGATGGGAACATTTCACTTTAGTTGTAATGATGTAATTTTAGGTAGAAAATGATTTTATATTTTTATTTTTTATAGCTAATTTATGCAAAATTAGATATCACAATGTTTTTAAAAGCAAACTTTAGGCTTTTTCACATACAAACATCTTTATAAACATGAACATTTATAAAGCTAGATTTATTAGATGTATTATAGATTTATTCAGTGTGTCAGACTAACGTGGTGACCTGTTGTGGCTCTCTTGCAAACTTTTAGTATAAATTGTAGTTTGTACAAATTGAACTACAGTTGAGCAAATCTTGCATTTTATATTCAGAAACATGTGCTTTTATGTTCAAATGTATGATTTACTGTCACTCACATCACTTATCTAAGCGCGCATGTGCTCATGTAGATGTTACCTAGCAAACTGGTATGGCCTCGTCTATACCGAAGGTGCCTGCGGGGCGTGACTGGACGTATCGGCATGACGATGCCGTTGATGGGATGCGTTGTGCGTTTGTAGTGTCGTGGCAGCTGACGCTGGCTGACATAATCAGGTCACTGAGACGGTCAAAGCCCAGGGCTGCAGGCTCCGCTCCTGACCTTATTACCAACACGCATTATTCAGTTCCAGCC
This sequence comes from Beaufortia kweichowensis, assembly GCA_019155185.1. Lineage (NCBI taxonomy): Eukaryota > Metazoa > Chordata > Actinopteri > Cypriniformes > Gastromyzontidae > Beaufortia > Beaufortia kweichowensis. The sequence goes on from CM032814.1 coordinate 13,031,553, forward strand.
CGCTAAAACTCCCACCACCCTTTTGAGTCTCGCCCCTCCCTTGTTTTGCTTTTAACATTAAGATGATACTAATACAGGCCTCAGACGTGGCCAGAGGAGCAGCAGATGATGCCTTAGACTGATGCTGCGGACCAAGAGGAGGAAACAATGAGATGAGGCTGTGTGTTAGATGAGAGAAAAAGAAGCCCTGTACGTTTGGTTTGGCTTGGTTGTTGATTTTGCTCATAGGCGTTAATGTTGGCCTGATAGCAGATTACTAAAATAAGACAAATGTGGTCGTGTTGCTTTAAGCACAGGCTAAAAGTGGCAGGTTTTTCCTTTAGCTACAGCGTACGCTGAAATATCCGTCTCATTTGGATGGAGTGAATTGGACAAGGATGAAGCGTGTTGTTTTAAGAACAAACTAAATATACATGACAAGCTGTGAAGAAAAAATAAATAGTGAAGGTTCTGCATCTGAGAAATAATACTAAAACGTTTTAAAGTTAGTAAATTCTCAAGATATTGTTGAGGCTTAAATCAGTCATACACAAAATAACTCTAATATTTAGACATGGGAAATGTTTATCTGAATTATTCATGACGAAACATGTAGATTTGACTTTAGTATGGTGTAAGCACATGGGTAAATGTGAGAAAACATGTAGGGTTTATCCTGCTTTGTTGTCGCTGAAGTGACAGGGTCTCACTAAAACTAAAACTGTCCCCTGCCATCCACTGCCTGCTCCAACCATTTGTCTTTCAGATGGAAAAGAGACAGTTTTTGCTTAGGCTCCAGTGAATGGGAAGATCATAGGGTTTCACCAGAATGACCTGACCAGTCTCTACTGGGCCAAATGACTGATAGCAGGGGTCAAATTCCCAGTCCTTTTAACACTCAGCAAACCTTTTCCCTGAAGTTTTCCTCAAGCTTTCATTCATTTTCACAATGCCAGTTTATCCTGGTAAAAACCATGAAAAAGGAAAACAGAGAATTCGTAAAGAAATTACAATTAGAAGTACATTTACATTCAGTTATTTAGCATTTTAGGGTCTCACTGTACATGTTACAGTGAAATATTATTAGTACAAAATTAATTGGTTTGAAAATTAATTGAAAATAAAATTGCTTTAATTGACATGATTAAATCCTGTATATAAAGTAGCTACATGGTAGTCAAATAAATATGTACTTGAGTGCTGTAATATTGACCTTGGATATGTATTATATTAAATAATATTTTTGTCTTGAAAAAGATATTAAAATTTAATAAAATTAAAGTTTTTATGTTGGTTATTTTAAGGTTATTTGACCACATGTTTTACAGTGATTAATCAATAATTAAAATATTAAAAATCATTTATATCTAATTAAAAATATTTCATTTCTAGTGTTTATTCTAAACTATGTAATCAAATAAATTGGACAATATGTACTTTTTGTGGGAGGCTTTTCCCCCTAGCTTTTTTATAAGAAAGTAAAGTGTAAACAGGAGAGAAAAGGGAATCTGGACATGACCCCGGTCAGACTCGAACCCGGGTTCCTGTGAACCAGTTGCTCTTGTATGTCTGTTGCATGTGCACAGCCAACTAGGATACTACCCAGACACAAATAAAAGCTTTAAAAAGGATTGCATCAGAAGACGAATCTATGACCGTTTCTGATCTGGGTTTCTATCACAGCAATGGATGTTAGAAGTTCGGGATTCACTCTCAATATGTGGCCTCATGCTATTTCCCTCCAAACAGCGGGCAGTAGGGCAGAAAATGGGCAGGGATATTGCCTGGCGGCCATGGCTAACGCTGAAGATTGGCCTGGCTGGAGGAGGAGATGACATTCCCTGGGAATCACTGACAGTATAATCCTAATGAGTTCTGCCGAAAGAGGAGAAACCGAGAGAGAGAAAAGCATGATGGGAGACCACAGAGTAAAAACACATATACAGTAAACAATGTAAAAGAGCACAAAAAAGTCAAATACTGAGTAAAAACATTATAAAACATATAAAAGACAGACATGTGTTTTATGCAATATATGGAGCTTTAAGAATTCATTTCATGGTAATGCTTTTATCTCCAGCCATTTTGGGAAGCTGTTTCTCATGTGGACCAAAGACATGATCAGATTTAAAAGCGTAACACAGGCACGGTTGATAGTGTTTTGGGAATTGATTACATCCAACATGATCGAGTCACCTGCAAGTCCACATATGTTTGACACGGTTTTACCAAATCAGATGGGTTTTTATTTGTTATTACAAGGATTTATGCGGAACATGTTAACTCTGCATGTCAGCCGTTGATGGACACTGCGTTAAACCTGATTTGTCCATCCGAATTTACTAAAGTCTTTTTTTCAGTTTAGCTACCTTTCTTACCAAATGCAATTTAATATATGGTTAATGCGGTTTCAGGTGTAGACACAGAAGTGTGATATGACACGGTCAGGATTACAATCTTAACTGAAGGGATATGAATTTTCAACTAGAAAAAAGATTGTAGTATCTGTTACAAAATAAGAGTGTATTGGTTGATATTTGGTAATGCATTAGGCATCATGAACTAACAATATATTTATAGATATATTTAACATATAACAATATATTTAACATATATATAACATTATATTTCTACAGAATTTATCAATCTTTGTTAATGTTAGTTAATACAAATACATTTTTTCGTTTATATTAGTTCATGTCATAGTTTAAATGTTAACAGATACAGCTTTGTATTTTAAAAATATATTAGTAAATGTTGATTTCAACATTTTGTAACATTAAAAAATACTATTGAAGAATTGTTCATTTATTGTCAACTAATGTTAACAAATGGACCCTAATTGTAAAGTATTACTGTACAGTATCATCTTTTGATTCACTTACAGTAAAAGATGCATGTAGTTATCATAGCATCCAAATTTATCTTATTTGCATAATTTTAACATATATGCATCATTTATCCGTGTGTTCTTATAACGATGTTATTGGAATCAGACATCATTTTTATTTGCATAAGTTTGTGTCAGCCATTGATGCAAACCGCATTAACCTAATTTGTTCTTTCCAGTTAACGCAATTCATTTTTTGCTAACTTAGCATGTCACAGCATCACAGACTGCTGTAATGTGCATTTAATGCAGTTTCAGATGTGCATTTAACAGTCTGCTATGCCCCAGTATTCAGAGCGACCGGGGACAGTATGTAGCTGTCAACTCTTATGCTGTATTATTGCTCGTGTTGGAGCGGCCACTTAGTCCAATGAGAGTGAATAATTGAGCGGAACAAGCTCTCCGACAAGCCGGCATGCAAATGCCACGTCGGGGGACACGAGCGCCACACCGCACAATAAAATATGCTAAGTGGCAGCAGAGAGGGCCTCAGAGGATTGAGAGGGAGCGATAAAGAGCGACAGAAGAACGCAGAGAGAGAGAGATAAATTATCTGTCGCTTAATGCGAAGCAACGCAACCAAATGAGCCGTGCCGAGGATGAATTACACATAGTCAGCGCTCCTTTTTCCGCTGCTCTATCGCCATTATGTCAAAGAGCGCCGAGAACAGTAGCGGTCAGAGATTATACAGATGCGCCGCTTGTTAGCTCAGCCGGGGGTCCGCCGGCAGGCAAACCTAAATTATATGCCATAGATCAATTGTGCTTTTTCAGTCTAGGTGGCATATCAAATGTGTGTGCACACAATGACACACTTGTAGACATAAGTGATAGAAAGCTTAAGGCGTACACTTACGATTTGCCAGTCAAATATGTTTTTTAGGGGGTGGCAAAGTGAAGCAATGAAATACCGTGGGCTTGACTTAAACCTAAAGAATTTTACACGCCTCAATAAAAAAGTGGAAAACACTTGCTAACCTAAGAATGTAACCAATATTTAATATTTTGGCAATAAAGTTAAATGAGTAAAACATTAATCAATCCATATTCATTAACCATTGATTGTATGTTTTAACTCAACATTAAATCCGAAATGTACACTTTTTACCTCTTTACAGTAATGTAAATTCATACTGTTTGTAAATGCAATTTTTTGCGGAATATAAGGAATATGGACTGCACTTCATACTTTAAACATAAAAAATGTGTATTTAAACCGCAGAATATTGATATCTGAGCTATCAGTATGCTGAAAACCTTTGATAAAACGTTAAGTTAACGTTAATCTAACTTTTTATGGTAAGCCTGACATTTGCATGGAATTGCCCATATTCTGTATTTCCTGCAATAATGTCGTCTCCGGTGATTGCGTAGTTTTATTTCTCTGAATAAATGGATCTTATAAATGGGTATTTGGTCCCTCTCACAAGTGCTGTTGTTCTGCATGGCTCATTAAAGCCATGGCCTTGAGAGGTAAAATAGTACAACCACACAGGGTTACACCCCTTGAACTGTGACAACTGAAAAACATATTGGGAGTCCAGTGCAAAGGATTATGGGAAGAGGCTGTCCCTCACGCACCACCAGATCCAGACATGTGTGTGTTTTAGTTGATGGACGAGTGGTTAAAAGTCTACGTTAATAACTCGGTCCTTTTCTGCATTTTACACACACACATTTTTCCTCTGGTCTTATGATAGATAATACAGTCAGTGGTCTGCACCAGTACACATGAAGGTACTCTGTGTCTGACCTTTACGAAAGAGGAGAGAGAGCACACTGTGTGTAGGGGGCTTTTATGTGCATGTGTGTAGATTGTGTTATGTGTCTGTCTTTGTGGGTCAGTGCAAGTGTTAATATATCCGTGTGTGTATGTCTTTCAAGCCTTTTTTTTAATATAAAGGTTATATAGTCTATTTGTCTACCGTGTGCTAAGTAGCTCTCTATCCGATAAGCTGATGGCTTTGATACTCTAACACTGATGAGCTCCTCAGGGTGTCAACATCTCTAGTTTGATCACTGTCTTTTGTTTGTGATGAGTTTGACCACTCATGTGAAAGACTTGAATTTTATAGCGTGTCCTCAAGAAACTATATGTGACTATATGTTTTTTTGTTGTTGTCTACATAAAATCATTCTACATAATGTAAAGAATATTTACAGTGAGAATTTAACATTGATATCTGTAATATTTTCTGAGTAAGGTCATGTCAAAGATTGAAATCGTAGTGAAATTAATAGATGAAATCAAACTTTGATGCTCGTCATCTCAGAATGAGAATTTTAGATTTTACCCTGTTTTTTTTTCAGATGTTTACACAGAAGAACGTTTGATTGGTATTCAACAATAAGAAAGATTAACAATATAAAAAATAACATTTTTATATGTTATATAAAATTATGACTGTCATGATTTTCAAAAGCATACCACAAATGTCATTTCATTCATCTTAACTTGTTTATGTGTGTTGAAATACTATTTCTCATGTAATTGTTTTGATGTATCGATTTTTCTCAGCTTTTGGTGTTGTTAAATCATTCAAAGACGGTAGAGAAAATATTTTTGATTACTATGAGAATAACCTGAATGTTATTTCTTTGTCTTCTCATCATCTTTATAGATCATTGGGACCATCCCTCTGATGCCAAACTCTGTAGGACCTTCCAGCCAGGCAGGGGGCGGGACTTCCTCTCTGCAGGTTCAGCCAATCACGCCGCAGCTGCTGACCAATGCGCAGGGTCAGATTATAGCCACTGTGATTGGCAACCAGATCCTGCCAGTAATCAACACCCAGGGAATCACACTGTCACCCATTAAACCTGGACAACAGGTTAGTCTTGTGACCACAAGCAATGTTTTAGTTACAGTATATGAAATAAGGATTTTATAATGTGACGTATTGGCATAAATGACAATTTATGTGAGGTGTAATACTTTTTCCTTTAACAGTATGTTGGTAAAAATGAACACCTTTTGCTTTTCTTAGCTGAACAAAAGTAGTTTTGCAGGTAAACTTGGAAATGTTGCTACAGTTCTTATGTATTTACAATGTCTCTGTGTGTCAGATGATCTTTGTGTAAAAAATCTTTATTAATACAGTGAAGAATGTTTAAAAAATATTCGTTTTGGAAAGCATCTAATGTGATTAAACACATGCACAGTACTGCATGGCATGGCATTTAAAACTATAGAGTATGTTATTACCAATAACTATAAGAATAATCAAATGATCAAACAAACACAATAAAAAAAATACACAATTAAACCAGCGAAAAACAGCAATTATCTTACCTTCCACCCTATAATCTACAACTGTCTGCTATAAAAGCATCTATAGGTCAACCTCATTTCTTTGTACCGGCTTTGTGTCATATTTACTCTGAACCTTTGATCACAGAGGTAAATGCATTTCTAATGCATTTGTAATAATGTTTATGGATTTGTCTACGTATCAAATTGACTCCTGAACAATTTCACACAGCGATAATTCATGGCTGTCAAACACAGCGACGGCGGAGAGATCCACCAAAGCCCGTTAATTCTCACAGAACCGTCAACAGTTCTGACAGTGTGTGTAAAACTACTGACACCTCTCACCATCCAAAGAAAAAACACACCCGCACAAACACAGAGGAGAATTAATAGTGCAAGACAACAGCAGAGAGAAGCCAGCCCACTTTCAGACAGATGAGTAGGCTTCATTCTTCAATACTGGAGATGCGCGGTCTCACTCAATGGTGCATAAAACATGAAAATTAGCGGTGCCACAGTCATGCCACATTGCCTAAAATAATGGCTTGTGTTTGTAGCCACATGATTTTGATTTCTGGGTTCAGTAAACGAGCGTGTCTTTGCTTTCGTGTTAAAGTTTGTGTGCCGAATAGCTGAACGCTGTCATGTCTGTCTTGCGTTTGAAAGTATCTGACAGGCGTGCTCGATAAAAAATTGTGTGGAGCAACACAAGCAAGTAACCAAATATCACCTCTCCAATAAACAGACTGAGCAGATGAAATGTTGTGCAGTTCTTTTGTCTCTAAAAACTGAACTAGTGCAGACCCTTGGTCACCGTTTATTCCGGTTTTATTATTTATTTTATTATTTATTTTTCATTATTATTTTCTTATCTAAAACAATGCAACAATGCTGATATTTGGAAATACACATGCACCTCTGTTTTAATGTAAAAGACTGTGTGTGTGTGTATTTGTACGTCTGCAGCTGCCACAGGCCTCTCAGACTCCGCAGGCTCCTCCAGTGTCTCAGCCAAATCTGCTCCGCATGCCTCACAGCCAGAGTCCACTCCGCCAGGCCTCTTCCTCCTCCTCGACATCATCATCTTCCTCCTCGGCTCTCAGTGTCGGGCAGCTTGTCAGCAGTGAGTGTCTTCTTTATCTCTTCATATTAGAAGAGTTACTCTAAAGGAATAGTTTATTTATGTATCATTTATTTATGTAGTTTCAAGCATGTATCCATTTCTTTTCATTTGTGGAACACAAAAAAAGATATTTTGAAAAATGTCTAATGGGGTCCAAATCATTGTAGTTTTGGACCCCAATGACTTTCATAGTATGGAAAAAAAACATTTAAAATATGTTCTTACGTGAAGAAAGTCATAGAGAGGTATTTTGGGGTAAATAAATGACGACAGAATTTTAAATCTTTTCATAAATCTTTACCACATAAACACAGAGGAAACTGCTGTTGTTTCGATAATAAAGGTGGCTGTCATCATTTCAAGTTTTCATATAATAAGAGTAAACAAATCCCAGACTAGACCAAAAATACTAAAAACAAAACCATCAATACGGCGCCTTTTCTTTCTGGCTTTAAAAGGTTTTTATTTGATTCTGTCATATATCTGACCAAACTATAGAGCAAATGAATGGACGGTTGTGTTCAGAGTGGTTTTGGCCCCAGAACCACCACATATAAATCACTCCCTCCTGCCTGTCAGAGCCACGCCGGCCCTTTTAAAAACTGTTTTACTTAGATAAATTCTCATTTGTCACAGCCAATTGCCCTAAAACCATTTCAAAGGCATCTGCAATGGAGTTTGGATTCAATAAACAGGAAGTTAACATTGATCAACAATGTGGACACAACCAATGAACTGTTTCTTTATTTATTTATCTTTTTTGTTTCTTTCAAAACCTACACAATACCCTTAGCATTCTCTATTCATCTCATCAGTTTACCGGTCTTGCGTAGCTCTCCATGCCAGATTGTGTTTGTCGTGATGTCCTTGGTTAACGCTAATTCTCCAGAACATGTTTTGAATGAAAGAAAAAATGTACTGACCTCAACAGCCACAAAAGAATAATCGCTCAGTTCAGTGGGAATATACGGTGTACCTTCAAGGACCATATGAATTGTGCGTTTCATAAATCTGGTTTTTACTTATATTTTAGTCTCGGTATGTTATATGTAAGTTGTTGGCTTTCACAGTTTGGCCTGGTAGGACAGAAAATATGTAGAAAATTACCCTAATTCTGTGTTATGTGGTAACATGAGTGTTATTCAAATCAAAAGTATTATATAATATGACTAAATCAGCCTGATGGGAGCAATTGTAAGACAGTTGCAAGTCAAAGTATATAAATATTAGTTTAAGCACTTCACTTTTTCAGCAATAAGGACCAATTTACAAGGCAATTTGGCAGAAAACCTCATTGTGTGCTTAAAAACACAACACCTACATTTACTGAGAAAATGTCCCCGGGAATCTTTAATATCGTCACAGAGAAAGTTCAAGTTTGATGTAAATTTCAGGATGTGATATGCATATGAGAAATGACAGGGTGCTGCTTCAATACATTTTTACCTTAAACATGGCTGATGGATTATTTTAATAATTCATTCATAATGACTGCCATAAATTATTCATCCAACCAAACTTTTCTTACGTAAGCAAGATGCAAGGCCACCTGGCAGTGATGTATAACACCAAGTCACATTTTATTAAGCAAAATGCAACGCAAAATAAAAAAATCAAAGTCTGGTGTAGAAGTGCAATGAACCGCTGAAATGAAATGAAATTAAAATTGAATCTCTGTCTATTAAAGCAAGTGACCAAGCAAATAAATATGAAATAAAAGGAAAATGCATTGCTTTTGGAATTAACTGCACTGTAAGAGATGAATTTAGTTGAGAAGTTTATTTTCTCAGCTTGGCTTTTACACTTTTCACCAGACAGAAATGGTTTGAGTATTACAGAGGAATAGTAGATGAATAAAAGCCATTTCAAAATCATTATTGTCAGTGTTATATCATAAAAAAGGTACACTTATATTCTGCTCTGTGTTCAGTCCCTCGACTAAACTGATTTCACTGCTGCATTATATCATACGAATAGAAGTTGTGTATAGTAAGCCAAACCTTAATTATTGAAAATGTGTCTTTAAATTTGTGTCTGAAATGAAAACGGGTCTTTGCCTAAATGGACACTTGAAGTTGTTAAAATATTTAAGAGAGAAAAAGAGAAAAACGGTATGAAAGAGTAACCCTGTATTGTTTTAAGGTTCTAAAATCATGTGAATGGAGAGTAGCAACTTTCTTCTTTTCTGTTGTGTTGTACAGATCCACAGAACGCCCCCAGTGAAGTGGACGGCGTAAACCTGGAGGAGATTCGGGAATTCGCCAAAGCGTTTAAAATTCGCCGGCTGTCTCTGGGTCTGACACAGACACAGGTGGGACAAGCCCTTAGTGCAACTGAAGGCCCTGCCTACAGCCAGTCTGCCATCTGCAGGTATGGAGGTCTAACAGCTACCAGATAGTCATTTAAGATATTTATCTATATCAATACAGAAATACATCTACTTTTTAAAATATATTTTTATATATTGCTTTTCGAGTGTAAATCTATGATAAAGGTATTGAAAGATTTTACCAAAGCAATATGTGGCAAATAAATTTAAAACAAATAACAAATAAATTTAAATTAAATAAAAAAATATATTATATTATATTTTATTATTAAATAAATTAAATTAAATTAAAATACGATTAAAATTAAAATTATATTTTTAATGAATTTAAATGAAATTATGAAATGTAAAATTTAAATACCTAATAACCCTTTACCAGGCATAAAATGCAATTTAGTGCCACCCGGGGTTTACATACAAGTATGATACTTATATTTAATCAGAAATAATTAAGACGTTAAAGAGCATATACATAATTAATGTAGAAATTTATGCCAGATACATGAACTCAACTCTTTCCTCTCCATATGAGAAGATTCAGTTACTAATGTAAAATACATTAGTTGTGGTATTACAAGAAGCACTTAAACCACTTAATAATTTCTAAGGGCCATGTTTTCACATGACATTTAGATGAAGGGTGCTTGACAGGGCTAGACTTTTAATAAAAACGTTGTGTTCCACAGTGCAACAACCACATGGATTTGGTCATGAACTGGGACATTATGTAGCATTAGCAAATGAAATATTTAACATCATCATCAGGGCACAAATTTTGTTTTTCAGCACTTACTTATTCACACATTATCATTTTTATCAGAAAATGAACAAAAATGATGCCAGATTACGTTAACATGGCATTTGATGCCCTGTAGTTTTTTTTAATGCAAATCTTTGAGGTTTCTGCCCATAGACATGAAGGAGAAAATGTCAGGTACAGGAATCATATGCATGATCCACAAAAACTACGTCGTGCATTCTTGCATGTAAAGTATAGTGTTATATTATAAAAAGTACTTTAATCAAGAAAACATTTTAAGGAACAGAAATGCTTCCTATAGTGATTGACCTTGTATTGAATATCGTCATATTAAAATCACATTCTGCTCAGCAATTGTCAACAGTTTTTAGTTGAGAGTTTTCTTTCTCCGTTCAATAATGCAGTTGAATTGTAAATGGCTTATTTCTCTCTATAGATGAGACATTTGTATGTGACACGTCACCTTCACATGCTTTTAAAAAATTCAACCAATAACAACCAATTAAACCTGAAATTGTTTGACTGAGGTAGAGTGAAGAAATTTCTTCCAAAGCTTCAAACTAGCGCAGAAAATCACACATGAAATATTCAGCAACGTGCATTATTTAGATATTTCTAGCATAGATTAAAAGCCATTCGTTTCCCGAGTAAACAGGTATTGTGATGTTCTCTGTATGCATTCTTTCATCTCTTCAGAAAGGCGGGAGGATTTGTGTTCATTTGTATGACATCGGACATGACAGTGTGCAGAGTGTTCTTGACTTTAAAGGCAGACTTCACATGCTTTAATTTAGTTAACATCAGCAGAGACAAGAGGGGAAAGAGGTGAATGTGTTTTTTGCTCATGAGTGTGGGAGCTCTTGAGGCTCTTGTAGTCTGTGCTCAGTCAAACCCGGCCTGACAGATGTCTCTATCTTGTCCGATCTCGTTGGAAAAAAGCTTTATTGGTTCGTCTGAACGATCACAAAGGTACATCGTCAAACTGATCACAGACAGCGGTCATTATTAAAGGCCAGAGAATTCAGATGCCTTATGACTGATGACATCAATACAATGAAATCATTTCGCCTATATAATTTATAATCATCATAATAAACTTGCAAATAGATATCATTTAATACAGCATTCCGCTAGTCGAGACTTTTGTAGGATTTAAAAATAAAATCTAAATGCATATTATCATAAATAATTTGCTACCTCATTTGTTTAAATCACTTACTCTTTTTGTTCTCAGTGCAACAAATTAAATTTTCCATCATTTACACGCCATGATGGTCCCAGCGCGAGCCTTCTTTAGCATGCAACGCTGCACATGGAAGCTCATGAGATGTCATATCATCACGTAATTGCGAGATGGAAATCGCTTTTCTACTTTTAAGCCGTACGGAGTTACGGAGTTAATCCACACTAAAACACTGAATTCCCATCAATGATTCATGTTTCAGGCTGCTAAGCTGCCATATATAATTTGCACAACAAATTGGGCAGAAGAGCTGCTTAACATGACTGAATGTATATTTAATCATACCTACTTTCCACGCTGCACTTCACATGCTTTATATCTGAAGTCCTTTGGGTTTCGCTATTAAACTGCATTCACCTCCAAAACCAGTTCAATAATTCTTAACAGACGTCTTTAGAGATGTGCAAAAATTATCATCACTGAAATGATAGTCATCACTGAAAGTGTCTGTTATTTTGAGAAAATCAAAACTCCTAAATATGGCCCTTATGAGTGAATTGTTACTTTTGACATTACATTTATTAAGTATTACAATTATTACCCTTTTTAAAAAAATAAATAAATGACTCACACCTAAAGGAACAACAGCTGACAAACAATATATTGTCTGGCTGGGATGAGAAGTTCCAATAAACGTCCACTGGCATTAGCATCATTTTATGCCCTACAGTTTGTCTTTTCCTGTCCAACTTGATGCCAAACTCTTTGGCTGCTTTCTGGTAGTGTTGCTGTGAATTCAATAAATCCAACAATAAATAAATCAGCGTTTCAATATGCCACGACTCTGCTGTTGTTTCCTGCCCGGCTGAATTTAACCGTGTGCCGTCACTCAACCCTATGTCGAAAAACGTCTCTCGTGCGTTTGAGGACCTGAGAGAGCGAGGGCCTTTGCCCCTGCTTCAGGCGTCTGTTCAAATGCCAGTTAAGATTCCATCAAAGGCCTCCTCGCAGGAGCCTGTCTAGAAGTACAGGACCATGAGAGACTATGTGTTGTTTTAGAGAGCAAAGGTTCACCTCTCACGCCCCCCAAACTCGCTCAGCTGGGCTTTTCTGTCTGACAGATGTCTGTGTGTTGGATAGGTGTGCAGGTCAGAACTCACTGAAACATCTCTCCATTAAAGCATGTGTAAGCACTTTGGACATCACTACATTCAGTGGAGAAAAAGAAATGAAAAAGATCATGGATGTTCTGTATCGGTACTATGTAGTTGAATTGGTTAACACAGGCTTTAGGTCGGTGGTTCTCAAATGGTTTTGCTTCATGGTCCAATTTCATGATGTGCTGACTGAACACATCATCACCAAAATTTACTGTACAAAAATGTTCTTAAAATTAAACGTAAAATGTAGTTATATTACTGTACCATAAACTGTGAACCAAAACTGCCAAACGCATATTTAACAGCAGAGGTGTGATTTACACCAGATATTGTGTTTGTATTAACCATATACCTGCAGCTTTATTACAAAATCACATACATATACATAAAAAAATCCTTGCAAATCTGGAAAGCTTTTAGTTTGTACATTTTGTTACATAACTGTAAGTACGCTATAAAAAAGTGCAAAAAACAAATCTCATAACATATTAAATCTTCCTAAAGTCTTTTCTGTAAGTCATGCAGCTGTTTTTGAGTGCTTTAAAAACAGTTTACTGTGAGAAAATCAGATTTTCCAGTGTTGTTTCTGTACAGACGGTAAGAATACTAACTAAATGTTAGTTCATACTGTAGTGCCACAGTGAAAAGTTAAAAATTACCATGATTGACCTCCCTAGAGAGCACATAAACTTGCAGACATATTCGAAAGTGAAAATGTATTAGCGTTAAACATTTAATGAGCATCGGGGTTGCTTGAGAAAGAGGGAAAAGTTGGAAAAGTATTAAAATGCATGTGCATTTGAGTGAATAATTTAGGCCATTGGTGAATTAATAATGCTTTTAATGTTTCACTGCATGCTTGTGTTATCCATTTGACAATATGTGTTAAAATCTCAAATGTTATGTGATGCTATGTGTGAATTTCACTGTATAGGAAAGTTAGGCCAATAAATTAAACTCCTTTTTATTATGCCAATTAGATGCTTGCTTGTTTATGGAAGTCTGTATGGAAGCGTCCTCTTGGTTCAATGCAGCTTGAGTACAGAGATTTAAAATACTAATACAATATTTGTCGTATAACTCACTGGATATCCCAGCTTTTTGGTTTTACATTAAGTACATTTCCCAGCATGCATTTGCTGATGAGACAAGGAAATAAGGCTGCTTGGACCAATAGGACCTTCCTGGGAAACTGGATCAGACAGGAAACCCCTCGCCCAGTCTGGGCACTTGAGTAAGCTTGTTCTCTCTCAATTCTCCCCCAGACACACCATCCTGAGAAGCCACTTTTTCCTACCACAGGAAGCCCAAGAGAACACTATAGCTAGCAGTCTGACAGGCAAACTGAATCCTGGCCTTTTATATCCTGCCAGGTTCGAGAAGTTGGACATCACCCCAAAAAGCGCCCAGAAGATTAAGCCCGTGCTGGAGCGCTGGATGGCAGAGGCGGAAGCCCGCCATCGCTCCGGTATGCAGAACCTGACCGAGTTTATCGGCAGCGAGCCCTCCAAAAAGCGCAAACGGCGGACCTCTTTCACGCCACAGGCTCTGGAAATCCTCAACAGCCACTTCGAGAAGAATACTCACCCCTCCGGTCAGGAGATGACGGAAATCGCGGAGAAACTGAACTATGACCGAGAGGTGGTGCGGGTGTGGTTCTGCAATAAGAGGCAAGCGTTGAAAAACACTATAAAAAGGCTGAAACAACCCGAGCTCGGAACGGGCGCACCTATGGACCCTCTGGTTGATAATATGGAAGAACATCCTTAGATCCACATGACACGGCAAAGCGACAAATTCACACCATCCATAAAACTTTTGGACTCGTGGACCGCTACTCTCCAATGTACCACCAACAACAGCAAAAAGAAATATTGTCAGTGACAGAACATCACAGTAAAAGTGAGAAACAAAAGCAAAAACCAAAAAAGTTAAGAAAAAAATTGTATGGGAATGAAAATAATAGTACAGTACTTGAGGGTTTTCTCAAGTAGAGAAGAAAGTAGTTAAGAAAAAGGATCTGATATTTAAATCAAGGATGTTGAAGAAACTACTTACCAAAGTTTGTTGCATCTGATTCCTGAGGTTTTTTAATTGTAAATGTGTTTCACATTTTTACATTTTTACTGGGGAAAAAAGAAAAAGATTTGTGTGGTGGGGAAGAGGGTGTGACATCAGTCTTTGTTTTATTTTATCACTTGGGTTTTCATGTAAATATTTATGATAATCTGTCACCAAGTTCCAAAAATATCTTTGAAAAGTTTATTTGATTAAATTGTCAGAGGTACATTTCTGAGGCCATTCTCTGTTGTTGTCATGTCATCTGTTTATGAAAGACTTGCAGATGGCAGGGATGGGTTAATAAAGACACGTGTCTATTTTGCAAAGAGATTCTCAGTGAATATAACATAGATATCCACATTCATTACAGCTGTGATTAAAGCTATTTTATGGTATTGCCAAAGTCTCCTAGCCAAAGAACACAATGTTTGGCCCAAGGACCTGTATCATACCTTGGCCTTCTCAAACCATTTTTTATGTAACCTGAGGATTTTTTCTTTCTTTTCACCAAAACACATTTTTTGTCACACTCAAATAAATACATATGAACAAGTAAATGAGATGAATTACTTTTAATCATTTGAATACCTTGATCACTTGAGTTATGCAAGTTATCCTTTGTCTTTTGATTGTGTATATGTTTTTGAAATTAACCAATTTGTTTTATGTGAAATTTTATTATGTCAGACAGAAAGATGAATAAGATGTTTCTGCATATTAGTGACACTGAGCCCATCTTTAAATTAAAATGATTTTTTAATTATTTATTAAATAAATTATTTAAATATTTGTTGTTTAATTTATTAATTTTACTTGAAAATTCTTAGGACCACAATCTTACGGCTGGCAGAAGAATGTTTAAGCTGTAGATGTATGACATTTAAACTCTATTCAAATGCAAAGTAACTCACAAAAAACACAAACATTTATTCAGAAGTACAAATCTCACTCAAAGCTGCTCAGAATGCTCAATACACATCTTTATTTTATTGTATTGTTTGTTGACACAGCGGGCTAAGATTTAATTGCTTTGTTTATGATGGCCAATCTTTTGGATTTTGGATTTTTTTTTATCAAAACTAGATTTTTCATTCAGTCCACGCCATGAACAATGAAACGTAGATAATGGCAAGAACAAAGAAAATCTCTATGAACATCTCTATGTACATTTGCTATTGTATTCACAGGAAAAAAGTCTGTTTTTCAACTTGAAAAATGAAATCTTGATTCACATTTAAAGACATGCTTTGTGATCCAACAATTGTCTAACTACATGAAGTCAAATAATCTTGTATATGATCAATTTCTTTCCTGCTCTTTTATTATCATGAATCTGACAGCATGGTGTGGTTGGAAAGACATACAGGTATACAGGCTTAAGAAACAAAGCTGTAACCAAAAATTAAAACTAAGAGACGAGAATCTACGTTCTGCCTTTGCTCATCTTTTCAATGCTGGACCAAAGCTCAATAGTTATATGCACATTGTACAGAGAAATGGCTAAATGTTGCTGACAATCTTAAAATATGTAACTGTTTGAAGAAAATGGATTTAATGGATTACAGTATATCATTGAAATTACCTCAGCACTGTCCTGGTAAGTAGTGAGCAATGTCATATAACATGATATCTTTTCTTAAAGGTTAACAACTAAAACAAAAAGGACTTGTGTAAATGTTTGTAAGTAGTTTTTAACAAACATGCATAGATTGATTCTCACCTGTTTTTCTTTAGATGTGCTTTCCATGTGTATAGAGCATTCTAGATGATGTTAACGTTTTCTTTTTCTTACTGTTGGGTTTCTGCATTACATTTCGTTTCTCTCTCTCTTCGCTGTGTAAGGTACATTTTTTGAGTTTTATTGCCTGGAATTGCCTGTATAAATAGGGAACAAAGAAAACTTGCCGTTCAATTTAATTGTTTTTGAAAGACGATGAAAAACCTTTTGAAATTTATAGAAGAAAACACATTGGTATACATATATGAACACACATGAAGTCAAGTTTAAAACATTTGAAACATTGTTATGACTCTGAAGACCTCGAAACCAAAGCTGATTAACCTGCTACGGATGCTTTAATTTTATAGACTGAAAACTGTATGTATTATATAGAGCAATATCTGTTCGGTCAGTTAAGCTGCACTTTGTGTATTTCCTAACAGCTTCAAGTCTGTCACATTAATTTGTACCATAATAATTAATAATAAACAATTGTTTGACATGAAACACAATGGCTGCATTTGTTTTGTTTTTCAAGAGAGCAGAGGAAAGATTTTAGATTTAGATATGTGCGGAAGTGAATTTAGATATACATTAAACATCAGTTTGTAAAGATCAAAAGGGAAAAAGTATATGTACTGGTTAAAAACACTAATAAGTCATTTCCAAATCAGAATATAATGCGGACACGATGGACTTCATCAAATTACAAATTATTGAATAAAACAGGTTCACTGTTAAGAAGCTAATTAATTATTGAGAAATCGACACAGATCTTAGTTTTTTTGGGCTAAAGGGAATGAGTGTAAATCACTTTTTTAAGAGGTGAATATGGTCCTGTAATGAGAAAGCTAATAGGCTTATTGTTTCTCACAAACCCTATTTATTTTAGCAACAACCCTGTTTCAATGTATATCCAAACCTGTCCTCCATCAAATCATGCCTTAACAGACCTGTTTTGATTCACAAGAGTTGCTTTTTAAAGCTTAATGCTGCATTGTCCTGCTGTTTTAACCAAGTTCAATGCACTTTATTAAGTGATTTGACTCTTCCTCTGAACAATGTTTGTCATTCAATTCTCTCCACTGTAATGTGCCGTCCTTCCACGTAATCGGCGATGTAAAGTGAAGAGTCACACAAGACAACCTTTTCTATTTTGCCAAACAAGCTTTCAATACAGAATTCACACCGCACAGCAAACCAACGGCCCACGGGCTTCCAGGGTCAGCAGCAATTCATTTAGATTTCCATGGGGTCAATAGAGAGAAATCCACGCCAGGGTTATTTCACATCAATATTTCATTTCTTTGCTGCAACAGATAACAATAATGAGCCATCTCTAAGAGGGAAAGAGAGCGAGAGAGAGAGAGAGCACATTCTCCTCTGAAAGCCTTTTGAAAGTAAACTCTGAAGTTTGAGATGGTTTCTCTTGTCCATGATGCCTTTGAAAGCTTGACTGGCTGGCAAATTGAAGAGCGGTAAATAAATAAATATTAATCATAAAGAAGCACACACAACATAAATTATTAACATTAGGCTGAGAACTGATGTCGAAGATGTTTGTGCCATCCTCTTTTATTCCATCCTCCTCTTCTGCGTTTCAAAAGTTACCAGATGTATTTTTAAGTTGCAGGCTAAAAGTTGCCGCATTTGATATTCTTTTGTTTAGTCGTCCCATTTCATCATATTTTCCATTAGCTTTGTAATAAACGTGCAGAGACGTGCTATTTTTGCTGCCATTGTCTTCGACGTTCAGCCTGAAGCTTTTCAAAAACGTTGCCGTGTAAAGCAGCAGGATAACAGAGTACAACAGCTCAGTTTCTGTGGCAATTACAGGGATTTTTTTCAGCCAAATAAAGCAATTTTGTAAACGTGACTGGGACACTGAGAGAATGTGTAGAAGATTTTGACTGTTTTTCACCAAAGAGATGTATTGTTCTGACCAAAACTGCAAATATTTCCTTTAAATATTTATTTCTGCTCTATTCATGTTTTCATGCTGTATATGAGCTTTAGTCTTTCTGGCCTTGAAATCTGTCAGTTCTAAAAAAATTGACTTGTACCAGCATAAACTTTATATTAATCAGTTGTTATGCTTGTTTGTTGTTGTTTTTAAAGCCAACCAGCTTTAGTTAGGTCAAAGCCATGAACTTTGAATTTCTTATGAGATGTAATTCGTTTTTTATACCTTTTTTATATGAAGGAGGAGTAGTCTTATTCTGAAAGACATTTTATTGGCCAAGATTTCTGTAATGCAGAATAAATAAGAGAAATGCTGCATGCATGACCAAAAGACCCAAAACTATAATTGATGGGTCTCCAACCTCTATAACTGAATGGGTTTTGTTTTCTTGCTACATTATATTACTTAAGATTACTCACAAGATTATTCAAGTTCTATTCTGCTTTTCCTTATTAAACTTTTCTTTTCTGTTAAGTTGGTCCCGATCACTGACCAACTTCTCTTAAAAGCGTAAGTTCAGGGTAATGCAGCATATCTGGATCGATTTGTTTTGGCTGGTGAAAGTAATAATTATCCTCACGCTAGACTTCACGTTGCTTTTCAAAAGCAGAATTCCCTCATATTCAACGAAACACGTTTGTGTTCAACTTTCCAAGTGTCAGAGAGAGAAAGAGCCTCGGAAGACGAGGGGTGAAAAACATTATGAGATGTCAGCAGCTCAAATGGATTACTGTTCAATATCAGCCAGGACACTGTGAGGGAGAATATTCGACCGTGATGCAGATGGTTTTAAATTGTCCTTTTTGTTTTTCCATCAGTGGAGAGGTGCTTTCTCGCCTTATCTCCTCAGCAGTGGACGGGCGGCGAGGCGATGTTCTTGGAAAATGAACTGTCGCCGTATCCTTCAAACACGTCTACCGTATCTTACGCTCAACACAACACACATTTACTCTCTCGCCCATTTCTTTCCTCGTCATCACGCACGTACACGGACTCCAAAGCGCATACACAAATATATAGGCACTCAGGCATCTCTGCTGTTTGTGCACACCTTGTTGCCTCCGGAGGGGCAATTACCGATGCTCACAGCCTGTCTGAGGTGTCAGTGGATGGGCTCCCATCCCAATCCTCTCCCCTTGTCCATCTCTCCTCTCCATTATCAGCAGGGTAAATAATGCCCCTGCGTCTGATGCTGATGGAGATGTGACTGGGACAACAGATCCAATTGCCGTCCGCTCCATTTATCTTTAGCAGCTAAAGCGGCATTTTAGTGTTCAGCGATTGCCGGAGAAGTCTGAGGTGGGGTCAACTACAGTCCTACAGGAGATGCAATGCAGAATAGCTTTTTAACAAATAAAACCAAATTTAGCATTTAATAATATTTACATAATAACAATAGTAATCAAGTTGTTGTCAATCAGTGTTAGAAAAAGTGATGGGAAATATTCATATAGTTCACCTACAACCTACTACAATTGAAACAAAATATTTATTTATAAAACTATTTATCTTTTAAAAAAATTTAATTAAATTAAAGGTGTATTTTTTGTACAGTGTATAGCATACACAGCATATGCTATTACACATCTAATATTCTGAAAAAAGTATATACATGACCCAAAATGAATAATAATAACATTATAACGTTTTATAACGTTTAAAAAATAACGTTAAAGTAGTATTTTTCTTGACCTACTGTGTCATGGAAATTGGTTTACATGCATTTATATACTTAATAGATGCATATGAATAATAGCAAATTGTACATTTTAAATATTTCAGTAATATTAATATGGCCATTGCAAGCTTATTTATTTTAAAACAGCATATCTATTAGAAACTGGCATTTTGACATCAGACAAACTATAATGAAAGTGTCCGTGATGTGACAGAAAGCACTGTGTTCATTCATTCACTCAAAAAATAAATATAGCCATTTGAAAAAAATTAACCAAAAAAGTTCAAACATGACACTGTTCTTTACCTTTTATGCTGTTCAAGTTCCGGTGCCTCAAATAACAAAAATGTTTTTGATAAAACAGAGACACAAGACATGATGCTAGCTGAACGGACATGACAGGTCAGAGTATTGCCTGGATACAAAGTTTTTCTCTTGCATGGGGCCATCACTAAAATTCACAGGACAACATTTTTATATGCAGGCCCCTGGACACAAGACTATAAAACAGAGGACTTTTGTCGGCCCCTGTGGTAAAGGGCCCTTTGTGTGAATGCAACCATGCCTGAAGATCTTGTTATAAAAGTTATACTGCAGCTCTTCATCTATAAGTTGTTACCCCCGACATCTGGATCATTAAAGTTCACAGAATGGTTTGTAATGTTAAAGAAGCGTCATTTAAATGTCCGCTTGTCTTTTTCTTTCTGTGATAGACAGTAAATCTGTCTCATGCCTCAAACCCTCCGGCGTGGAGAACAGGTTGAGAACAGAGGCTTTGGAAGTCATTTCACGGGGGTCCAGCACTCATTACTGTCCAGCTGCACCCAGAACCTTCAGACTCTCCTTTACCCCTCTCCTCCTCTTCAAACCCTGATGAAACCCTTTTCACCCACTCAGGAGAAGAAAATGTCTGCAGGGAGGAGGAAATCTCAGAGGTGCATCGCACAGAGAGTCCTGGATGTCAACAGGCCCATAATGACACCTGATAGCCCCTGGAAAACACTTCTCTCTTTTTCCCCCTTCCTCCTTTTTTCTTAATTCCCCTCTTTTCCCTTTCCTAGAGCCCTTCTCGGCCCTACATGCCTTAGACGCAATGCACTCGAAAGCATAATTAGAGGTAAAACAGCGACTGTATCTCCCATCATCCCCACACATAGCCGTCGCTAAGTCCTTTGTTTTTAAACCCCTCTCCTTAAAATTCTCCTTCTCTACCTCACTTTTTTGAAAAGGCGCTCGAAGGGGGTCGCGCGGGGGGCGGGAGGATAGAGGGAGAAAGCGAGGGAGGAAAAGAGAGAGAAAGAAAGTGGAAGTGAGAGAAAGAGAAAACGCAAGAGAGTTCCCTCTGCGAGTCGCCAAGGTGCTCTCTAGTCCATTGTGCAGTATGCTGTCAGGTTAAATTAGGGAGTACAGGCTCTGTGAGTGTAAAAAAATCAATACTTGATGGAAGATTGCTCCCCGGAAAATCTGTTTTGATTCCAGGATTAATTCTTGACCAAAGGCTCCGCTGAAATGACATGCCATTAGGCCCGAAAATGAACACATTCGGCAGTGGAAATTGGATGGAAATGTGTCAGGTGATTGCCCTGGCTGCTTGTTTTGTTCTCCTGGAGAGCGAGGGAGGAAGAGAGAGTGCGATGCTGGGGGAAGGTGTGGTGGCAGAAAGCCTCAGATCCACAGGCCCCTCGGAATCCATTTTCAGGCCCTTGCCGCGGCCCTCCGGAGTATTCTCTCAGCCATTGTTGTCCGGTCCTGCAAATGTGTTCTGCGCAAGGTGAAATGCATTTGTCCACCGGCTGTGTCTCTCCTGTGTGTTCCCTTAAAGCATGAGATGAAGAATAGCCCATCTTAAAATAAAGCAGGGACGTCTTTTCTTTGTCTCTGTGGTGCCGGGGAAAGAAGGGGAAAATGCAATATTGATGAGGGTAATGTGTTTGTCATCACTTGGAACGTATTTCCAGCACCTGAGTACAAGAAACAAAAACAAAAGACCCGACATGCAAAGGTAACATGCTTTGAAAAGTATTAGAAAGTGCTAGAGCTTGGGAATTCAAATAACATGTAAGAAAAGTCTGTTATACTTTCATATGCTTTAACAAAATGTTCAGTGACACTACTTTAGACTCAATATGTCTGCATGGATATATTTTTCAAATGTTAATTAAAACATTACAATTCATAATGCATTTTTAATAAATGTCATTAATGCTTTTGTACTGTAAGCCCATAAAAATAAGAGATTAGTCAAACATATTAATGTTGTTAGGTATTGTTGATTGTTGTTTTTGTTAACTATTGTCTAAACTAATAGCAACATATTTAGTCGTATTGTGAGGTGAAAAGAAAAATTTCAAATAATAAAAATCTTCACATGTACAATAATAGGTTGTGATCCTTTCAGTTATGAAAGTTGATCGTCGAGCTTAAACCTGCTTACTGTAACTGTTCAACTTTTCCATTCAGACTCTCAGCACATCACTGGACTTGGAGGTTTTTCAATTAAGTTTCACTTTGGATTGCTGAGGGTTTTGAGCACCTGTGATGAATTGGGATTTTCCGCACTGATATCAGCACTGAACAAAGTGCTAACGCTGGGGAAAAGAACCCTAAATGGGTACATTTCTACCTACTGGGAAATAGAGGATGATTCTCTTCTCATAAAACTCTCACCTGCTGTGCCACTTCACTGTCTGAACCATCACACCAGTTTGTAAAATTGGGTCCGTTACCAGACATAATTTATAACTGGGAACAAGCACTTTTCATTGGTGTGCAGGGCCTCATGAGGATGACAAATGAGTCGGGGAGTTTATTTAAAAAGTTGCATACCTAAAAATGATTTCTATCCCAGAAGATAAATGAGAGGTTTTAATTAGCATAATTGTAAAGGTCACAGTTGTGTTGAGGTAGATTATAATACTCTTCTGTTTAGCATATGTAATTCTTTTAATACAAATGAATTAGGCTTCTCATTAAACTTGACAGTTTTTTAATAAATAAAGCCGTGTTTCTTAAGTGATGTTGACACTTTGAATTAATGTATTGATCTCATAAGGCTTTTGGTAATCTGAAAATTGTTCAATCTTTCAATTTGTCTAATTGGCTCAGAGTAGCAGGAGAAAAACAATCACCCTCCTCGCCTTGAATGTCTAATTAACTATTTAGTCTAAATGTTATTATTGGCTATTGACAGATATTATTGACCCTGTCGCCTGCAATGCACATTTAACATGTATTCAATAAGATCCCTTAAATTCTCTTTACTGGACTATTTGTATAAGTAAAATGCTGTCATAATCTTTTTTGTGTTACTGTATAATTACATTAAAGAAAATGTCTTCTCACACTTGAAATATTGGACACTTTTAGCTTAAAAGTACTCGAGAAATAATCACTAGCTAGTCTGCGGACAAATTTACATGCCGTTTAATGTGTATGTAGCGGCATCTAGCGGTAATGTGCTGTAACAACACATGCAGGGGTATATAATCTTTCCTTTACAAAAATATAGAAGTTTGAGAACGTATAACTGTATAATTTAAACTGTATTTTCTCTAATTAGGTGTCATAAAAACCGCCATTGTAACTATTTAGCTATATAGTTGTATAAGGTACAGAAATGTATTAGTAAAAGTGATTAAAGTAATTAAAGTTTTCATTTTCTCTCTCTTCATGGGAAAATGTATATTCATTATATTCATATATACTTTATATTATATTCATATATTATACTTTATATTCATTTATACTTTTTGACCAAATGTTACATTCATAATTTTTTAAAGAAGTTTAAAAATAAGGGGCTATTATATTGATAAAAAAATCCTCACAGTGTGAATTTTCTGGACCCAGTACTTCCAGAACCCCTTATTTACAGCCCTGCTGCTATGACATTAAAGTTAATATGATAATGTTTTCTGCTCTTTATTCATCACACCGTGTTTAATAATCTATCATAGGATGCTGTACGTTTTAATTCTCGTGTAATGATAATATTGACCAGCAGGTGGAGATGTGACGTTTTGATGCGCCCAGAACTAACCCGAAGAAGACAACACATTCATTTGCATTCCGGTGACGTCAGTCATATGACCATGTGGATGTGAATATGGTTTGTGGAGCCTGTCGGAGGCCGAAACAAACATCTTTTAATCATCGGATGCTTTTTGCATTTAATGTGTACACCCAGAGGGATTAATTGTTGCTAGCTGTAGATCGCTAACATCATGTCGTGGGTAAAATCGGTGGCGTCCAGCGAGGATGTCTTCGACGAGGATGTGGATGATATTAGTCTACAGAACAAAGAATGGAAATACAACATGGAAAAACGCGCAAAGGTATGTTAACATTCGTTAATCCGGGATGTACCTTTCACAACATCCCTGTAAGAGAAGGATGTAGTTGTTTGTATGAGTCATTTTCGATCTTAAAACGCGTAGATGTTTCCTCGGCGTTGTAAAGGTATTTAAAATCACAAAGGGCCAACAATCGGTTTAAAACAATGTGTATAGCGAGTGAAAGCAACGCAGTCTAGAAACGACTGCCATGTGGTTTTCTGTCAGGATGGTTTCAGAGATGGCAGTGATGCCGGAAAAGAAGCATCACTGCAGGTTGGTTTCAACATGGGATACACAGAAGGAGCCACAAAGATGAAAGCAATCGGTCAGCTCAAAGGAATCATGAGGTAAGCGTTTGCATTTGTCTGTTCATTCACAATATTCTCACAGTTGGGATTTACACTTAAATTTATGCATTTGACAGATGCTTACAGTGCATTCAAGTTATAGATTTTAACAATATGTGTGATCCTGGGTTCGAACCCATGACCTTTGTGTTGCTAACGCAATGCGTAACCAATTAGTAGTGATGGGGAGTCGATTCTAATGTAAGATTTGATGCCAGGGTAGAAATGGAGGAATCAAAAGGTTGTTATTGGCTTAAACCAGTTAAATGGTCATTGTGATTGGCGCAAAGCAATTGTTACAGAAAAGTTTTAACCTCAGTCTTGTTAAAAGTAAACATCCACTCTCTCCTAAACGCTCCTAAACAATTGCATTCATTCCAGGACACGATTCTATTCAGTATTTTATGGATGTAACAATTAATGTAAAAGTTTATAAATTGAGTACATATATGTGTTGTACAGTTTATTTACATGTAAATTAGCTGACAGCCATGTGACTAAATGGTATTTATGGTCAGTGTGGTTTACTGTGTTGTTACCCTGCGTTTTAGCTGACTGTGAGCAGATCATGAATCTTTGTGATCTCTGTTCATCTTTTTGATCATGATTACATGTTTGTTGTCTTTTGCAGTGCTGTGAGATGCTGGTGTATGGTTCAGCGACCTGGAAGTCCAGCTTTGGCATCTGTTACTGATCTGCTCCGAAAAGTGGAGGCACATGAGGATGGATTGGTGGGTGCCATGAGGAAAGCCCAGGAAAAGCCTCCACCCAGTGTGACTGAGATGATGGATGACATGGAAGACCTAAATGTTGATCATAGGGACCAAAATGAAGAATCTGGCTGTTGTGGGAAAGATGGAGCAGGAGATTGCTGTAGTAATGTCAAAGACACGAATGAAGACTCATCAAGGATCGTTTCACATGGTATAGGAGACAGTTTTGAGCAGCTACTGAAGTGCTGTGCGGACTTAGTCACAGAATTGGGCTTGCCCGAAGAGTTAAAATGTCATATTGAGCACATCAGAGACGGATGAAGATGATGATTTTAGCAGGGTGTCTGATCAACATCCTGTTTGAACAGGAAGTAGGCCAATCAGCAAATCAGACTGTGTGCAAGAAATAGCGTGTGCATTACCCACATAGATAGCAGACTTGAGGTCGGATTTATTTTCATTTCAATACCGTGATTTTGTTGAGTTGCTCAGTGGAATCGTACTGGCACAGTTTACATTTATTGCCAGTCCATATAGTATAAAACCCAGATTCACTGAGAGAAGAGAGGACCTTTATGTACAGATGAACAATCCATCTCCATTAATGTACCTAAACCATCAGATGATATTGTCAAACACATACATTGGTACTTGACAGTGTATAAACATTGTATTAATAACACTGTATATATTGAGTTTTAACAAATTAAAGCTTGTTTACAAAAAAGCTGTTTATGTAAAGTTATTATTACCTCTTCAAATTGCTTAAAAAACTGAAGTTAGGCTTTAAACGTTATTCAGATATTATGATTAAAATGGGAAGTGTACTGGTTTTAATAGAACTATAATCGTGTCTGTGGGTTTTTACTGGTAGTGTGTTGGAGAGACATTTTATTGCAAATGGGAAAACACACTCCATAATGCAATTTGTAATTATTTTAATGATAAACAGTTGATGGTGCATAGTATTCATAATGGAAACTTGTATGTTTTTCACCATATTTGTAAATAAACTTTAAAGCTTTGGACCAGCTCCTAATACTCTGACGGGTTGTTTATTCGTGTCCAGCTTGTGTACTGAGTTTGATACGTGGAGACCTTTGGACTCATATTTCACTACATTCCTTTAATCTTCGACCCTCTTCTAGTGTTTTAAAGAAAGTATAAAAGTGAATTAATAAAAGTAATACTTTATTCATCAATCTGTTAGTTAAGTAACAAATGAAAACGATTATTAACTATATTACCCGTAAAGTTGACAGTGTTTAGTTGCTTTGAGTTTATTCATAGGCGGAAAGTGAAACTACACACAGTCCATTAATACACGTCAAGCTTCCTGGAGGCGAAAATGGTGGTCTGTCGTGACGAGCAAAGACGCAGTTCTCCACAATTAGGTTTGGACGATGACATTTGAGCATTTTAGGTTAATTTTACTCAAATTATGTTAATATGTAGCGTAAGTGTCGATTCATGTAACACGTGCGCGCGCGATGACGCGGACTGTTGCGCTTGTGCTTTCTCTTTACGACTGTTATTCACGCGGATTTGCATGTCAAATGCTGATGTTTTAGTCTCTGTTTTGCTAAAATAATACTCTGAAATGACTTTTGCAACAGATTATGTGGTAAACAATGTCTTCGTTCTGTTTGCTGTGAACTCTTGTGCCATGCACCGCAATAGACCCCCATTCACAATAACGCGTTACAAAATACTACTACTAAATATGAACCTAACTACGTGTTTAACCTGTTTTTTTATCTGATTTACCTACTCGGTTTAACATCTAACTTCCTGAATATAGTTAGTTTTTGTTTTATCATTCAGAAAATGTCTGAAAGATTCATCTGTTTGTGTCTTGATGGATGAAAAAATACTATGGAATGCTACAAATTGTTTACATATCAATATTATAGTAACTATAATGTGATGATGTACTAGGCCTATGTAATGTCCTGTAGTGTATATAGTATTTACTATAGTAAGGTTCAAAAACAATATAGTATAGTATATTATAATATACTATACTGTTTTTTTCCATCTGGTACTGATGCACTCCGTCATAACTTTAATGTTTTAGAAATGAGTGTGAAAACGCAACTTAAGGTCATTTTTGTGTGATTTACTGTTTTCTAAATAAAATCATGTTAGATGATGTAAAGAACATTCCTTGAAAACATAACCTTGATATCTTTACTGAGTAAGACCATGTCAAAGACTGAAATCATTGTGAAATAAATAGGTGAAATCAAACTTTAATGCCTTGTTTTTTTTACAGACAGGGTCACATATTTTCTAAAATGTTCAGATTTAAATCTTTTATATGCTGTTGTTAGACTTATTTTTGTATGTTTAAATTTCAGATTTTATAATATGTTTCCTGTTTAGTTGTACATGCAATATTTATGTGGAATTTTGTCTTTGTTTTTGCTCGACAGGTTTGGACAGATGACCATATTTTCAGAAGTGCAGTTTAGACTAGTCTTAAAAATGACCTTTATTTACAGACACTGCACAGATATATGGGCTCGAGATACATAGGATTTTGTCTGAACACGTAATATTTATATATGGCTGGATCTCTGGAAGAGGAAGCAGCTTGCAGTAGATAACTGGACATCCTTCAATCTGAACCCAGAACAGTGGATTTATTGGGAGGTATCACTGCATCTTACTGCAATATGGGGAGCTGTTGTTCGAAAATATGTGGAAAGAAAAACCCATGTACAGAGGATGAGACGAAAGGCCTGTTACACAGCTCTGAATCGAAGACATCAACCAAGGTGGGAACAGAGCCGTGCATCAGTCCGACCTCTCAAGATGAAGAGAAAGGGTAATGTACAAATTATATTATTGTAAAGTATAATTTCATATTTTTTAATGGTATGTTTCTTGTAACAATTGACATGCATTTTAAATATCTGAACAGGCTTGAAGAGGAAACAAAACCAGAACTTAATGAATCGGTTGTAACCAAACAGCCGAATGCTGTTTCGGCTGAAACCCCTAAACCACAAAGTTCTTATTCTGAAACAATAGCTGCATTACACACCGAAATCTCTCCTGCTTCTGAAGTTAATCCTAATGTTTTGGTTGAAACGACACAGTCATCAGCGGAAGCTGAATGTTTAGCTATAGAAACAAAGACTGAAGTTGTGCAAGAAATCCAAAGCATTGCGGCTGAAGTCTTCGAGGTACCTCAAGCCGAAGTTGAAGCACCTGCGCTGATAGATGATGCAGGTGTTTCTGCTACAAATCAGGACTTAAAATGTGCACCTGATGATGAAACGCCTGTTGAGAAGGACACACCCGTTGATGAAACGCCTGTTGAGAAGGAACCCCTGATTACTCATGTAGAAGCGGAGAAAAAGTCATCAGAGTCTAAGCCAGAAACATTTGTTTCAGATGAAAAGGAAACGCTCCAAACTGGGGAACTACCTCTAAATGACATCACAGATATTGCTGTGCCTAATGACACAGGAGACGTCTTGGTGACGGACACCAGCAGCACAGAACCTGACTCGCACGTTTTAGCACATGTTACTGAGAAAAGTGTAACTCAAGTAACTGACGAAGAGCCCACCGCAGCATCAGCAGCTGAAGTGGAAGAGAAACTTATGAAGAAAACCCACTCTGAGATGACAGATCTGCAGCAAGAAACCTGTGAAGCCTCTGAAACTCAGGAATATTTCAAGCAAGTTTCTTCTCCCGTTGTGGATATTACTAATGGACTCTCGCCTGGTGTTGAGAACGGTCTAGTGGACTCTAACAACCTCAGTATTAAGGATAAAACCCATGCCGATGTCACAGCAGTGGAAGACGTGACTCAGAAAGATGATGCAGTCCAGAAACCAAGTGAGGAACTGTCATCTAAACCATCTACATGTAGTGACAGGTAATAAAGGAAAACATTTAGCTTTGTGTGTTTTTTTAGGGAACACTTTCTACTGTTTCAGATGTTTTTGATTTGTGAATTCATTATTAAATACATCGAGGTCTGACCCTGCTAAAGGATGGCCACTGTTCTGCAGTACTTCACTCCAACCCTAATCAAACACACCTGAATCAATTTATCAAAGTCTTGAGGATTACTTGAAAACTGCAGGCAGGTGTGTTTGGTTTGGATTGTAACTAAACTTTAGCCTTTCAGAAACTGGATCGGACACCCTTGACCTAAGTAGTACAATATTATTGACTATATACATATATTTACATTTTTTGAATTTTGTTTTTTTAAAGATAGTTGATCATTTTTGTCTTTATGGTCTATTTAGTTTTAGATTTAGGTGTGGATTTTGACCTGACAACTGTCACTGCACATATTGAGCATGCGCATGAAAATCCACTATCTGAACTAGAGTTTCCTAAATTTTAGATATTTTAAGCTGAATAAAAAATGTGTTAATCTTTTATTTTCTTTACATAATTTTAAATTACATTTAAAAAAAAAAATTCTAGTTTGTTTGTTGTTATGAAAATTTGTCAAATATTTATTCTCAAATTCTTATACCTTTTCATCAATATATAGTTTGTCATAATTAGATTAAAATTAAACTAAGAAATATTAAAATGAATAGTAAAATAACCTAAATGTTCCACCTGTGAAACGGTTCAGTTAACAGGTTAACTTAGTCTCTATTTTTTCATTACAAGCGCTACTGAGGCGGAAATATCTGAAGTTATGAACTCTGCGACTAATGAAGAAAAGATGGAAAAAGTTGTACAGCAGGAGCAAGAGGCAGAAGAAGTCACTCACAATGGCCTGAACTCCATAAGTGCCTCTGCGGCATCCAGTCCCATTGAGAAAAGCAGATCCTTTGATCCAACCAGGTCAGTACAGTATTTCCAGCTGTGATTGTGATTGTCACCACCAGGTGGAGCCAAATACTCGATTTTAAAGTTAAAGCAACACACTGTTATCTGTATTATAATAATAGCAGAATGATAAATTCACACAAAGGGGAAGTGTTTGTCATGACAAGCCAGACGAATGTCAAGTTTTAAGGACAAGGTCAAGGCTTAATGTAGCAACATTGTGTCACCATTAGGTATATTTTAAAATATACTGTGATAAATTTGTCACCATTAAATTGAAACATCATGAATTCTTTATGCTTTTATCTACTTCACAGTGTATTTCATGTTATGTATATCATGAGATGAGATGTTGTAGCTTCGTTAGGATGTTTTTACACTTTTCGAGACAGTTGTTGTCTAAACAACATTCCTGTCATTCTCACTTGATGAATGGAGTGTGTTTGTTAATGAACGTGTTTGTAATTATCTTTGACATAGTTTCAGGTTGTAGTTGTTTGAGCGTTTCCTAATTATTATTCATTAAATTAGTTGCACTTGTTAAAGTCTGGAAATCATTTAAAACACTGACTTGAGATTTTTAAAGCAGTTTTTTGGCAGTAAACCTTAAATATAAATCCACTAAACAAAAAAAACTTTTCCCAGAATGGCTAACAGGGTTGCAAGTTTGTTGGGTGCTTTGTCCTTATTGATAAACAAACCTGTTTATTATTTGTAATGATTGAGCTTAAGAAAATCCTAATTTCTACATGTCAAGACCAAAACTCAGGACCATGTTTTGTAGATATAATAGATATGTTTTTGTAGGTTTTTGTTTTGTTAAAACTACCCATTTTAATGTGTTGTAATTATGTTACATAATTAACGCATCTAACGTCTAGTAGTCCGGTAGTAGTATGACACCAAAGTATATACTCTTCATGTAAAGTATTCAGTAACCCCAATACATTATCATTTACAGTGATTCTGTTGCTGTGGAAGCCACTGAGGTCAAAGGTGAAGTTATTGCACTGATGGAGGAGAAATCACTGGAACCACAAGAGGATGCAGAGCCTCAACCTCAAGAAAAAGAAGAGGAAAAGCTGGAAGAGAAAGGAAAAACAGGAAAGGAAAAAACCCCAGACAGATGAAATAAAAAAGCATGAAGAAATGGAAAAGCAGGAGCCGGAAATAAAAACGCAAGAAGAGGAAGTAGAAAAGCAGGACGAAGGAATGAAAAGACAGGAAGAGAAAATAGAAAAGCAAGTAGAGGAAATGGAAACACAGGAAGAGGAAAAGCAAAAAGAAGCTACTAGCCAGGGAAATGAAGAAAAAAGAAGGCACAGAAAATTCTGATACTCGGAAAGGAGAGGTGATTTTCAGCAGCGAAAAAGTGAAAGTTCAGTTGATATCTGTGCCCTCAGAAGGAAGTGTGGATGAAGTGCTGACGTTGGATGAGTATGTATCACTCTTTTGTTGAGTTCTTCCAACACAGTTTAAATAGACTGAAGCTGATGTTCTCTACAGATAGCTGGAGTTCTGCTTTTATCTAATAGCATGAGAGTTTGTAAGAGAAGTAGAGATGTCTGATCTTTTTTTAATGAATGAAGTCACTAATCAGATTGACCCGGGTCTCAAATTTATAGCACTGACTTGACAATCTGGAATTTAATTATCAGTGCTTAACAACTTCTTGTTCAAATGCACACTGAAATGTACAGTAAGTTCAAGCTTTTATTGACCAATCAGCATACAGAACCAGATCTGTAATATAACAGTGAGCAAACCACTTTTACATAGAAATATCTGGTGTAAGAAAAAACTAAAGGATAAGCTGAAGCCAATTCAGATGAATCCAGTTCAACTTGTCTTGCAGAGTAATTATCATCCACAGGTGTTTTGTACATGTTGTACCGTAATGTTAATAATACAGCTTATCTAAGTCCTCATGACTGTTTGTCATCTGTGAACATCAACAGTTTCCCTTTATGTCACAGGAGTACAGATCTGTATCTGGGAGCTGAGGAAATTGAAATGGGTGCCAGTAAAGACAAGCCATCAAAACCAGTGCTGGAGCTCACAAGTATTAATGACTCATGTGTTTGCATCACTGTACATCTTCACACTACAATTTTATTGTATGCTTACATTTATTAACCAGTAGAGCAAAAGCTTTTTTTAACTAATGAAAAGTATTGGAGACAATCAAATCTGTGTAGCTTGTTAAAGCACTTCTTAGTACTATTGTTGCTGCTTTTGATGTGTCGCTTCATTGTCTCATAATAGTTGTAAGTTGCTTTGGATAAAAGCGTCAGCTAAATGCCTAAATGTAAATGTTAAATGAAGAGCAAGAAAATTTTTTTTGAAGTTGTTCTGCAGTTTTATTGAATACTTCAAATATTATTGGATTAGTATCCAACATGGGATTTATTGTGATGTGTTTTTCTTTTCTAGTTCCTGGTGTGGAGAGCAGAAGTAGTTTAACTCCAGCGGTGGACATACTGGCCTACTGTGAGAGAGAATGGAAGGGCAACACAGCCAAAAGTGCTCTGATCAGGAAGGTGAGAGGAAACCTCAATTATTAGTTTTATTATATGATTTTGTGTGAAAAATAAAAATGTTTGACGTATATAAAACTAAGTGGCATCTGCTAATAATGCCTGTATTAAGAATGTTGTTCTATAAAGGCTGTACTTTCATTTATTATATTTCCAAAGGTGATGACATTAACTGTGAGCAAGTTCCACTGTCTGTAATGTTATCTATTTTGTTTTATTGTTTAAGTATATGTATACCTTACATTTTAGTGGAACTACCTCTTCTTGTTTTACAGTCAACTGTGTGTGTGTGTGTAATGTTTGTGATTCAGGGCTATAGTGAGATGTCCCGTAGCTTCAGTGCTGTGAAGCAGGTGAGAGGTGATAACTACTGTGCCCTACGAGCCACACTGTACCAGGTGCTGGCAACCAGCACAAACACACCCACCTGGCTGCATGATGAAGCCTTTCTGTCGGTGAGAACGACTATATTGTTGGTCTGGCCGGATGCCATACTTTGACGCTAAATGAGAAGGAACAAATGCACAGTCCTTTACATGCTCAATGTCATACTGTGGTTTACAGTGAAGTTTATCGCTCATACATTGTGAACATTGAAGTTTGTGTGGACAATGAAGACAAATAGAACATTAGATAAAAGTTTCTTGCTTCATTACTACGAAGTACTTTATTGTTAAATGATGGTGAATGCGTGAATGAATCAAACTTTATGCTTTTTAACTTAAATTTAACCCTAATGCCATTTTCATTTCACAGTTGCCGGAGATGATTGAAGCTCAGGAGCATCTGATTGGTGGATGGGTGTTTCCCCCAGAATGCACATGGGGAAGTGAGAAGGATTCTGTAGAGAGGATGAAATATTACCTGGACCTCTTTAAGAAAAAAGTAAATCTTTTATTCCATTGTTTATTAAGAATATGATTATTAGTGATTATGATTATTAGTGATTACATATGCAATAACATCTTGTATGTTTGTGTTGTTTCAGTGGCAGGCATCCTCCTCCTGTGAGAGTCCAGAGGAGAGGCAGAGTTTGTGTGAGCGTGTATTTCAGGGTGGAGATGAAGAATATGGTCTTCTGGAAGCGCTCAAGTTTCTGATGCTGGCCAAAGCCATCGAGCTTCACGGCAACATGGTGGCGGATCGAGAAGTGCCTGTGTTCTGCTGGCTTCTTTTTGCCCGCGACACATCAGAAAACCCTCAAACCCTGCTGGCCAATCACCTGAGCCAGATTGGCTTTAGTGGAGGGGTGGAACAGGTGCGTAATATGATTTAAAAAAAACTTACAGTACATTGAATTTGAATATAGAAAAGTTTGTAAAATCACTGTCTCTCATAGTTATTGGCTTAAATATAAACAATAGAAATATACAATGGATTAAATATTTCTTTCTGCATTGCAGGTAGAGATGTTTCTATTGGGCTATGCCTTACAGCACACCATCCAAGCCTTTCGTCTGTACATGACAGACACTGTTGAGTTTGTCACGCATTACCCAGACGACCACAAGCATGAGTGGCCCTGCGTGTGTATCATCACAGAGGACGATCGCCATTACAATATCCCCGTCAGGAGGAACACCAGCAAAGAATTAACATCACCATGACCTGACACAGAAATCTCAGAAATCAATTCTGATCTACGGAGCAGCACGTTTTTGTTTTTGAAACGGGTCTCAATGAAGGGAATTTACAGCAGTACACTGAGATTGTGTTGCAAGCAGAAATGCTCAGGTTATTCAAGCCCAAATGAATCACACAACTAACAAGCTGCCTGATAGAAACTACTGTGACAATAACGCTGGTTCAGAAAGAAACGTTTTACTTAAACCGTGATGTCTTTGTTTATTTTGCACTGATGGATTACAGTTGGAAAAGATCATTTTTATTGTCGCTGTTAAAAAAAAAATACTAAAATGTTTACAACAATAATTTTAGAAACTATTAATTAAGAAGAATGTTAGTGTGTTGTATGATAATGGAATTGAGATGAAGTCCATTTGATACAGAATAAGTCAAATTTATATTGTTCAAAATGATAAGAAATGGGTAGGAGAAAAACAGACATCGCTGATCATTTTATAAGCATCGGCCCCAATTTAACTTGTTTTTCTTCTGGGTGAATTTTGATCTTCACTGCCATGACTGTTTTTCTCTGTAGATAACCGAGATGATATAATTTTAATATGAAACCAGGCTTTACTTGGATACAGTAATTAAGACTGTTTCAAAGAAATGTCTTGCATTCTTAAATGCTAAAAGTGACTTACAGTAACATGCGTAAATGACGTTTACAGGCAGGTGGTGCACACTACTTGTGCGGTTAAACCTCAGACGCCAAGAAGCATTTAAACTTTTAACGTTAAGATATAACAAGCCAGATTAATGCACATCATTATGGCCATTATTTTTTATTAGTTGCACTTTTGTCCGTATTTATAATATGATTTTTTGTTGCCAAAAAAAGTGTTTGTGATACAGTATTGATTATGGAAAATGGACAATATTCAAGACGAGATCATTTGAGAAAAATAAAATCTATGACTAACTTTAGCCTCTCATTTTAATATCGCATTAAAAACGGCTTTAAACCAACATTTATTAAATTTGGCCTCAAGCACTTAGTCATGACAACCAAAACGGGACCTAGAGAAGATAACAGGCTAAAATAACCAAGCAAACAAAAAGAAAGACAATTTATTACAGGTGCAATCCCCAATTTGTAAATCAATTCACTATCTCAAAAAAATTTTTTTTTTGTCTGTAATGAGGCTAATACTTGACCAGATAACATTAGCAGAAATGATTGATCTAATGTTCATTAACAAACTGGAGCTAATGCTTCCTAAAACCCAAAAGAAATGTTCTACATATAAGAATGATCTTCTGTCTAGAAGCGTTCATTGTGTAATGAATACAAAAATAAATCATTTATAATAATGCACATACAAACCTTTAAAGTCTGTGCCCAAGTCAGTAGAACTCTGTACCAGAATATAATACACTTCCGGTGTATTTATTGTGCGCTTCAGGGCTGAGAGAAACAGCCAGCATCTCAGGAGGCCAAAGTTTAGCAGACAACAGTTCTGTCATCAAAACATCTTGATGCTTTCCTTTCTTCAAAGCATACTTTTTTGATGCGAGATACACGAGCAATGCAGAAACGTGACGACTTCTGTGTAATATGCCTCAGTGCAAAGAGATTCAATAAGTGCAGAAGTGCATTCGATGTAGATAAGCGAGTGTGCCAGCATTTGTCCAATCTGCTCATTTTATATCCCATTCAAGCATCTGTCCACTGACAGTTCCACTGGAATATGGGAGTAAAGCAGAGACTGCGAAAGTGAATAAACGTAATTGCACATCATAGCTTTTGACCCATAGTTAATTGTCACATCCGATGAGAACATTGCAGTGCTTCAAATATCCATCCTCTCCAATGAAAAAAATATGTACATTCCATTGCCATGATGATTACCTTTTGTCTTCTTTTTATCCTGTGATTCATTCATCTCATTCCATCCTCTCATTCTCCTCTTCTTCAGTAGCACCCAACCGGGAAGTGACATCACTCATTGGGGTGGAGTTATCTTCTTCCACAACCATATCTGTCTTTGGGGTTTTTTTCTGTAGAGATAGAAAATAAAACAGTAAAATACTGCAGGATATACGCTGAAAACAGCATTATGGCTTCCACTCAAATGTTATTGACCTGCCAAGACTGCCCTATAAAAACATGCAAGTAAACAAGGTAATTGCATTTTTACTGGATAAAGCGCACAAAATCTTTGCATCCAAACGTTTAAACATTATTGTGCTTTTTAGGGCCCAAGTGCTCTATGTGACATCTGTGTATGAACCAATACCAGATGGCACTTAACTAGGAGGTGACTTAACTTGTTGGAGTTATTTTCTTTTTTACATGGTGCGACTAGTGTTGCAGAATTTACTTTCCCTTTGACCAGTTCTTCTCACCTGTTTTCTGTACACATAACAGGCAGCCACTGCGACCATGGTTGACTCGCCCACAAATCCTGCCAGTAAAGATCCAACTCCCAGTGTGGCACCATGTACCCTACAGAATGACAAAAGCAAAGAAAAAACAGCAAGACCAGAAGATTATCAAAACCCTGGTTTCACCTCGGAGTCATAATTCAACAAAGGCAGACAGGATATCAAATTTGCACATGTTTTTAAAATGTGAGCAAATTAAATCTTGTGCCGTGTACTGACCCCATGTAAGGCAGCACAAGAAGGCTTGTGATCAGCACAATGATGCGCAGCACAGAACTAGGTGCCAACACAAAGGTTTTCTTCAATGTCATTAACCAGCCTGTAAGATGAGCTCGAACCGTCACTGCAAAACACACACGTAAAAGATGACACGGGTGTAATATAACATGCAATAAACACATAATATCATATGGGCATTTTAACAAGAAGCTAATAGTACCTGGCAAAGGGAAGAAGGAAAATATTCTCAGTGGAATGATGCAGAGTTGTGCAAACTCTAAGTCAACTCCGATGACATTAACCAGGATAAACTCCGATACATTAGGGGTCCAGAATACAATGAAACAAAGCTGTGAATCACAAAACAAAAGGCCTTATGAGTAAATCGCTTCTTCAGTTTAGTGTTAGTACATGTGCGCAAATGACATCATACATCAATTTCGTGTAAAAATGTTACATTTTTTTAAATTAAACCACAAATGCTTACGTCACTTGCATTATGTCTACCACTTATTCTCTTTCATAACATCAAAGTTATTTTGGATTGTGGGCGTTTGACTGTGTCTTTGTTATAAGAGATTCCAGCAGGACTAGATTATGTCACACCATGTCTGCTCGACGCCCTGCCTACAGGCATTCCTGCTTTAGGCACAATAACAGAATTTGGCAGAGGCCTGGTTGTTTACAATGTAAGATCCCTTATATTTCATCAAGTTAACCTTCCTCAACCCCATCCTGGCCACAAAAATCCTGTTAGTAGAAGTCAAGCAGATGCCAATCTTTTAAAGACTGGAGTACTTAAATTTTTTCTTTTAGCCGTTCATTCTTCTACACCCCGCAACCAAACAAACACCATGAACAGGCACTGCTGATGGGTGTGTAGACGGTTTGGGCATGTTTTTCTACTGTCTAATCATGTAACACAGACTAGCACACACAATCTGGGTTATAAAGGCAAACTACTACGCTAAAGGGTTTTACATGATTTACATCATTTTAAATGGTTTTTATACAAATAACAACTTTAAAGAACCACCAGGACCTGCATGCAATTCAGGCAGCAACATTGTTGTATTTTGTCCTCAAGGTACATGTACTCAAATGATGCAATTTGTTTACTTGGTTGGTTGGTTGGTTTACAAAAATTATATTCTCCAGCAGCTTACTTTATTGTTTTTCCTCTCTATCATTATGAAACACGCAGCAAAGCAGCCAAACATCTTCAGGCTGTTTTTCTATTAATCTATTCATTCTCTAAAGAGGGTGTGAAACATCTGCCAACATGTGCTGTTCATTGTCATTTGATTCAATCAACTGATGATCTGATAATCAAGAAACAAGCATCTACAAGTCATGCAGAGAAAATCGAATGCAATGGACACTTTGAAAAACAAGTTTCTGATGTTTGTCTGTTTACAACATGGATATGCTGTTTCTCTTCACTGCACATCCGTAGAGAACGGTTTAATTTGATT
The DNA here is from genome assembly GCA_019155185.1 of Beaufortia kweichowensis. Lineage (NCBI taxonomy): Eukaryota > Metazoa > Chordata > Actinopteri > Cypriniformes > Gastromyzontidae > Beaufortia > Beaufortia kweichowensis. Next base: position 13,070,103 of record CM032814.1, read on the forward strand.
TCACACAAATTTGATATTTGATTTTGTCTGTGATGAACTAAAACCTCCTTTGTGCTTTACCATGTGAGCAACATTTGCAAGTCAAAATCGTCAGCAAGATCCAACATACAACATTTGGTTATGTTAGTTACAAACTGTATTGTGTAAACTGTGACTCATTTTAGTGTGTCAGTTTTTGGTTGGTTTACTAACAAAATTGTAATTAAGGTCAGTGCTTACGCAATGTATGGCATGTGGAAAATGATGCTTTCATTATGTGGAACTGTGCGAGTATCCTACAAAAATATGATGATCAGTCATAAGATATACAATTCTACTTTACATAATGTATGCAGTCATCTTCACGGATGTTACATATCATACTTAAATGTAACGTAAACGATGCTGCACCAAAAGCATTTATACAACAATGTACATTTTAGCCAAACATTTTTCACAGAATTGTTTGTAAAATCTTACCGTTAATGAGAGAAGAATGCAGCCAAAAGTGAATCTCTTGATGTGGGATTTGTTGACCTGGTGACCAGTGGCTAACTTGTTGTTTGGACAACTCTGTCAAAAAAATGAGCACAGAAATAGATCTAGCAACCCACAAACAAAACAAACAAATACAGACATAAATAATCATCCTGCTTGTGTTGAAAAACAGTTTGAAATGAAAAACACAAGGCAAAGCAACATGCCATCTTATGTGACAGCCATATACACAACAATGGCACGGACCACAAAAAACAAGCTGTCAGACGAACACGGAAAACTAGTGACTGTAAATACAGCATCTAAAGCTTCGAACGAGCTCTCTCTAACCTAAATCTTTTTACCAATGAAAACACACGTAATGCCACAGAGAAGTGATGCTGGTTTTGTCTGTAAGCAATGGGCAGCAAAACCCAAACAGGCATTTCTAAACGCACCGGATGTGAATAGTAAGTAATTACAGACGCGGATGAAGATTTTATGGGGAGAACAGCGCAATAACACATTTTTTTGGTGTTGACTAAAGAACACTATAAAAAAAAAAGAATGAAAATAGAGAAGTGAAAAATGAAAAAGAGAGTGACAAGTCAGACCAGGTTCTTGGGAAAGTGTGTGGTGCTTGCCTGTGAAAAACAATGTTTAGGATGTCCAGGGGGTTGCCAAGTCCCTGCTATGCAATTGCTAACATGTTCTAAATGGTTGATTAGCTCCTCAACATGCAGCACGATCTGAAGTATCATTCATGCCCGCAGCACCAAAAAAACAGGTCTCACCGCCTTACAATAAAAAACCTTTTCTTAGATGAATTGGTAAGTAAAAACATGACATGCTCTTGCCCATGTTTGAATAGCACCCTACAACCTACCTTATCGAAAGCTGGATAGACGGCTCGTAGTTCTGTTAACCAGCCGTAGGGCATGTGACCCACAGGATATGTGGCTGTGAGGACGGCTACCGCCTAGCAACACACATACACACAACTGAGTTAGAACAAGCTGTTTTGTGTTAATATGACCATCCTACGTACCAACACCTATCACTGCTCACTTCAGTCGATGCCGTGCTGCCTTTAAGATCCCGAGAGACAAACAGGTTGACGATGGGCCTGCTGATGCGCTGAGTGGCCAAAATGAGGGCGAGTGGCCACCAGAAACTAAGCATCTTCCGTACTGTGGCATCCCCCTGGAAATGACAATCAAACATACACATCACCGCCAACAATACTGAAAAACTAAAATACTTTACGATGTTTTCTCCAGCAGGGAAGTCATAAGTATAGCAACTTATATAGCTATACCCCTTGTTCGATGCTGTTTGATTCAGGGATGTTGTCGTGGACGTTACAGTAGTAGCCCAGTCCTACGACAGTGAAGCGCACGAGAGCTCCCATATACAGAGAGAGAATGGGAATAAGAAGAGGCTCTATACACTCAAGGTTGCTCTGGAGAAGGATTGCCACAAAAATGATCTGCAGGTGGAGAGATCAAATAAACATTAGAAAATATGTTTTACACATATAATGAACTACAGCTGCTTATTTAAAGAAATGCTAACTAATTAAACACATGTATCATTTATTATGATTACTAGATGGATAGAAATACAAGGCTGATATACATAAGGAGGCAAAAATGCATTTATTTATTTTAAATATTGCACATACACTAGTGGCCAAAAGTGATGTCCAGGTGATGTATAAACCCAGCTAAAGTCATTTTTGTGATTTACTGTTTTTCACATAAAATCATTCTATATATGTTAAAAAAACACAGTGTGAAAATATAACCTTGATATCTTTAATATTGACTAAGTGATAGTGATATTTATAGATGAAATCAAACTTTGATGAGACTTCAGCCTGGACAGACAGGGTCACATTTGCACATTAGATACAAAATGGACAAAAAAACAAAACGTTCAAGATATTTACTGGGAAATAAAGCAAACTACAGCTTGTCAGTGACTATGGGTCCCATTCACACATACAAAAATCTGCATTGAAAAGAAAAGTTGACAGTAAATAAGCATACATTAAGTTCATTAAGCTATTCATTTTTATTGTTTCTCTTGTGTAGTAGTCATTCGCCAGTGCCATTTTCTCAAAGCTGAGCTTCCACGACTACAAGGTTTTTAATACAACTTTAACACTACACTTGCATAGAAACCCAGGACATCATTTGTACAAAAACTGGACATCACTTTTGGCCAGGACCTGTACATTACTGTGTTAAATACGTTTTTAATATGGTACTCCAGGGTACTTTCTAAAGTACCGCATTACATCAAAGAACAATGGTTTAGCCATAGGTACAAGAGAACATTACCTGTGCCACAACATCAGAAATGGAGGCGGAGCCCACCAACAGGCTATACTTGTGCTTCAAGAGGATGCCAGCATGAACCCACGCCTTTCAACCAAAAAAAAATAATGTGACTATAATGTGACTATAATGACTATAATGTGATATAAATGTCGCACGAGCTACTTAAAAAATTGGAAAGAAGAAGAAAGAAAATGACCCCTGTAGCACGCGTGCATGTGCGTACGACAAGAGTCGCTTGGTTTGTTTGTGTGTGTGTGAGATTAATCAATAGATCACCGATATTTCACTTTGTAGTAGTCTATTTTGCTTTTAAAACTCGTTTCCCGACTACATTTAGTCTTCCACGGACTCATTATTCATCTGCTTGTTCTCCGTTTCTCGTGATTGAATTTAGTTTCACGTGAGTGACGCTCGTGAGGGCGCCAGTCGCCTTCAAAATAAAAGTCCGGTGACCTTAAACATCCAGTGCTATGATGGTAAACTATATTACATTCTGATGTTCTGTACTATTATTAACTATTGCAAATTAAGCTGTACTAAATAATATACTTTAATATGGTCAGGTTCAAATACACTACTACTAGTACCTAGGAATTTAAGTATACTACAGTTTTATTTCATGTGGGCTAATTTAATACTATTGTATAGTAAATAATGGGGAAAAAAATAACACAAAAAAAAAATGGACAAAACTAAAACAAGAAAAAACAGATTTCAAATGGACAAAATATATTCAACTGTATGTAACATTAATGTTCTATGACCTGTTTATTTATGTGATGAACTGCACTTGTGGTTGTTTGTTAGAGATAACATTTCATACATGTGCTACAAAACTTTTCTTTATGTTATTTGACAAGCCTAACAATAGTTACTGTACAAAAACTATTAAAAATGCCAAATAGGCCTACTTTTTGCAAGATGATAACTCACTTAATGTGACCTTATTTAACGCTATTGTTTCAAAAATCATACAATTTCATGCGTCATTAAAAAAGAAGTAGACATGAGTGTATATAATGTATACTCTATTTTCCCACAGTCAACGTAACCACTGCCCTACAGTGTTATATGATACCTGTAATCATCTGAATTTCAGGTCAGACATGTTTAACCTCCATCACCCTGTGCAGGATATTAATAGAGGTTCACACTCACCATTGCATCTAATATTGGAAATACTGCCAGGTACAGAAAGGCTCTTCTCGTCTTGTTTCCCACTGATTCATCCACATGGTGGAGCTTATTTACAATGTAGTAGCCCAGATCTGTGTAAGCTAGGGAAAATAAGGACAATGCTTAAAAACCATTCTGTGCTGTAACTGGCTGAGAAATGTGATGCATTGAAACAATTAAAAGAGAATCACAGGGATCTTTTACTCACTGTTAAAAATTTATTTATAACAGACACACCTATGAGGATGTGAAGGACAATAGCAATGATTCCCGCCACGACCATGCACAGGACGGCCTTCATTCTCTCCCTCCTGCTGTTTACAAACACCAGTCCCACATTTTTGAAGTCGCTCATGGGTCCCGTAAAGAACTTCATAAGTGAGTATGCCAGACCATAGCTGGCCAACATCTCGACTTTGTCCTCTTTCACAGCAGCTATACCCCTGTTCAGAGCCTGGAAAAGGTAAATAAAGAGGATATTTATGACTGCTTAATGTACTCTTCAATAAATATTGAGACTACAGAGAATCTAGACTTCTATCTGAAGAAAATCTGTGTTGTCCCACCACTGACTTAGGTAAACAAAAGTACACCAAGTTTGATTTTAGGGTCCTAGTTATGCCTCAGGTGTCTTTGCAGACCTACTGGAATGCACCAAAACTTTTTCAAATGAGCTTATGTTTCCAGAATGGAAGTCAATGGAACAAAAACACAGTGTGACTGTGGCATTAGGAAAAAATAGCTGTTTTTTATTAGGCTGCACAATTTTAGATATCATTCAGTCTGTAACACAAACAGTGTGAGATGAACCTGAAGCATGAACTATATTACTAATGCTTGCCTTAGTAAGAATCTTTAAATACACAATTAGTAATTGCAATGTGACTCAACTGTCCTGTTCAGTGGGAAATATTGACAAAATGTCTAGAAATACCTATTTTATAACACCAAGTTTGCCTTTTGGGGATCTGATACCTTTTATGATGTTAAGCTTAAATATACCACAGGTGAAGTGTTTTCACCATATGATTGATATGATGAAGTTATATTTCATAATTTCTCTTTACATTTGATATAGATTATATACAGTATTATTTTGATAAACAACACATTCACAGACACATGTCCACGTTTAGATAATTAACCAATATTAAGATGACAAAACAACAGTGTAGCCCAGACTATATAAAATCAATTTTCATTTCATCTGTGTAGCAGTCTATAACAGTAGGTACAAGAGCGACAATAAAACTTCTCCTATAAATAACCTCATAGTGTTACATAAGACTAATCCTTACCACTATGTATGTACTGTATGCAGACCTACCTAAAACGACCCTTGATAAAGTCAGTAAAGGAAAAGATCATGTGTGTACATAGTTGAATTTGCAAGAAAAAACGAATGCATTCTGTATGTTAACTTCATATACCTTTATATAGAATTCTTCATTCCATCTAAAATCTCTTTAAAAACTGCTTACTTACACACTGTAAAAATGCTAGAAACATAGGTAACACTTTATAATAATGTTGTATTTGTTAACATTAGGCAATGCATTTGCTAACAATGAGCAATATAGTTAATTAAGCTATGTTAATGTTAGTTAATGAGACCTGGTCATGTTAGTTGATTGTGCATTACCTAATGTCTTTTGATTTCAAAAAAGTATCAGTAAATTAACATAAGATTAATAAATGCTGTAGAAGTATTGATCATTGTTTGATTATTTTAGCAAATGCATTGCCTAATGTTAACAAATACAACCTTATTGTACGTAAAGTGCTGAAACTGAAATATAAAATTGAATTGAATTCATGGTACACATAATGACTGTGACACTTCCAAACAGGTTTTCTGGAGTGTGTAGCATCTTGTTTACACAGACATACAGAGATGTAATCAAATCTCAACATGTCAGTCTCTACATTTTTTACTCTGGTGAAGATTTATGACATTCATGGACCTAAAGCATCGGCACCTAACTTCACTGGTGTATGTTTGTCTGTGTGTGTAGTATGACTTTTGCAAACTTACTTTTGTAACCTACTTTCTCTACAATCTTGAGTACACAGAAACCGTAACTGGAATTTGTTATACAGATGCACTGGCATTTGAATTATCCTCTGACTCAATAGTCTGATCTTAGCCTGTAATTCACTGCACCTTTTTCAATAAAAAGGAGTGGCAGTCTTGGTAACATGTTATGTAAGGGATAAATTCATAAACGCATCAAAAAATGACTTTTTAACGTACTGCAGTCTGAGAAATCATTCATTTTAATTCTTGTTTATCTATAAAGAGATGCCAGAGACAGAACAGACATTTCCTCAGGCATTGCTAAAAAAAACTTCATATGAAAAACACTCTCACGCACCTCTCAGGGTTTTTTCACCCTATGTTACTTGCAAACTCTTACTACAAGGGCAATCCCATTAGAGTATTTAAGTTCAAGGATACAATTTTTATTGTTCCTTGTAAGATTTGAACCTACCAACAGAGGTCTCTAACCACAATGCCACAACACCTAGACATTCATGTATTTAAATGCATTGTGCCATAACCTGCTAAAAATACATTTGTTGTAAATATGTTGTTGCATACAAAATATAAACAATCTCACCTGTTCCCCGAAGTCAATGGCTATATTAGTAATAGCCAAAGGCAGCAGAAAGCGAAGAAGGGGCCAGTAGGCAGTGCGCGTGAGACAGTCCATAATGCTCATGTATTTTTAAGGCATGCGATAAAGAGTAACTACGATCGGCACCAGTCTCACCAGTGGTGCTTTCGGCTGTCTGAAGTTAGACTGGAAAGACTGGAGTCATTGTCATCTGTCCTTCCCAGCGTGTCCGTGCAGGAGGAGACAGAAGAAGGTCACCCAAACATTTCACAGTCGTATTATCATGCCATTTATCCGCAAGTGAATGGTATGCTCGCAAAAAGCCGATGTGTGACACTGTGGAAGCTCTGCATTTTAGTATAAAACTTCATAGATGTCGAGCTGAAGGACTAGCTGTCAGCTGTAAGTGTCTCTCTGTGTTATTTAATTCCCGTGAGGACACACGTGGGGCGTCACAACATTTCTTCTCAAGCTGTTTACGTCACGTTGGGTTAAATAATACAAACTTTTGAAAGGATTTATTATTATATTCTACTGTGTACAATCTATTTAAAATTACATTATATACAAGTATATTACATTTAAATTATATTTTAATATGTTTCAATGCATTGACGCGGGTCTCTTTATTAGATCTCTGCCGCCCCCTGTTGGATATTTTGTAAATTGGACTTGTGGAAGCTGAAACAATTTTTATACTCTTACTATTTCACAGATATTGGGATTCTCCTCTCTCCCGTGTGCTATTTGATCAAATAAAAGCATATTTTAGTAGAGGTCAAAAATATAAATAAATAAGCAGAGGATTATCAACAAGAGTGCTAAATTAACAAACAATAGTGATGTTTTTATTGTTTTTTGTCATTTTAAAAGAACAAATCACAGATTTTAAACATCATTTGCTTAATTGAACAACTATGGAGAGATGCTCAGAGTCATGTTCACCGGAATGACTGGGGAAAAAATCTATATTTCATTTTAGGCACATTCAATTATACTGCTCCAGCATCTCTTGAACAATAATCAAGTTTTGCTATTTGCATAAAACTGATCTTTTTCATGGATATATAACATAGCTCATTTGACAGTCCAATTAGTATGGTAAAATATTGTGTATACTTTCCTTAAATAGATTTTTGTTTTTAATGTCAGAGTAAAGAAATGCAGCACAAGACATTGTTTTGTATTTTTTTATAATGAACTATATGGTGACAATAAAACACATGTACCTTTGATCACCTCCACTATCTGGAAATGTTTAAATGAAATCCTATTTATGTATTTACTGATTTATTTTTATGTATGCATTTGAGATGTGTATTTATTATATGAAACAGCAGATGGCGCAACATACCAATACATCGTTTGAACTGTTCCGTTTTGGATCAGTAAAATCCTTTAAAGTCCTGCCAGCGGTCTTTTCAATGCACTACTTTTCTTTTTTACAAGTCTTTGCATACAATACTGGGCAAAATAGTAAAATAACAACATTGACAGTTTATATAACAGTCCACAGTGATGTAATTTTAAGGAATGCTTTATCAGACCCTAAAACATTCGTCTGAACTATAGCCCTATATAAGCCCTCAAATATATTAAAACAATACTGACATTTAAATGAAATAGTGAACCATAACAAGGATGGCATGAATTGATGGTTTCGGAAAACTTTAAATAAAGCAGACTGACGATTCATGGAAATTATCCAAGCATACAGAAACCATAAATCAAATTGCTATTTTTATTTAATTATAAATAATATAATAAAATAACGAAAGTATTATTTGGCCCCATAAACACCAGACATTTCCCATCGCGTTATACTGTGTATGCAACTTATATACTCGATTTAAAACTAATGGTAAAAATGTATATATATATAAAAAAAAAAACTATACAGTATCCAGTTTAATTCTCAACATGCAAACTGTGTCAGTTTATAATTATTAATGTATGAAACTGATGTTGTTTTGCAGGATATATCCATACATACACTTTGCTTCCTAAACCTACTTCTGTTTCCACTAACCATGCTGTCACTACTTAACCAGAAAATGCTCCACCACTCTTATGACGTCATGGGTGTTTTAACCCCGCCCACAACGTTCCGCTAACCCATTGATGCTTCCGCGATAAAGTAGTCCCAGCTTTAACGAATATATATATGTGTATGTATATTAAATGCACCCCACTTACGGAGTCATAAAACGTTTGTTGTGTTTTCACAGAAGTCATTGTGTTTTTTACAAGCCCAAAGAGGCGAGTTTATCCATAAACAAGCCTCTTTGCGTTTGGCGGGAAAAATTACTAGCGCGGTCATACGTCACTGTGAACTGCTTCAGCTCGCGGGAGCTCGAGAACTTATTCATCCTGCCACTGTCACAGGGGCCATCAGTCTGTCCAGCATCCGAGGGGTGAACGAGTGCGTACTGTTAATCACATTATACATCACTTACTATCTGACTCCACTTATGCTGCAGGAGGACGGAGTAAACTGTTGGATTTTACTTGCGCGTTGTTTTTTGCCATCTTTTTATTGCGTCGAGTCTACAACTCAACCATTCTGAATTTGTTAATACACGGTAAGCTTCCAGTATGTTCTATAATTTTGCATGTCTATTGCACATGAGGCATGCATTTGTGTTGTAAATATTACAGCCATGACTGGTTATATACCAGGGTTTTGGGGAGCAGTAGAAGAAAGGATGCGTTTTAATGTTTTGGTTGTAGCGCACCGGCGTTAAGGTGTAGTCGCTCCCATTTTTACACATGCTGTCACTTATTTGCGTTGAGTTGTCTGCTGTTTATCTGATCAAAGCTCGTAGGTGTTTTCCAACTGAGATATATTCATGCGATGATGTTGCACAGCATGCATTATAATCTTTCTCGTTTCTTCACCAGTGTCAAAATGCCGGTGAGTGCGAGTTTGGCGTATAAAAACTACGATTACGACTATGACTCCATCCAGCCCTATTTCTACTTCGACAACGACGATGAGGATTTCTATCATCAGCAGCAAGGACAGACTCAACCTCCGGCTCCCAGCGAGGACATTTGGAAGAAATTCGAGCTGCTGCCCACACCGCCCCTCTCGCCCAGCCGGAGACAGTCGCTTTCCACCGCGGACCAACTGGAGATGGTCAGCGAGTTTTTGGGGGACGACGTGGTGAATCAGAGCTTCATCTGCGATGCGGACTACTCCCAGTCCTTCATCAAATCCATCATCATCCAGGACTGTATGTGGAGCGGCTTTTCCGCCGCCGCCAAGTTGGAGAAAGTGGTTTCGGAGAGACTGGCGTCCCTGCACGCTGCGAGGAAGGAATTAATATCGGACAGTACGGATAGCTGCTCGAATCGACTCAATGCCAGTTATTTGCAGGATCTGAGCACCTCTGCGTCAGAATGCATCGACCCGTCTGTGGTCTTCCCTTATCCGCTCACAGAGTCGCCCAAAAGCAGCAAGGTTGCCCCATCGCAGCCCATGCTGGTATTGGACACCCCGCCTAACAGCTCCAGCAGCAGTGGGAGTGATTCAGGTGTGTTATGCATTTTTGATCTTATTTTTTTCTTAATATTAAAGAATGCATTTGGTTTAGGGTGTATTTATGCATGCATGGAGTTTCACTATGTATGACCTTGTAATGGGGTGGTGCGTAAAATTTAGCAGCGGGTGATGGATGCATGTGCTGGTTGCATAAGCTTTCTCCATTCCCTCCCTGTTCGACCCACAGCCACTAGACAAGTCTAAACTGTAGGAAAAGCTGCAATGTTCAAATATCAGCTGAGAGGAAAAAGTGGGCGGGAACTGGAATGCAGAGATTCCCTGTACCCCACCCTGTGTGTGAAAGTCACTTGCCAAATTCCATTATATTCCCACAGCTTTATAGTATAGGGAATTTAAAAGAACAAAAGTTTCACTCTGTAATCTAATATTTGTCTTTGTTATTTGATTTGCAGAAGATGAAGAGGAGGAAGAAGAGGAGGAGGAGGAGGAGGAGGAAGAAGAGGAGGAGGAAGAAGAAATTGATGTGGTGACTGTGGAAAAGCGCCAGAAAAGAATTGAGAGCGAGGTGTCAGAATCAAGGTATCCCAGTCCCCTGGTCTTGAAGCGCTGCCACGTCTCCACCCACCAGCACAACTACGCCGCTCACCCATCCACACGACACGACCAGCCTGCAGTCAAGAGGCTACGGCTGGAAGCCAACACAGTGGTCAGCAACAGGCACGCGAAACAACGCAAGTGCACGAGTCCCCGGACGTCAGATTCGGAGGACAATGACAAACGCAGGACTCATAATGTACTGGAACGCCAGCGCAGAAACGAACTCAAGCTCAGCTTTTTCGCTCTACGGGACGAGATCCCTGATGTCGCAAATAACGAGAAAGCTGCTAAAGTAGTGATCCTAAAGAAAGCGACAGAACGCATCCACAGCATGCAGATGGATGAACAGAGGTTGCTGTCAATCAAAGAACAGCTGAGGCGAAAAAGTGAACAGTTAAAGAACAGGCTGCAGCAGCTGCGGAGCTCACATTAATAAATCTGTGTCAAGTTAAAAGACTTTTAAGAAAAGTCTCTCCTCTGCTTTTTTATGCAAGTTAAAGACTGTTGATGTGTATAGTTGTGATGTTGCATGTCCAATGCATTGTTTCTTTTGGATATTGTCAGTTTTTCCATGTTCAAACTGCCACAGTTTAAAGTTTAAGGTGGTTAAATAAAATAATTTGTATTTAAGTCATTTATTTTTATTAATAAAATAAGAAAATATGGGGCTGCACAACCCTAAAGTAAAATTTGTTTTATATGTTTTTGTATATAATGAATTAATATTTCCTAAGAAAGGTATTTTTGGATCTGTATCAGCTACTATGTGTTCTCAGTGATCATATTTTGTTTCACTATATGGTTTTTCCATGTTTTCACGATTCTTAATCATAAATGCATTTCTTTCTGAACTTGACTCTTTGTCTCTCTTTTAACCTTCATGTAGTAAACACATACATGAATACTAAACATACTAAACTAAAACTGACCTGCCTATACCATTCTGAGTTTTATAATTGATGCATAAAACTGATGCTTTGACAATAGGGCACATGCATGATATGAGATGCACGTGTTTTGACGCTGGGGATTTAAAATGATCAATTATCAATTAATTCAGAGAAATTACGTATTCGCCTCGCTTTGCCAAATATAATACTCTAAGTCTGTTTTCAACGTCATGTTGTTAATCATTTCAGGGATTCTCCCAGTCAAAGTCATAAAGGTCAGTTAAGTTCTCACCCACCTAATATTACAGTCTGTTACTGCAATTACTTGCAAGCAATCATAGGTCAAAAAGCGTAGCGAAGAAATAAATACATAGTCATGCATCACAAACCGTATAAACAAAATATATCTGCATTCAAATGAACATCAGTGCCAAAAATAAAGTAAATGCAAAGATTATTTGTGGGCTGTTGCTTTGAAACCAAGTGAAGGGGAATTTGACAGCAAATACACTTACAGGTGATTAACCACACATTGCCACACCCACAGTGTCAAACATGCCAGTCATCAATCTAGGGTACAATATTTAGGCATCTGTCCTGGATGCGGCAAAGCTCCCTATGAAACCAGTGCAGCATTGCATGACTGCAGGTATGATTGTGAAGGTTGCACAGCTATGCAATTCTCAGTCCTACATCGACATAACAAGCAAATAACTGCAATGCGTTAAATTTAAGTAAGATTTGCCAAGCCAGACGAGAGGCACGTCTCAGCTTCCGTAGACGATTATTCCTGAATCCTGCAAGACCATATCTGTCACAGTGCGGATTTGCAAACATTGACACGGTCAGTGTTGAGTTCGATTGAACTACGATGAGCTCTTTGCGTGGATCTGTTTCCACCGCTGTCATTTCCCCCCTACAGCCCTGTATTAGGGCAGCATGACGTCACTGACTGTATCTCGACTGTACGCAGCGCGTGCCGCGGAGCGCGTGCTCCGAGCACATGGAAAAAGGCTCGAGACGATTTACTCCACACCTGAAACGGAATATCAATAACAATAAACGAGATCTAAGGCAAAATGGGTAAGTGTGGAGTTATTTTACATTACAGTGGTTAAGTGTAGATTTGTTTGTTTTATTATTGATGCATAAATCTGATGCTTTGACAATAGGGTATATGCATGGTATTAGACGCTGGGGATTTAAAATTCACATTATCAAGGAAAAAGAAACTGTTTATGAGGCAGGGAATTTGTTTAATGTAGACTAAAATGTTTAATGTCTCCTAAAATGAAAACAGTCTTATATGTCATTTGTTGTTGACAATCATTTTATAGACATCCTACTTGCCATATCTAATTGATAGAGGGATATTGTTGCTCAAAAGATATTTTTCTTCATCCAGGTTATTCACAATTATTATACTGAAAGGTTGGCTTCTTCAAAGACAGGCGTCTAACTGAGATTTGACATTATATTTTAGCACTAGAATATCTAAATAATATTCAAATTACTATTTACCATTCTGTTTATATCGTGCAATATTACAAATGATATAATAAAATACGTTTGACTGCCACAAATCATAAATGCACCTATTGTCAAGCACGTAACAATTAAATCAAGCATTTGCTTTTAATTAACAGTGGCAATGTGTTTGTTCAGATTAAAATTCCCATTTGTCTAAATGTGACCTCATACAGAGTTTGTGTTTCGCCACATTGCACCAATACACCCTAAACGGTTTATTAAAAAAATGCTGTATTGTTTAACATACTGTTTATGGTCCTAAATGTTTGCAGTGATTAACATAGTAATAAAGCATGATTTTTCTCCAGCATAGGTCGTAATCATTTTGTTTTATTTGTGTCTTTGTGTGCTATATAGATGCGTAAAAAGAGCAAGCATCTGTTCTTTCAATGCAAAGACAAATCCATGTGATGATGCATTACGAGTTCAGAATCTGACTTTAAGCATCCACAATTTGTGCACTGAATATCTTTTCTGGTTTCCACTACATGTGTGGAGAGACTTTGTCTAACAGGAATAGGTTAAGGTGAGGTATACAGGCTTGTACAGCTCCGACAAGTTCTGCACATTTATTCCACAATATAAGAGGTATGAACAGTTGCATATGATTAATTTCATGTCTATAATACATTTAAAAAGTTTGGTTTTATAAGCTTAAAGCAGCTGTATTTTGGGCTGCTCTTTAAAAAAGAAATTGGTTTTCTGGCTTATCCTTATTAAGGGTCACATGGTTCCCCTTGGCAATGGAAGCGCATGTTTGACTGAGGGAGGCAGACCACACACTAATACACAGTCAAGGTCCCTGCTGGGCTCAGAGGATTAGTCTGAGACAGAGGTATATCCTGAGATCAGTGAAGACCGCATTTAACAGTCTAAATTGCTTTTGTTAGAAAGTGTTTTGCAAAAACATAATGCTCTGGGGGTCTCTGGAATATATAAAACTGGAATTATACATCTATTGTGTATGAATCGCAACCCACAAATGGAGCTAATAGGCAGTAATAGATATTGTAGGTAGTAAATAACACAAACAGGAAAATTCTTATTTGGTTTACTGTACGTATAACCTGCTGATTGTGATATTTTTAAAATGCAGATGTATATTTTAAACACCTTGTCTGGATGTGTTGCACTTCCTTAGTTTGACCAAAGGATTGATCATGAGACAGACTTTTGGTTTTATCTACTTCATGAAGCAGAATGAGACATAATAATTTAATCTACGTTTTTGTAAAAGATGCAGTTTCGCAGACAGCCTCTTTTCATAAATCAAGAGAGATTTTTGTATTTGTGCCTTCTGAGAGTTTTTGTTAGCATGGTCTCTCTGTTGAAGTGCAGTTTAAATAAATTGGATCCATCAGCTGTGCATTAGGCTGTAAGAGAGGGCGGAACAGACACTTTTGGCAACACAGAGACAGGCCTGTTTTCGTTCTTTGGATGGTTTTCCATGTGTTATGTAATCCCTCCCCCTGTTTGGATAGAGGTCTCCACCGCAGCGGAGATCTGAGCACTCTGTGTGTCTTTGTCTTTTCGTCTCCTACTTTAACCTCTTCTCCCCTAAGTAAGGCCCCTGTAAACGACGCCATCACTTCCTGTTGATATCACCCATCAGCCTGCCTATAACCAAATTGGCAAACACTTTCTGCCATTACTTTTCACCCACTGAAGTTTCGATCTCTTTCTGTTTCTGTTCCTCTATCTTCTTCCTTTGACTTCTGTGTTAAGATACAAGTAGGGCTGAACTGTATTGTTGAAATATTTTGCAGCTTTTTGATAATATTTCTCAATATGCTTTGAAATCAGAGTAAACCTAATTAAAAACAACCAAGGTGTAATTTTCACACTTTTTTACAATAAATGAATGCAATGCAGAATGTTTTTAGGTATTTTCACAACAGAGTAAAAATGTATTAAAATCAACAGTTTACTTACATATATTTTTAATAATTGTAATAAATAATTGTGCGTGGTGATGATGACTTTTTTCCAAAATGAATGCCGTTTTTTTAGTTTTGCATCAATTAATTAAATGTACAGTATAAAATAAAACACAAAATCGCATTTAACATTATTTTTTACCACAGAGGCTATTAAAACATCTGTTTTCCTGCAAACATACTCGGGAAACAAGGAAGAGTCACTATTCTAGTCGAATGACATGGCTTTTAGAAAACATAATGACCACAAATAAAATCATTGCAATATTCTTATTGTTGCATAACTTTATATAACCCAGCCCTACACACACTCTCTCTTTCTCAATTACTCTCTCCCTTTTCTCACTGTTTCCATCAGACGGCAGTGGTGGCGACGGCGTCTGTGTTTTGCCTGGCCTTGTTGACCCTATCCTGTCAAACTGCCAAGCAGCTTTCTGCTTTCTCTCCGTCGTGTTAGCTGGCGTTCACAGAGTGCACTCTAGGCATAAAAACACAGCACTGGAAAACTAAGCCCCTTAGATTTACACACTTTAAGAGACATGTTTAGACCACCAAAGATCAGTCCCGCTGACAGACTGCTCATTTACAGTCTGGGGCACCTCACAGCACCTCTGTGAATATTTAAGCAGACCTCCCCAAGACAAACATGCAGACGCACACATCCGAGAAAATCGCACACCTCGACAGCTGTTGTTGTCTGTAACGTCAGGCTCAGTGTTACAGTGACAGTTCATTAAAATCTCATTATAGCTGAAGTTACTGTAAAATACTCGCATACCATCTTAATATGTAACAAGTGAGCCATCTAAAGGTTGATTTAACCAAACAGTGTCGACACAGTGGCATTTCTGTGTTTGTTTGGGCACCCTGACAAGCCAGACACAACAACATTTGGCTCAACCATCGACGTGAGTTTGTGGGCGGGGTTATCTGTTCCTGAGCAATGGCAGACACACAGAGAGCGTTCAGGAAAACTCATTATTTTTGTAATAAGTGATGCATCTGGTGATGCCAGTTTAGAAGAAATCACACATTCAGCTTTTTCATTCACACTTCAGCTTTGATCTTTTCTCTATAGCCTCTATACTCCAAAAAACCTACTTGTATTCAAAATGATAGACTGAAATACGGTTATAGACTGTACTATGTGCACTGTGATGTGTCAGTCGGAGACTATTTACGTCTGTCTCAGGATTAAATGAAAGGGTGTTTGTATATGCAATAGGTACCTTACTGTAAAGGATGACTGTTGGATGAAAGCTGCTAAAGACTTAGTATAGACTAGCGCTTGTGACAGCATGTAAGCAGTACAAACCGAATCAAACACACATGCAGTCCCAATTCCAGGCAATATGGAAATTTCTAAGAGATATTTCTTGTGCTTAAACTTAAGCAATGTATTTAACTTTCCTACAGACTTAAACTTTTAGCTGTTTGGTCATGATGTTAATTTGTAGGCCAACCTGGAAGGCTAATTCACAATCAATTCCCTTTGAAATTTTGATGGGTTTTATAATGTTTTTCAAGTTTGTAAGTAAAAAAGATTGCTTTTATCTGTTGCATTATTGCATGGCCCTGGAATACTTGATTCTGATTGGCCAGTTGAGGCATTTCAAGGTATGTGTCATCCAGGTACTGCAAGTCAACTTGACCTTAAAAATAATTTACTTGCAAATAAAATAGATAGAAAAATACCTAATAATAACATATATGAGGTTATATTTTAAATGATTAAACCAAATTGTGTGTTCAGCGTGTTTGAACTTCATGTTTTGGCTAAAAAAAAGCTTCATGTTGTATTTGAAGCCAATAGAAAATGTTTTTAGTTTTTCCTCGTGGAAGGTTTTTATTTGTTACAAATAAGCTAATAAAACATTTAAAATCAATATTTTTGTCCAATAATTTATTCATGCGGCAAGCCGTCTAATAAGCGGGATAATGTACTGTATAGCCATTCGCAGTGCTGATCACCCTATCATTTTTTTTTAGCGATATCAATCAGCAGCAGGCTGTACATTATACATACATTAAATTTCCTTCATATGGTTCACAACAGATGTGAACTTCTTGAAAGAAGTCCTTAAACACTTCTCTTATCTGAACGTAACTAGTCTTGATACCTGTGAATGTAGCCGAAGATCGTTCTGATTGGCTGGGATGTGTTATAGTGATCTAATTTGCAATGATAATGAAAGTTATGAAAAGCCTCGATAACAAAGAACATTGAAGATGATTGAAGATAAAAGACATTCTTGAGATAAACAAGATTTTTAACCGCAATATGGTCATTAAATTGTGGGTTACGTATCAAGGGACTAACTGATCTCTATTACAGATGACCTAAGAGTGTTAGCTAACAAACACAATAGATGCTGAGCTTTCAAGATATTGAAATGAATAGCCTTTTCTATTCAGGTGACCCTGTGCATACACTGGCACGCTGCTTACTTAAAGAGCTCGGCATTAATCCGATTCAGAGCGTGAATCAAAGCAGCATAAGACAGCAGCTGCAGCGGATGAAAAGAGAGGGATTGAAAAAGCCATAGAAAGATGGTGGGTTGGTCTCACTGGCCCATTTTCCAGCTTCTGTTAATTTGTGAGTCATTGCTACTACAAACAGCGTGTTTGTTTTCCTGCCAACACGCAGCGTGCCAGGACAACAGACACAAGCGCAGGACGAACTACACACGGACACGCAAACACAATGCTGAACCAAAGAGTTATTCAAATCCAAACTGTACAACTGACCTACATAGATGCCACGCTGCCATGCCCTAAACTTCTGAGGTGGGGTTGTTGAACAGGATATCTGAACATTAGATCCATCGGGAGAGATTTGATATAAAACAAGTAGGCGGTTGATTGTTGTAAAACATGGAACGTGCTTTGTGTACTTTTCTCACGACTGATAAATGATTATTAATACAGTAAATATGTGAATATCTACTTTGAATATGAATCACGATGAGAATGTAAACAAATGCTTTTTCTTAATCTAAAAAAAAATTGGCTTTTGATTGTTGTTTTGTTATGTCATTTCCACCCCAGCAGTGTTTGCTAAGGAAAACATCACTTGTTATTACTGAACTTTTATGTTGGGGATTTCAGCAAACCTCTCGGTACAAAACTTTAACGTGTAACTTGTCAAGCTTCGTTTGTGCTGCAGACATGACTGATACCTTTAAAAGTACTCGGTAACCATCCAGAACACTGTACAACCACACAGTAACACTCAGGTAATCACATATAACACACATTAAAATTGTCTTCAGCAAAAGAAAAAATGTAGTTTAAGGATGCTTTAGCAATGAAAGAATAGACAATCTTCATTATTACTCTTACATTTGGGCAACTCTAGTGTTATAGATGTGATCTGTTTATTTTATAGCATCAAATAATCAGTCTATGTAATACTTATCTGTTTTAAAAAATGGAAATATACATGCGTTATGGATGTGACAGAAAAGATTTTTGAGAGGCAAAATACTTTTTAGGATTTCTGTGAATTGAAATGCACAAACCATAAGCAATAATACTCAACAAATGGAGAAGAGATCATAAAATTAATTTTATTTTAATTTTCATGTATCTATTTATGAAGAATATCGACTGTTATGGAAAACTTTACCAGACTATGAAAAATTATGTTTTAAACATAAAAAAACGTCTTACATAGGTATTTAAACCTGAGCTATCAGTGAAATAAAAAACCTTTGGTAAAAACTTATTTTTATAATTTTATGGAAAGGTTGACATTTGCATGGAAATGCATTTGGCAGACACCTTTATCCAAAGTGACTTACATAACAGAATCAGTATTTGTGTTGTCTGAACCCATGTTCTTGCTATTACTTATGAAATAATACATGACCCATGTTAACCAACCTGCTAATTGTTGACATTTCCTATTAATACTGACCTAACACTGCCCGAGTAGCTATTAACAGTTTGACTTAGTAAACACCAGGGGAAATTAAAAGAACACCCCTAGACAGCATGTAGCTCATTGTGTTAATTAAGTGGACCGATTTAATTTGTTTGGATATGAAGGAAAAGGAGATTTTCCACACTGGGGTGAGGGGAGGGTGTAAGGGCTTGTCAGGTCACTATAATGAACCAGAAGACAGCATGAATTCATTTGTTTCAGTGTGCAGACGATGGATATTTCTGACATGACATTTAACAGTCTATGAAGGGAATAAAAGATTTTGTTGAGTATTTGTTCAGTGATATGTTAAGGAATGTTGACATTGGAAACTTGGCCCTGAGCGTGACTCAAAGTGACAGTTACAAAGGTATGTAAATAAACATCTGATTTTCTCCTGTCAATCATTGGGATTTATCCAGAAGGCAGTGCAGTTACCACTATTCACCTAAGTGGCGTAATCTGATTTGTGAACCTGTGACTTTTGACCTATTTTCTTCTGATTCTCAAGTCCACAGACATGCTTGTCTGTCACCTTTTGTCAGTCATTATGTGAGTTTTTGCATGCCGTTTATCCTAAAGCAGTCATAAGTACTCTCGTAGGGCTAAAAATAAAAGATTAATCAATGAATCTGAGCCAAAGCAGAGGGATCAAAGCCTGATCAGATAAACCGTGTTTGACTTTGGATATTGATGCGGTAATTCTCAAACTGCCATTCATGTATAGATTTTTTTCACAGTTCTTTAATGTAAGTTCAATACCTTCGCTTTACAGAAAGTTCAGTGCGATTATGGTCTAATCGTTCAGGACCATATTGACTTCAGAGCTTTTTTGAGGCGTCACATCTAAAGAGGAGGATTCAGATTGTGACGTGCCTCTTCTGAGAGCTGCGTCTGGCTGCTTAGTTTTCCCATCAGCTTTCTCATTTCACAGAGGGATTCATTACCCATTTCATTAGTCCCACTGGGAGAACAGTCCCCATATGGAGGAAAAGATGGTCTCTGTAGAATTGTTCATCCACCAACTGGCTATAGTATATTAGTGAGTTCAACTTGTTTATCTCTGAGATTTTTTTATGGTAGTTTTGTGCCAAGAAAGGTTATAGATATTTAGATTATATACTTTTGTTGACTGTTTGTCATACAGAAGGGACTATGCATGCACGTCTTGCCCAATATGTTGTGTTTGGGCTGTTTTTCTGCTTCTCGACTCCATTCTGTACTAAGTTTTGCTATTTTAAAACTCAAAAACATCTAAGTAATGCGTGTAGGGGACATAGTCGGCGTAAAGTAAGCCCTATGGAGCTCAGTTAAGACAGACTAGCCGATTTTAAAACCATAGTTTTGTACTTCCCTAGTTCCCCTAATTCACATTCCCTAGTTCAGTTACTTCACATTACATTTACATTCATTGACAGACGATTTTATCCAAAGTGACTAATAGTGCAGACAGTCTATATAGTTTTTAACGACTTGTGCATTTCTAATGCAATGTTCTACCAATTGAGCCACAGAAACTTCTACTCTTTCTGTCTTTTTCACTCTGTATTGAAGATCTCTTCTTTTTTTTTCCAGAAACTTTCTTTTTCCTTACAGTCTGACAGTCCCCTATATCAGAGAAAAACCTGCTGGTATTGAGTTCATAGAGAGTAGACTATATCCTTACATGACCAGCACATCTGCACTCTCATTATAAACAGACCGAGTGTTCTGCAAGCCTGGGCTGTCTATAGAATATGCATGAACGCAATACATTTACTGGATGTTATACAACACTGGCTTCCTATAATGCTGCAGACAGTCTGATGATTTGTTCCTCAGTGTTTATATAAGACACTCAATACTCATTAGAAATCTAAGTTTTCCCATTGTGAAATGCATGGAGCCCAAGTTAGTTTTGACTATTAAAGGTCCAAGTAAATATATATTAATAAATGTTATGAATCTGCAAATGGCCAAACATCAAGGTACAATTAAACTTATCAGTAATCCCTTCGGCAGTTAAACAAGGTGTGCCGCACAAGTCCTCAAAAGTGAAGCCGAAGCATTTCGATCGCCCCCTGGTGGTTGGCTCCAGCAAAGGCACGCCCTCTCCATATGGGACATGAGCCAAACTAAACAACCCATTTATTCTTCAAATAATTTTTTTTGGAAGTCTTTTATCATGCTGATGTGCTTATTTTTTTAAATAAGCTTGGTTTTAGTTATTTGATCCTATAAAAACGAGGGTGTGATGTCATGAGTGATAGCGATGATGGAAAGCTTCTCTAAGTGAAAAAGGAAAACAGTCACAGAGGCACCAAATGACTTTTTTCAGGTTCTTAAAAAAGAGATTGGAGCTTTGATTTTCATTTCTACATTTCCATAAATGTTTATTTTACACAGACATAATGAGTTTTGAAGGAGTGAGGGTGGGACTTCAGCCCACTTTTATACTTAGTACTGAGACTGTGGCTCCAAATGATGTCATCTGGGAGATTTTGGCTTAATTCTTTTTACAATGGAAGGAAGTGGAGACCTTAATACTGGTGCCACATTATACCAACATAGTATTTTTTAATATCATCATCTAAAGAAAACAGTGTTCAAACAGGTCCTCCATTGGTCTTACAAACAGATGGTCCCACCCAACACTTGAGTCAGTGTTGGTGTGTCAGACCAGCCAGGATTCTTAAACAAACAGAGCAATGTTTTGATAGCACCACAAAGCCACAACGTTTACACCGTACTGGGAAATCAACCTACAAATGAGGTTTTCTTAAAGTTGTCTTAAAGTTTTGAAGCTGGGATAGGAAAAATCTAATTCTGAGATAACGAGCAATAAAGTTTGATTTCATCTATTAATTTCACTATAATTTCAATCTTTGACATGACCTTACTCAGAAAAATATTAAAGATATGAATGTTTGATGATATCAATGACAGAATATTCTTCAGCTGGGTTTTCATAGACTGGGTCACATATTTTAGCTTTAGTGGTCTAGTGGCATGTATTGATTATTTGTTGATATAACCAAGCTTAAGATTTAACCAAAAGATTGTTTGACCTATCGGATCAAGAATTTGCTCAGGGCTGTGAAAGTTTTGGTTACAATGTTGGCTTTTACTATTTGTTGATAACAAACACAAACGTTCTAGACGTCGATCCACCCGAAGCCTATTTTTCAAAACCAGTGACAGGAAGTAACAGGTGGGAGGTCAGAAGTCACTCAGCAGGGGTTTGACAAGGTCAGAGCAGTCAGAGGAAAAAAGACTGATGGGACATAAACATTTGGAGCTTCTCAGCACGATGGTGTGTGAGAGATTATGCTCAAGGATGAAAGTGTGAGGAGAAATAGAGATTTTGTGTCGTTGTCTTATGAGTACAAGTGAACAGGAGGTGAGTGGGAAGACACAAAAAAAGAGAAACCGGGAGCTATAGCTTTCATATCTGAATTTCTGTCTTGTTAAGACTTGTCAACGTCAATTGTTCTATTCATCCGAGTGCAGATGAATCCCTGACAGCTCAGTTTAGCAAATAACTTCATGTCAGCTGCTCCAAAGTCACTTGCCACAGAGTAACGTCCTATTGAAGCCTTTGTCAGCAAGTCAGTAAGTTCTTTTGACTGAAAAACTTAATGCATTGAGTCAGTACATTCCTCAATAATGGCTCTACAAATCGAATTAACTTCTTATCCATGAAACAACATGTCCATAGATACCGTAAAAGCTATTATCTCAACAGAGGAGACATTTTATGTTTCCTTACAGGGAATGGCTTTTTTTCCAATAAATGTAGGTTATAAATGGCCAATTCCAACATTAGGAAAGTAAAATAAATGTATTAATTACCAATATATTGAATGATCTCTTATCTCTTATTATTATTTTACTAAAGCCCTGTTAATAGAGTCCGGACAAATGAGAAAATATCAGTCATTTATTATATCAAGTTATTTATTTAAAAAAATGAAATATATATGCGGTATACATGGATCGAAAGAAGACACAGAGGCAAGATACTTTGTTGTATTTCTGTGCAATAAAATGCACAAACCAGACGCAATAACACAAATGAAGAAGCAATGACTCTCATTTGTACATTTATGAGGAATATGGACTTATGTATGTGACACTAAAACGTTTAAGACAACTAAAACTAGTCTGCATGAATTCTGTCAAAAGAGCAAGATGATAGAAGACGTTTCCTCATGCCCTCAAAAGGAGGCAAAGAGTTGGTAGCACTCAATGGAAGATGTGCAAAACCAACCTGGTGGTCTGGCAGTCATCACAACCCAAGAGGTGTTTTGTCTAAAGTCCCCCCCCCGCCGGCCCCTTCAGCGTCTCCCAACTTTAAACAAACAGAGACACCTCGAGTAAATATTTAGTGCTCTTGTGGAGCGTTCAAAGGCTTTTGGAGAAATGAATGAAGTATATTCACTCCGCTCACCTCTAAACAGTAGACTTACACAAAGGCACGGAGAAGAGAGAGGCGTTGGATGAATTACTGCGGTGCATATTTGTGCAAACAAGTGAAACGATGAACTGTACTCTAATTTCTTTGATCAGAGCCAGTGAATAATGTATTCACGTTATCTTTGCTGGCGTACATCCATGGTTGCATATGAAACAGCTGGGATTTTCATACTTTAATTGTCCAAGTCTAAAGGCGAGTCTTCATTTTTCTGTTCAAACAAAGTGTGTGTGGGTTGAGCTAAACAACCTGATCTTGGACCTCAATGACACCTGTTGACCTCTCGGTGGCTGACATGCCATCACAGGAAGACATTCAATTCTTGATTCAGGCCTGTGAGAAATAAGAATGGTTTGTTTTGTTTGAGCATCCTGACAAAAAATTGCAACGTTGCTTTTACCAACAGTGTACATTTGGGGAGAGACTACCTGTATGTATAGCCAATGGATGATGCGGGAGTGTTTTGGAAAAAAGTTTGAAACCAGTTATTGTTTTTGAAGTTTGATGAAACCAGTGGGATCAAATGATACACACTCAAATAACAAATTCATCACATAACATCTGTTATGCATTGCAATGTGAAGACACTGGTCTGATGTAACTTTACAAAGCACTCTTAAACTAGGTTCTGAGGTCAGGACAGACTCGAAATAGAGACCCAGCCCAAAACTACAGTGAAGCATAGCATCTGTGGTCTTACTTTAGTGTTGTCTTCTCTAGATTCCATGTTTTTCTGAGTTGACACATGCTCTAACACTGTGTTGGAAAATGTGATGACATCACAATGCATTCCACCCCTACATCATGCAAATGTTTTCTGTTTTTCTCGTGTTCTATCTTTACACCATTGCTTTTTAATTCAAGTGTATTTCTATTTATTTATAACTATTTTGGCAACATCACAGCTGATAAGCAACCCAGTGGGACGTACACAACACGGTTGATAATGTCTAGACCACAAGACATTGGCTTTTTGCCTTTTTCCATCAGCTGATGAAGAAACATTTAAATGGAAATTGGCCTTTTTTCTGACAAGTTTTGGAACACGTTGGTCAGTAGGAAACAAACCTATCGTAGTTTAATATTTCGAGCAGTATGTTTTATCACTACGTCTTTAGATCTGTCTGACAGAAAGCAGTGAAGTAAGAAATTAACTGGAACATGATCTGCTGTTCCAGCTAAAACACTGACCAACTAACCTGCCATTCACAAAGTAAAATGCCTGGAAAGTGCCAGATCTTGTCATCTTTCAAACTACTCTGTTGTCATTGGTGGATGAAGCAAACTGTTTAAAACGCTGTGCCTTAGGAATGAATTTATTAAGTGTGATAGATAGACAGATAAAAGAAAGATAAAAGAATAATTTTGCGGTAAAACTAGGCAGATGCCATGACTAATGAGTGACGACAAGAAAAAAGCATGTTCATTGACACAGTATAGTCATCTTCATTTTTTGTTAATCAGGTTATAAGCCACATGGCCAAAAGTATGTGGACTATGAAGGGGTCATAATGTTTGAGAAGCCATCCAACAATTGATAAGTTTTTAAAGTTTTCAAGTTTAGATATTTTTGGTCAGTGCTTATGAATTTAGGAAATTAAATTGGTATGCCACACAGTTCCAGTACACACAGTACTGCAATACATTTTAATGTACTAGACAATCCTACTGTACAATTTATTGTGCCGTAAAGCACACTTTTATACATACTTCATCACAATGGCTGGTTACACCATTAACTTTTACAGACAGGAAGTTGCACTCCTTTGTTAACAGCATCTTAGCAAACAGAACACCTACATCTTCAAAGATGGGAAAGTCTTTGTTGAGGTGCAGATTGTTTATACATTTCAGTAGTGCAGAAGTTCATGAATGTCTCAGCAGACGCTGGTCCTGTCATCAGCATACTTGAGCATGTTAAGAGGACTGTTGTGACAAATAAGTGTTAGCTTATTACCTTATTATGTAATTATTTAATCAATAATTCAATACTTCATTAGTGGTGTTTTCTAAGGTAAACGCTGGGGCTAATTCTTACTGTTTAGTGTTTGATCAAAGTGGTAGGAACCCAAACACTAATAGGGATTTTAGGGTAGGCAAAAAACACACAGATGACCTTTATTAACACACCAATGCCTGAAACACTACTCACAACAGCATTATGGCAGCATTATTTTCTCCAAAAATGAAAAAATCTATTTTTCTTGTGTACCCAGTAACCATTCAAACCACTAATGCCCAAAACCACAACCTGACTCATAACGGTTGCTTTGTAATCTAAAGTTATGATCACATAATCATGCTTTTTAATCGCATACTGCTGCAGAAAACACACAAGAAAAAGTCCCCCAAAACATCTCTGTATTGCTCAAAGCAAGCCAGCTCTATTCAGGCAATGCACCTGTTGTGTGACATGCCTGTCCAAGTTTAACACCACTAATTTATAGACTGCAGCTGCATATATGACTGCCCGTCCTTTAAATGAACAGTGAGAGCAGTTGTATAGTCCCAGCGGTCAACAGCTGAGAGAACCACACTGTGTATGTAGGACGACTCACCTTATGAGCGATAATAATCAAACTGCCTTGGGTTTGTGCAGTGCATAAAGACTAATTTACAGAATAAAGGCACAATTCATCCAAAAATAAAACATTATGTCACCATTTACTCACAAATCTGTGAGAATGTCTGTATTCTGTGAAGCACTAAATGAGATATCTGACAGCCTTGGTCCTGATTACTTTTCATTGAATTTTCACCTTTTCGTTGACCTGTTCATTAGTGTCATAACGTGACTAATTCATCTCTCGCTGTATATATACAGTATAATAGTCTTCTTTCTAAACATCCTCTCAAGGTCTTTGTTATACAATCTCAGTTTATGAAGCTTAATGCAATTGTGGCATGTGTTAACCTGTTAGAGAATTCCAATAGGAAGATGTCAGTCTGACTCACTGTACATTTAATTGAAGCTCCCACGGTAAATTACACACCGTTTCTCAAGAACCTCTTCATATTTCTCATTATTAGTAAGCTGAAGCTTAGATTCTGCTGCATCTCCTTGGGCTTGTTCGCGATGCTTGTCCTGACATCTAAAACAACTTAAATACATGATGATGTGCTTTTAATGCACTCTGAGAGTCTCGACAAACCTGTTCAAGCATTATTGCAGTCGAATCCCAAGAAAATATCTCAGGTCAGACAAAGTAATTACAGAAAAACGTATTAAAGATTAAACAAAAATGAAACTTCACACTAGCGTTCCCTCCTAAATGAGTAATCATGGTAGAGCGAACATGGCAAAATTCAGCTCATAACTGTTGCAGATGAGATTTCAAAGACAGTAATTGTGAAAAAGAAACACTTGCTGGAAATCACCTCCAGTGATGAATAAAACTGAAGCATATGAAACAAACGTCCTTTCAAATAGGTTTTTTCTGTCTACAAGTGAAAATGGACCGCAAAGAAGACGCTATTAGATGTTCCTCCTCCTAATGCATGCTGGGAATTATAAAAACCTAATTATTGGCCACACTGTGTTTTAGCATCACTTAGTCATCTCCATTCTTCCCCATAAACTGATTACTTGCCTTCCTCATTTCCTCACAGACCTTCACAACAGCTGCGAGCCGGCCTGTCGTTCACTCGGATGCCTGAAACCGGAGACAAACGAATGCCAAACTTTTGAGGAAAAGACCTACATGCTCTGCCCCCCGTGAGCCAACAGCTCCTTGTCATCAAAGTCAGTGATGCTGTTTTGCTGTGAAGAGACGAGGATCTGCTGTTGTCTGCTGACAGCTGGCTGTTACACAGTGGGTGAAAGTATGTGGAGAAGGGTAAGGATGTTTTGAGTTACTCTGAACCTGACTGAACTCAACGTTGCACATCTGTGCATCCCACTATTTATATGTATTTTTCATTTAGATGCAACTGTAGCTTCAACTTTATACAAACAGATTCTTACTCTAAACGTTATATATGGTACAAATATTTGGCTATTTTAAGATGATTAAATGATGATTAAAACATCTGGTCCCCAAAATGTCAATAAATGAATAACATGTAGAAATATTGAATATATATTATATGGTAATATGTTAATTTAAGCACTTTTTTGTCATTATATATATTTATTATATTAAATATATATATATCAGTTGATTAACCATTGTTTACCCAAAACAATATACTGCAGATATTCTTCTTATTACAGTAAAACCATATAAAGTTCAAATCACAAAATATTTTTTAGGCTTTTTGAAAGCAATTCTATAATAATTTGAAGATTTACAGTGCCAATAACTATCAAAATATGTTGTAAGAATGTTTTGTTAACATTCCCAAGTTACCTTATTTCTGA
Source organism: Beaufortia kweichowensis (assembly GCA_019155185.1). NCBI lineage: Eukaryota > Metazoa > Chordata > Actinopteri > Cypriniformes > Gastromyzontidae > Beaufortia > Beaufortia kweichowensis. The sequence goes on from CM032814.1 coordinate 13,097,895, forward strand.
ATGTTTTTAAACATCACACTAACAATGTAATTATAACGTTACTGTCAACGTTTTATAACATTTAGCAATGCCATATAATGTACTTTTAGAGAACTTTTAAACTTTAAGAACGTTAGCCGAGTAGAAATTATTTACCACGGTAAACTTTTGTATTTTAAATACTTGGAAAGATGCGCTCTCAAATCTTGTGTAAATGAATCCACACTATACTGTACCACTTCTGTACATACACGTCTCATGTACTGTACCTTCCATTACAATTTAAATGTTTTCTCTTTGTTATTCTGTCTTGTTGTGTCTCTCCATGCTTTTGTTACCAACGTGTGTAAGCATACTTTGTCAATAAAGTTCTTCTTGATTTTTATTCTAAAATATGTTTCGATATCATTTCTTTAAGTACCTCTCCAACCCTTTTCGAGGTTTGGGCTTTCTGGAGCCCGTGTGAGTGGCCTGTGGTCCATTTGATTCAGGGGTGAATGAGCAAAGAGCCATGAGACCTTCCTCATCATTGATGGTGCTCCATTACACTTGCCCGACCTCGATTGGATGGGACAGAACGGCACGCATTCCTGTCGTATCGCGTTTCAGTTAGGGGAATTTGCCGAAAGACAATTCACCGAACAGCTTGCTGCGAATGGCTGACTCTTGTGTTTCACAGAACGGTTTCATGCTGGATCAATGCGGGCCACCTCACACACGCACACACGCATGCATGCACACATATGTCCTTTAGCCCTGTGCATGTCTTTCACAACAGCCCCTACTATAGGGGTTTATGGTATGAGTAAAACCTTTTTACTCCCCTTGCAACCTGTTACATAAATAGTATGCTTTCTCCAGCCCTGATGCTGACCTGACAGAACTGGTCTCGGTCTGTGGAACCACAGAAAACAGAAAAGTTCATTACGCTGCAGTTCTGCTCTAGATTTGTAGTCCTAAATCAACAGATCTTTATGAAAACCATTTCCAAGTATGCAAATGAGTCTTTGTGGCTTGAGCTCAGGTTTGCTGGAATGGTTATGAAGTTTATGTTCACACAAATTGCATGTTCCTAGGAGAACGCATGTCTTAATAAATCTTTTGCAATTTAGACAAGAACAGTATGTACAGTCTAAAAAAAGCTTTTTTCTTATGGTCATGTTTACTTGGAATGTGCAAACAGGATCCATCAGCGTTTATTCAGAAACACTTGTGTTTCATTCCAGTGTAACACTTTATAGATCATGTCACATGAGTGGGAGTGTTCTTTCAACAGCAAGAGCGAATAGGAAAGCATTTTAATTTTGGACCGTGAGAGAGAGGAAGTGTTTGCTACGTATGTGTTTTCCCCTAAACTTAGGTATTAAATACATGTATGATTATGTCATAGATGTAAAATGTCAAATAAGGGTGTTGTAGACTCAAACCTCACTCCGCTACATAAGCACCATGGCCCAAAAATGTAAAATGGTTGAATGGAATTCCTAAACAATTTCACACAGATCAGTGTAAATTACATGGTCTTTATACCATTAAATACCAACCACTGCTGCTAGATCAGTCTTTGACACCTCAGTTGTCATCAGACATCAGTGAAAGTAAAAGAAGAACAATTGGTGAAAATCTGCTCTTCGTTTCTTCCGATGTTTAACTTGAGAAAAGACCATGATGATCTTGCATGTCTCTTCCTGAGCTTTATTGATCTCAACGAAACGAACAATCACCGATCTCAACGTGATGCCAATGATCTCAACAAACAATAAGATAATAAGTCATACTGTCAAGATTTATTTTATAGCTTTATATTCTGTCAACTATTGCCTCATTTGTATTTTATATTCAGCCAAATAAATTTGAGAAGAAACACCTGAAACTAGGACAGTAATTAAAGGAACATGAGCCAAAACCTCATTAAACTCCTTATGAAAGAATAATAATGTTCCCCTTTGTGAATATCTGTTTGGATACACTGGTACATAATCAGTTTTTTCAACAATTTGTGTTTACCCTGCAGCAATTTCTGCTTCTGTGAATCTATCACACATACTCGAGTGATACCAGCGACTGTGTGTGCGTGTGAATGTGTCAAGCTGGTCCTTTTTAAACGAGCCTCTCCCCTTCTTCCACATTCTTGCCAAAACCTCATCACTATCCCAAGAATATCCTCCAGCTAGCATGTCTGTGCAACACTATCTCTCCAGCGGCAACGCATTCACACCCCTCATCGCCTCACGTGCTCGTGTTGTTAGGGCAAAGAACTTGTTTAAATTGTGTTGTGCCGGTTTTCATGTGCAGAGAATAGAAAAAGCTGTAAAGTAAATTGCATCCTTGCATGTGTATTTGCCTTTTCAGTATCTGGTGTAACTGGGACAGAACAACTGGAAGTCGTTTATTTTCCATCATGGCTCTCAGCCCACATACAGGAATGTAAATAAGGATAAAGAAAACTATGTCACAAATTGTTGGTGTTCCTGCGTTTGATATTCTATTGATAATCTCCCTTGATCATAATATATGAACAGACGCTACTGACATACATTTCCAGCAAAAAAACAGATTTTTTATTATAATAGGGTGATGATTAATATTTCTACCAGCAATATATTACATTTGTGATCTGATTTTGATAAGTAGCCTACCCATAACATTAAGCAACCTCCAGCAATAAAATGGCAATAATCTGGCAACCTCCAGCAATGAAGCGCAATAATCTGGCAATAAAATCGCAGCGATTGTGAACAGGGCTTTAGGTTTTTGTCTCTTGAAGCTCTATTATTATTAAAAATGAGTGCAATAAATGCCTACTATACCATCCTACAGTCCATTTAAGGAAAAAGGAGTCATTTAAAGAGTCAAAGTGGTCCATATTGTAACATGTCAGTCCCCAATACTCTCTTGTCTTTAAATGAATGATAATCTACTTAATGAATGGAAAATATTGGGAATGGAACGAGTATCAGCATGAAGTGAGTCTTCCTATAAGACCTACAGGTTTACAGTGGAGGATTTTACACTGTCAACAGTAATGATAACAATAGTGTGCTTACACTAAAACATCTGTCAGCAGATTGAGTCCACGCTACCGGGCGCCTTGAGGAAGTAATGATGGCCTGCGCAATTAATAATTAATAATCAGGATTACAGTTACAGCTGATATATTTACTAATAAAACTATCTGTACAACATTTCATATTTACTATTATCAAAATGTTTATTTATAACATGTCTCTGCGGTTATTGAGCATCACAGATTTGTCTATATGTGTGCACACTTGAACATGACAAAAATAGTCTTTAGAAACATAGATTCCCTTGATGTTGCAATGAGGGTATAGTTTAACAATAAATATATACTCTAAAGTGACACAACAAAGCAAGAATGCTGCAATAATAATCGGCATAGTGTGTTATCAGTGTAAGTTTGAGATTTATTGTGCAGTGAAAATATCTTTGTTGATTGTAACGGACCCATTCGTGAGAGTTCAGAATTTGGCCCCTGTGTTCCGGATGTACTTTGCATGTATGGAGAGCGTAGGAGAGATGAAAAGCATTACTGTATTTATTATGGTTGTTAAGTGGTAAAACATAATGAACGCCTTCTGTCTTATATCGAACAGTTCGAAGTTTATGGTTCGGCGGTTTGTTTTATGGTACAGTTATTTGATCAGGTGGCAAAAGTCTCCTTTCGGCACTGTGTGATGTTACTATAGTTATCGTATAGAAATCAGTCTGATATATTCTGATATAAGACTGTCTCAGCCTTAAAGGAACGAGAAAGTAGGATTTTCAATAAATATGAATAAAAATGTATAATGAGCCATAAAGGAATAGATTCTCATAATTTACTTACTCTCATGCCATCACAGATATGATTTCCTTGCAAATTAAAAAAAGCTCTTAAGAAAATTTTCCATTTAATTTCTACAGTTAAACACAAACAAATGCTTTTATATAAAAATGCTGTCATTTTTATTTTTTTACAAGAGACTCAAAATTAAAAAGGTTAGTGGTTTAAATTCCTAAAATAAGCTCAAATTATTTACTATTTTCTTACATAAATGTGTCAGACATTTATTAACCCACTGGTGTCATTTGGATTATTTAAATGATGAATGTAGGTGCAATGTGTACTGCACACACAGACATAAAGTGATGGATTTTTTTATTAAAAAATCGATAATAAGTCAAATCTGGGATGGCATGAAGGTGAGTAAATTGTTGGTTTGAACTACTTGAATATGGGCTGAACATTCCATATAAACTTTATATAAACCTTATGCTGACAGAATTGTTTTCTACTATTCCTTTAATTTAAGGCTGCCAATAGTGATAAGAAATCATTTCCAGTCTCACAGTAGATTCTTTGTGTTTCTCGCTGGCTGTATAGCACACAGAGAGTTACAGAAGCAAGTTCCTTAACAACCTGTTCAAGCGGTTTGAAGTGGTTTCATGACAGGACATGTTTAAGTGAGCAGTAATTTCTGAGATCAACTTTCCCTTAGTCTCTCTCTTTAACTGCAATTAGAGATGAAAGTGCTTGATAATAGACTGCCATGATGTTGAAAGACAGAAGCAGCTGATTCCCAAGAGCAACACCTGTGTTTAGACAAAACATGTGATGTTGATAGACATTTACTGTCAAGCGTAATAGATGAGGAGGGATGCTTTGTTTGAGATCCTATTGCTTTTCTTGTAGGTTTTTAATAATTTACAATATTTGATTTTGGTTTACTATTAAGTTGAACGTATTGGTGATTTGTGATTTTGACATGCAATAGCTTTTAACACAGAACTGGACAGGGAAATTGTAGGGAAATGTCACTGCAAGGATTTCTATATGTGTAATTCTCTTCTAGCCGAGTTTCACATCCCTTTTAATAGTGTCTTGTCTTCATGTCTTGCTGATGTGATCCGGCCACTCCTCATCTCTGAGAACAATGAGATCCTACTGCTGCTGTTTCAAAGTGGATCTAAATCTGCACTGTTTGACAAAACATGCGTTTGTCCCTAATATGTGACTACCAGGAAATCTAAGGTCATATCATTCATAGTTGTCTAGAATCAGGGGATATAAAATGAATGCATGAAACAAAAGCATTGCAGCTGATTTATAGTCAGTGTGAAAGAGTGTCATTATTCTATTGTTTACAGTGAAGAATACTGAGCTGTTCTGATCGGGTTTTATATGAAAAGACAGTCAAGTAAAGCTTTTCAGTACCGTGCATTTGTTTTTATATGGCCAATTCAACATTTTAAAAAGTAAAATTTTATTTTAGACGATTACGTAGCGGAAAGCCCATATTTGAAATATGATGGAATGCGGGTGTTTTGCATAACAGTTTATAGCTTCTGGCGATAAGATGTTTAAGATACTTGCTCACCTGTTTTAGGTACTCTTAAAGTCTTTGTATGATATAAACACACTACACCCATGTATTTTATAATAAAACTAAAATTGCTTTGCATGTTTTTGTAACAGGTGCTAAACCTTTACCCAAGGAGTGTCCTGTTTTTAGAAAGAACGTTTTTTTAATTACATCCCACAATATCACAATATTGTGCCACCTTGACAAATCTGATGTTATTGGACAGTTGGACTGCCTCAAAAAAAAATCTTAGTGATTGCAAAACTTGCTCTCATAACTCAATGATTATTATCACAGATGAGATTTAATCAGATTTTTCCTGTAAATCTTACAATAAAATACAATAGTCTATTGTTTATCTATGTGAAGCATCTCAATGATTGAAGATACAATACATTTTTTGATAGTTGCAGAGTTTGACAATGTCAAATCCACAAATGTTTTGTGGGTGTATCTGTGACAGGTACAGCTACAACATCACAACACTAAAGATATCCACTGACCACAGACACTACAGAGGGAAATTCAGTAGAAATTCAACAGGTCTTGCGGTCAAAAACAAATAATGAATCATATCAGTCATGCCACTATAACTAGATGTTCATTACAGCTTTAACAAGGGCGGTAACAGTGAAAGTGAATCAGTTGATGAACACACATTGATGTTTGTTTGAGCGTTTGTGTATGTGAGATATCCTTTAAGTGAATTATGTATACGTATTGGTAATAGTAGTGTCATTTGTTTTTTGTTTAAGAGAACTTCTGGTTTTTGCTTGTTGCTTTCACTTAAAAAAATCTCAAGTATGTTGAGAAATCACCTTTTCCAGTCAATGCAAAAATACAAAAACATCAAGCCATTACTAGAGCGGCACAAGGATGTAAAAGAGGATATGAGTTGCATAATCAGGTTTACTGGAAGTTTATGGGGGTGTGTGTGCTTTTGTCTGTACCTGCATAATTTCACTGCATCATTTGCTGCGTCTCGTGTGCTTTGCGTGCCTCAGATACCTCACTTTCTGTCAGTGTGTTTTATGACTTTCTGAATTTTTTTTCAAATGGTTCTAGTATGTGTGAATGTTGCTGTATGTGAGTTCGCAATGTCTGTGTGATGCTATTAGCTTCAGGTTCTGCATTATCATGTTTAGATCGTTTTATGACTGTACACACAAACAAAGGAATTATATTCTTTCCTGAACACACATATACACACATTCACACATACACACACTTGTGCGTTTTTGCCACAGACTCATTTCTATCAAAAAATACAAATGCTTAAAATGTTAAAACAAGAGCCAGATCAAATACACACTACTGCCCTCATCAGTCTGTCAGAGTTCTTGTGTAATGAAGATTTAGTTTGTGACACGACATGATTCATTGCTTGTTTTTGACCGCAAGACCTGTTTGAATTTTCCCTAATGTAGCATCTGTGGTCATTGGAGATGTTTACTGTTGTGATAAAGCAGATGTACCTGCCACAGACGTGTCTGCAATTGTTTTTTATTATTCTGGATTTGCGCTTTTACTAATGCTCGGCATGAAAGCACATTCAACCCCCTTTTCATTTTGAAAACCACAAGAAATTCAGTTTTACTTTAATAATGAAGTTAATTATTATTATTATCATTATTATATCGTTTATTGATGGTGGCTTCTTGCAGATCTACGCCATGGTTTTACTTTGCGTTAAACATTAAACAGGAAAAATGTTAAGACTGGCTTAATATTACTTGCCGGTCCAATTCAGTTGCATTTTTACTTTTATTATACATATTATATTTTGACAAATAATTCATTTTTAAATTAGATGATGCTATATACTAATATAATTTTAAAATACATTATGTATTATATCATTTTAAAGAATAAAAAAGATGTTTCTGACATTCAGTCAGTAGTGTTCTCCATCTCTCTTTGTTTTCTAACTTCCTGTCCTTTTTTCTTTCATTTACACTCTCTTTAAAAAAAAATGATGCTTGACATCACAAAAACATCCCTCTAACACAGTGTGTGTTGTGGATCAGAAGGTATGTGTATGTGTAAGTGATAATATCAGGGGGTAAAGGATATGGGTAAGTGAGGGGTGGCCACTCAACAGTAAGCTGTCTACCTGATAGGAAGGGTGGATACAGGTGACTGATTTTCCCACCGGCCCCTGCATACCATCCTTACTGTTTGACGGATGGAACAGCATGGCTCGAATGTACAAATCTAAAAAAAAGGCATCGCAAAAAGGCATCGCTTACACCTACATATATGCATCCACTGACTCTCATGCCAACATTTATCTACCCGCTCAGATCAATCTGTTTTTCAATTACTGGAATAATACATTTAATTGTAAATGCTTGCAGAGCAGAAGACAACAGTCATAGTGTGAAAATGTGAGCAAACATTTACATGATTAAAAATATCTGCAAACAGAAAGTAGATCAGAAAGCGCAGTGAATACTCATTCAGATTCCCTTTGGCTCTCATGGGGTTTTAAGATCTTCTCCGTAACATGTCGGGCTCTCCCCTTTTCCTTCTCACTTTGACTACTCAAAAGTGATTACTCAAAGTGTGCAGTGAATACACGGCTGCCCACTATGTTCTTGTGGGGGATGTCCCAAGTAACTGGAAACTAACTGAAGTGAAACTGACCACAATAGATTGAAAAATAACAAAAAAATTCCATATGCATTTAAAGTAAGTGTAAAGTTTTGAACAATACTGTGAAGACTGCTGATGCTAAATACTGCTGATAAAAAATCCTTCCATATACTGCCCTCATACACTCCTGTCATGTACTGTGCATGTGCAATATAAACGCTGGATATGGGAACAAAAGTGTTCATGGGAAAAAGTGTAGGATGAGGAATGCAGCAGACAGATAACACATGAGATCCAGAGAAGTTCTCGGTTATGTTTCCTGTTTGAACGGTTGATGTTGGGAGGCCGTTTATGGGGTGAGTCATGCAGGTTGAACCTGTTTCAGGATGTGAGATTAACTGTTAGTATGTGGTGTGCTACAGTACACAGACTTCTGTAAACGCACAGGTTAAGTAGACTTGATTGTGCGTCATCTGTGACTGGGACTCGTCAAAGTAAACTCTTTATTTATGCACATTGGGGGAAACATTTTACAGTTATGTTTTGTGTGCATTTTATTAGATTCAGTCATTCATTCAGAAAGCAGTAGTCAAAGATCACTGTAAAGGTTACACGTCTTTAAACAAACCGATTCATGGTGGGCAGGCAACATTTGTTGTACATCTCATGTTTCAGTCACAGGGGTCACAGCACCTGGGCTTCAGAACGCTCTGCATTGCTTTACGTGAAACACCTGTCCTGTTACATGCATGAGCAGATCCTTGTTAGAAGCCGAAAACCGCTTTCTCCTGTCTGCCTAATGGGAACGTTAGAAGAAGAACGGTCAATCGCCCTCAAGGTCCTGTTTTGTTTGGAAACAGTTGGTAGAGAAAGTGAGTCAGAGATGAAGGAGAGTGAAAGCAGTCTTCCTTTGTCTTAGTAACCCTAGAGGAAGATGAAATCTGCACTCTCAATCCTTGTTGCCCTCACACAGACAGCTGTGACATGAAACAGGTGCTGTAATGACTCCGGGTTTAAACGGCTGACACCTCTCTCTCTCTCTCTCTCTCTCTCTCTCTCTCTCTCTCTCTCTCTCTCTCTCTCTCTCTCTCTCTCTCTCTCTCTCTCTCTCTCTGCTTATGGATTAAAGGAAGAAGCCTTGCTGGAATTTTAGCACTCATCCAACGCTTGCAAGCTTACTGAACCCAGCAAACACTCTTGCAAATATTTGGGCAGGTAGACGAAATGCATCATGACAGCTTTGAAGCTATAAAGCAAAGTATTTTTTCAAAGTATATTAGACTGATGATCATACACTTTAAAGCCACACTGTAAAAAAGTTTACTCCAAAACTGAAACTTCTGTCATTTACATAATTTCATGTCTTTTTTGTTTTGTGCATTTCCTGCATCCTGCTCTTTTCTATACAATGACAAGCACTTTTTGGTCGGATTTTGTCAAAAATCTTTTTATGAGGCTGTAAGATAATCAGCTTTTGCTTGTTTCCCTGTGTTGTCCTGAGGCGGTGTGATTAAAGACTATGTCAAGGTCAATGTTCTTGTCTTTGTGAGTGTGACCTGTTGTAATGTATAACTATATGACGAGTTTACAATCAGTCCATTGGTACACTGTTACAAACCCAATCATGGACCGTGGGCGACGTTTTAGAGTCTAAACGTTCACAGTAACAATCCCCTGATTTAATACAGGATCATGTGCTATTTACTCAGGTATTTCTCTATATCTTAAACAAGCATGTTGATATGCAGCAGCCGGATATCATACACCGCTTTGATCCTGTATATGATAAAAAAAGTGTTGCTTGCTGTTGACAAGATGACTTGAATTTTGTTCAACCAATGAAAATGTAAAGCCAGTCAGTTTGGAAAACCATTCGTGAACTTATCTTAAAAACAAAAATCACACAGTCTTCTCTAAAACTTCACGTAGAAACATTATCACAGTTTTGAAAGGTGAAAGAAAACAGGAAATTAAATTATGCAAATGGCATAAACTTCCTAACTTTCAACAGACAACTTCTCTCTCATCCAGTAAACCCCCCAAATGTTCCTTAAGGAAAAATACTGCATAACTAGAGTAGAGTATGTGTTTGATCCTGTCGAGCAGATCATTTGTGCATGAATTAAATGTTGTCTTTGGGTAAACAGAAGACCTGCCGTCTCATAAAGGACCTGGTGGATAAGATACCTGTCTACACTTCATTCACAAGAGATTGTACTTTAAGTGGTGAAGTATGAATAAGCTCAAGTATACAACTCTTACAATACGATCATCAAAAGATTTCTTATGATGAAAATGATGATTTAGCGATTATATGCTGGGAAGACTTTATGAATCATTTTCATAGCATGTCTGTGTGGTCTCTGATTCAAATCTGCATTCAAAAAAACATGTGGGGCTTTTTGTTTTCTTTTCAGTGTCTTTATTTAATCATGACCCATAAGAAAGAAAAAGATCTCTGCAGTATCTTAAATGTTTCTCTTGGGCAGTGGGGCATACACAATTTCAACCAGATAAAATTGATTTATATAAATGCTTTGGTTTGCTACATCCAACAAAAGCAAGAAAATTCTTGGTTCCTCATTAGCAAATGTTCGTAAAGGAAATGTTCATTCATAAATTTCTTGACCAGGCGAATACAGATCTTGAATTCTCACACTAAAAAACTAAACAATAATCCTACAGTGTTGTCTGATTAGAAACTTAATCAAATCCATAACAAAGACATTTAAGCACAAAGCACGATGGGTATCACCTTTTGTTCTTTCAAGAAAAAAAAAACCCGTTCGGCAATTCTGTTTTCACAAGAAGTGATTGAGGAATTGAATGTAGCTTAAACTAAATTAGCATTCATTAATATAGGTTCATGTATTAATCCTGAATGTTTAATAAGTTATGTAAAAAGGTTTATTAGCATGCAGACGCTATATATGGTCATGTCTGATTCATTCAGACACTTGCGTTCTGAATGGACGTGGGTGACACAATTCACGTTTGTGCCCCACAAACGAATAAAAAAACCTCAACAGCTCATTTCAATAGTATCGGTTTGACTAATCCTTAACCAAGCTGTGGCAGCAAGTTGAGGCCACTGGTAACCCTGTGTATCCTTTTGCGTAAAGAGATTTGAAACTACACAACACGCAAGACGTCCAATAGCAGTACAGTGAATGACAACTGACAGGAAGTAGTCTGTGCTTAGACTGAGAGACTGATTTGAGTTCTTTTCTAGCATTTGTTCATAAAACAAATTTAAATAAATAAAATTACTCATGACTCATGTTTGTGACATCACCATGCTTTTGTGACAACAACCTTTTCAGCTTTTTGCACTTCATATTGACCTACAACTGTCAGAAACAGGTAAAAAAAGTAAAGTCATTCTGCTGCAGAAGCTCCTGACATTAGATTGTTGACCTCACTGACCGTGTCGTGAACTGGTTGACCGCCAGCAGCTGCTTAAAAGTGTACTGGTGAAGCTAACCAGCCAGCACGCTTGGCAAAGACAGCGCTCCAAGATTCCCGAATCCCTTGTTCATGCCAGCTGAACAGGCAGATACCTGCTCTCAGCGTTCCTACAAATCCACCCCTATGTGAGAACTCCTGCAGGAATCACGCACTGTTTCCTCGCTGTGCTCCTTCATTTACCTTTGCCTTTCCATCCTTCTCAATGTCTCCAACTAAAACGCTTCACTTGAATTTCACAGGATAATAACACTGGTTTTTAAGACATCCGGCTGCATCAGTAAAGTTGACTTTTAAAATGCATGATTATGTAACCTTATTACACTTCCATCAGAATAACTTGTATGAGTTTACAGTATGCCAGTGCTTATGTAGTGAATTTTAAATCTTTTTCGGGATTGACAAATTTTAAACTGATAAAGACTCGTCTTTAAAATCATAATTCTTCAAATTCTTTATTCTTTGATCCACAGAAAACATAACAACAAACAGAATTGAAATAACATGAGGGTAAGTTAAAGTCACAATAAGATTAAAACTGAAAATGATCATTTATGGCAGCATTTATAATGATTATATTTAATTATTTATATGTATATAATTATTTATTTATATTAATAATTTATCATTATTTATCTACGCACATCTTATTTTTTTTAATTAATGTGTCCACATAACCTTTAATACAAAACATTAACTCCCACCAAAATTTTTTCTGTTGATGACGTATGGACTATACCGACTGTTCAATGGCCAGGCTGTTAATCATCCAATACATGCCAAAAAACAAATTGGCACTAAGTTGCCACTACATTTATCTAATTCCAGAAGCCATTTCACTCACACACACGTCAAAATAGGGCAAAATGTTATGTTGCTGTAAATAAACTAATTAGTGCTTATGGAATTTCTATAAAATTATACTTATTAAAGGGTTAAAAAAAAAAGTTGGCAAGTTTTCTGATCACATTTTTTATAATAGGAACCAAACCAAGTGGGAGTAATTAAGATTTACCAACCATAACAGGCAGTTAAATAGGCAGAACTGCGGGCAGAGAAACAAAAGAAACAGTCGCTAACCATAAAATCCTGTTATGTTTGTTATTCACAACCTTTGTATTGGCACTTCTATAGGCACGTGGGCTCAAACCACAGGAAATTTCACATTTGCCAGTGTTTAGAAACATCATATACATTAAACAGCTTCATGCTCAGCTCTGGTCAAGAACAAACTCATGGCGAAAAGTTTTACTATATATTTAAGTGGCCTCACATTTGTTATAAAAAAGAGGCAGTGAAGTGAAGTTTTGAATAATCTGTTGAAATTTTACAGTGTTGGTGTTTTGATTTGAGGTTGATGTTACATCCACACTTCACCAGCAGTGGAAAACCGCTGTCAGCACGTCGCTATACATTTCTTTACCATAGACCAATCACATCACAGCGGGTGGGCAGATGGGAACTTTTATGAGTAGTTTTTGCTTTCTGCACTTCTCTCTCATTTCTACGTAAACGGTCCTAGTTTGCATATCAAAGACACTTAAATTACTTTCCCCCATTTATCTGATAAAAAGAAAAACGTTAATTAATGTAAATATAAGATCAGGACCACATCTAGACAGCATAAAAAAAAGACTGCAATATAAAATGCAGCAAGAAGAAAAGGATGACAAGAGAAAACTACAAGCCCAATATAAGATAATACATGAAAAGACAGGAAAGTAAAACAGCCCACATCCTGTAGTGGTTTAGCTTTCTTTCTCTCTCTCCATCTCACAAACTTTCTCTCTTTTTCTTTCTTTTTCCCATCGTTTAGCCTTTCTCATTAGGACTGGAGGGTCGTGTGGTGCTTTCATCATTAAGTGGAGGGGAGGGATTAACAAACTTGTCTGTTTACACAGATGGGAGCGTTTATGTGGTATAATTGGCAGAAAACAAGTGAGAGAGGGAAGGAAGAACAACATTCAGGTGGAGGGGTAATAAACAGAAAAACAGAAGTGGGCGCAAGTGTGAATGTTAGTTTAAGAAAAGACAAATGACAATTATTTGTATTTGGCAGCAATATTCAGATCATATAAATGAAATGCAGATCAAATAGAGCTTTAGTATTTGGGAAAAGATACAGGACAGAAAATTAGGAAGAAAAAACATCAATGCATTAAAAATGGGCTGCCATGATGCTAAGGCTGTCAAAAATAACCTTTGATGTCATTCTAAGGTTTCATCTTTACTAGTTTTATTTTTTAATTATTTTTAGAAATCCCAAAATTCAAAGTTCATGCTTTATTTCGAGCTACGCTATTCTGCAAAAATTATGAAGAAAAGTACACAAATACTTCCTGTGGTTGTATTTTCAGATGTCAGTGTAGCAGATCTCAAAGTGAAGGAAGTTTGCATTAGCCAAAAAATGCCACTTCACACTTATATCGGCTTCCTCGTGCTAAACATCTCTACGTACTCTTCTCTCAGCGAGATAAACTGAGCGCATCTTTCATCTCATTATAGTAAACCCAACAGACTGTCGCAGTGCGGCGGTTACAACCATCTCTTTCAAAGCCACGGTGCCTCTCGGCAGCTCTGCATGCATGTGAATGTAGTAACCGTGTCAGTTTCTAAGAACTCAGGGCCCTATAGCTATAAGATCAAGCCCGGGTGTCACCTAAAATAGAGCTGTGGTTTGTGTGTCTACATCGGTGTCCTCGATAAAGCAGACTTTGAAAGACATCATCAGCCACGCTGTCAGCTCAACACAGTTGCCTGCGTCCCAAGCAGATGTAATCGGAGCGGTGATAAGATGTGAAGATACAGTTCGTTGGAGCTCTGCCAGAACGTTGACTTACATTGTTGTGTACAATTGAGCGAGTGACGATTAGAATTGTGCAATAGGAACTAGATTGTGAAGAAGACGTAAGCACGGCCACAATGCTGCTGCCCCAGGAAAAACAGCTCATGATTAAGTTTCTATGATATTCTGGTACCTACATGTTGATCAGAATCGACTTTATTGCCAGGTACAATAAGTTAACAAAGGAATTTTGTTTCAAGCTTGTTTCAAGCTGGTGCATGACAAGTAAACAATATTTAAAGAAAAGAAAAAATATTAAAAAAGACATATCATAGAGTATTAACAGTATTATAGGAGTAGATCTATAGGAGTTTTAATGAAACTCAGAGTCAGTTTTATGAAATCCCTTGTATCATTTTCTTAAACTTTAGCAAGAGTCCTTACAAGTTGAGCTGAAGAACAGGCTGGTTTTATGTTGCTAAACGCCACAAAGTGAATAAGAAAACAGTTATTATGCGTTCTTGAGGTTTTTACTGACTTGTGCCTAAAATGTTGCCGGTGCGAGCGCAGACCATGCAATACTTGTGAGTCTAACAGTGTGAAGTTTGTCTCTCGCCAAACTTTTTACAAGGCATAATTTAAAGAGCAATAGGAAATCTGTGACACTCTTCATTCTGTGCGTGTCTATGAGAGGATTTTTAAGTGGAGTCTGGGAGTGTGTTATCTTATGTCTGTTGTCACTCATGTCTGTTATTTTGGCTGAGCCAGACACCCATGTGGCTTACTTGGAGGTGAGGAAAAGAGAGAAAGTGTGAACGAGAGGGAGTTTTGGCCGATAATGCGGGGAACGGAACATGCTGCACCGCTTCTTTCCTCTCCCTGCTGTCATTTACAACATTTACGCCTCCGAAATTTGAATTTGTTTTTAAGTGACAACTCGGCTAATATTCGCAGGGCAGAGCTTCTCCGAGCTCGTCTAATGAGAAACCACCTGTGGTTTGAGTCTGTACAATAGCTAAGCTTTATGGGACTTACCCTGTCTGTTAAACCGGGCAGAAATGGTCATCAAAGGATGATTTCATTTGCATGAAGAAAACTGGAGTTAACTAGTGGAATGGGTTTACATTAGTCTGCCACTGAGAGGCAGGAAATCAAAGCAGTTCCTGTGAGATCAGCT
The DNA here is from genome assembly GCA_019155185.1 of Beaufortia kweichowensis. Lineage (NCBI taxonomy): Eukaryota > Metazoa > Chordata > Actinopteri > Cypriniformes > Gastromyzontidae > Beaufortia > Beaufortia kweichowensis. Next base: position 13,113,262 of record CM032814.1, read on the forward strand.
GACAAGATTAATATGATACCTGCTAAGACTTAATCATTTCGGAAACTGAAACTTTTAGAAACTAGCAGTAAAACTGAGATACAGGGAAATCCCAAACGGAGTAGTCGATTTGAATACATTTCTAATGACATAAGCACTCAGAAAATCATAAAATAGTCACTTTGCATTGTTCTTCTTTACAATATGCAGTGGCACAATAACACTTTAGCCACAAAAATTTGCAGTTTATAACAAAAATATCAGCCAAAGCATTTTATTAAGTTTAAAGAAACACATCACAAACTCTCTTCAAACGAACCGTATGGAAAAGACGTTTTGACAACTTTCAGGTTGTAAAACTATGAAACATGTCCATAGGTAATGTGATGAACGGCACCTGTGATCCGCTAAGACACCTGTGTGAACTCGAGGGGAACTGACATCACACGTTTACTAAAAATGACCTTCAGACCAGCTGGTCACTGCAAAGATAACGAAAAGAAACGCAAAGTTTTTGTTTGCAAAAGCCACTTTGTTTGATATTTGGTTATCTATAACATTCAATACACTTTTAAGTGCAGCCCATGTTTGGTTTTTGGGGCCACTGCATGTGTTTGTATGTGCTAAAGTTTATCCCACTTAGCCATGGCATTCATGCCAAAGCCTTTTTGATGCCATCTACATTTTATATTCATCACTAAACACTTTCAATCCTGTAAAAGCGCACAAACACAAGGATGTTGAAAGCCTCTGTGTCTGTATGTGTTGGGCAGGCTGCCCACGTGCTGTTCTGTGGTGATGTGAAATACCTGTGGGTTCAGACTCGCATAGCTCTGAGGCTCTGTGACGTCAGCTTTTCTACCTCCCATTCTTTCCCCACTGAAGTCTGAAAAACCCAGATCATAAAAAGCACTAAATTGGTCACAACTGTTGCTGCTCAGTCTCTCTTTAAATGTAAAATGTTGTTGGACTTGATAGTCCAAAATGAAAGAGTGGCAAAAATTCACACAAATCACACGCTGTTGCCCAGAACCACATGCGCTCCCACACACACCGCTAAAAGGTCAATGAGTGCATTTGTTTCATTTGACAAAACATAGGGGAAATAAATCTTTTCTGTAGTTAAATATATATTGCACATATATTCATAGTAGTGTGTTTTTAGGCATTGCAGATTTAAATTTTAAGGGTGGATCTTTTTATATGCTTCTGGTGTTCCTGAATGCATAATATGAGGGTTACAGTGTTTACTTGGCTTTGCTTGGTCATGACAGGAGAGAAACGACTGGAAATTATAGTCTTTATCAACATGCATTATGTCTTATATTATCAAGTATAATCTTAAAGTCTGAAATTGTGTATTTTCATGGTATTACCCTGGTGAAATGTGACTTTTACTGTGAGTTACTGTAAGACAGATTTAATGATGCATGAATACTTTCTGTGATAACTGACATCATTAATCATGTCACAGATTAAACCACATTTTAACCTGAAAACTGTCATTGCACATATTAAGACGTACATATGAAAATGATCTACAATTTAAGATATTTTATAAATTAAAAAAAATACATTAACATTTTTTATAATCTTTTTGTTCATGATTATTGCTATGAAAATTTGTCAAATATTTATTCTTGAATCTTAGAACTTTCCATCAATATATTTCATATATTTTAATATAGTCTTGAGATTAAAATTCAACTATAAAATATTAAAGTAAATAGTGAAATAGCAGGTTAAGTGAAAGTGAAAGTTCACAGGTTAAAAACCATAAACTATATTCTCTTTCTCTTTTCTCATTACAAAAAGCCTCATTCACAGTTAATCTATAAGCAGATTGAAAGCTTACGTCTTTGTCTCTAGTAGTGTAAAGTTGTAACTCTTTGTTTATTTGTTTCCATGAGTTAGCGATTCTAAAGGTTGTGGCTCATAATCACGCGCCTCTACGAGGACTGAATGAGTGACTCTTTCTGCTCTGACAGAGCAGCTCTGTGAGGAAGACGAGGAGGGAAAATTGGGAAACGAGGGGGTCTTCCACCATTAGCAAACAAGAGAGGTCTGTCAGCTTTATGGTGGAGACAAAAACATCCAAACCCCACACAAACCTTACTGTAATTTTTAATTATGGTCCTTTACGGGAAATGTCCATTAGTAATAGGAATTACAGTACAACCCATTGAACATGAAACTTAAAATCACAACGCATGTTGAACTGAAACGTTTTGTTGTTGCACTCGAAATTTACCATGAACACATGACATACCGACTACTTAATCACATTTACATTTAGGCATTTAGCTGACGCTTTTATCCAAAGCGACTTACAAATATTAGGAGACGATGAAGCGACACATCAGAAGCGGCAACAATAGTACTAAGAGGTGCTTTCCTAAGTTTACAATGTTTTGCAGTGCTAGATAAATACATGTAGAGGAAAGAAGAGAGGGTTTTTTATGATGTCAGGTGTTCGTGGAAGAGGTGTGTCAGCTCAAAATATGAATATTTTAAGGTATCATTTAGCTTCAGAAGACATTCATTAACCCTGTGTAGTCATTTGTCAATTGGATTTTTGACACACGTATATGCTTAAAGAACTTTTTAAACCGCCTATAAGATAACATGACTTCATTTTAATATAACTATCTGTTTGTGTTGAACTAAAGAAACAAAGTCATGCACAGCTGGGAACCTTTCCTTCAAACACCTTTTAATAAACCTAAAATATCAAAAGAGGGCAACAGGATGCACGGCTGATGTAGGTAGTAGCAGAAAAGCTCTAACAGCAGCACTTGTTTTTCAATTGTTCATTGTACTAAACAGGAAATCAAACAGCTGATGGACTTTCATTACTGTAGGCTGATGTCAGCTTTACTCTAGAACCTCCCCCACAACACACACACATATATGTGCATACACACACACACACACACACACACACACACAATTTCATTAAAGAAACAGTAGCAAGTATAACAATGACATCATTGTAAAAGCTCCTGGGACGAGAGCGCACTTACATACTCAAACACACACACACACACACACACACACACACACACACACACACACACACACACACACACACAAAGAGCTTCCGGCAAGCCTTGTAGGGCATCCTGCCCTGACTTTGCTGTAAATCTGCTGTGCGTCTTAGCAGGAAGTTCCTCTATTCGTTGACAGACACACACAGCTGCTGTGTAGTTCTTTCAGACACACACATTCACACACCACTATTTCAAACAGTCAATATGTCCTAGAAGCTTCCAGCATCATAAGAAGACTTTTCAGCGGCTTTGCTTTGGATAAAACTAACAAATTTGAAGCTTTTGGTTCGGTCTGTATTACCCGATTCTTGCCGATAAAGTTTCAGTCCAAAGTTCACATTTATAACACGGCATTCTTTGATTATCTTCTTGTACAGACCACTGTCCATCAGTCTCCAGATACAGTATATCTGGAATTGAATCTGAGATTCATTTAGACATACAATTACACCGCACACAATTAAATGCTGTTTGGTGAATTCAGGAGTTAAAAATTGTGCTTGGTTGCCACTACTGCAGTTTATATTCTGTAGTTTTCTTTGTTAAACTTACAAAAGATTGTTTAGATTTCTGATCATAAGTGGCACAGACAGAGCTATTGTAAAGTGACAAAAAAATGAGCATATATTTGTGATGTAAATACATTACAAACAGCTCACAATTAATTTAGATTATTCAGATTTTTAAAAATCTTATACTGACTTGTATCTTTATATTCCAAATTCATTACATTACGGTTGCCATCATAAAAAACAATAAGCTACGTAAAAAAGCATTAGTTTATTTAACAAGGCTGCACAACAGAACTCTCATATTTGAGATAAAAATGACAAAATCTTGCTGAAGAAAAACTTGTCAGTGACTGATTGTGTACATATGGTTGTATTTGTGTACTTGTGCATAAGGCAGTAAGCACATGGCGAAGGGTCATAACCTCACAAACTCACGTGAATGATCTACATGTGCCCTCAACTATTGACAGGCTGTTTTCCTGGAACTCCTAAACTTGGGAAGAAGCCGTCAGGAGTCGGGCCTTCAGGTCTACCAGCTCCACAAGGTTAATATTCAACAAGTCCACACATCGGCAGGATGGAAAGAGGCGGGAGAAGAGAGCGAGAGAGATGTGGCACATTCTCTGGATTCCACACAAGCGTTTCCAGTGGCCAGAGCTATGAATGGTGCTACTGAGGATAGTTAACTAATGCATGCGTGTGCATACACACTTTAAAACACTCGGATGGTTATGTCATATCACGGCAGGTAAACCACAGGGTCTGGCCTGGGGTCTGTGCTGAAATTGCTTTGGAAACTCACATGACACGGGCACGGTTGTCACGCACATAACACACGCATACACTACATATGAATACTGTGCACATACAGTAGATTACTAACCTGGTTGACACTGAGTTATGTAACACAACACGTGTACTTGAGTGTTCCTTATATGTTAAAGATTTAAATGCATTCCCTATTACCTAATTTACAGTTAAATTTAAGACCTGTAACTTAAAAATAAAAGGTGCTTCATGAGACCATTTCTGGCTGAATGGTTCCATAAAGAACCTTAAATATTTGAGGATCCTTTCACAAAAGGTTCTTTATTGTGAAAACAGGTTCTTTAGACTATAAAAAAGTAAGAAAGAAATTGTGCTTTTATAAACCTTTGACTTACTGGTTCTTTGGGGAACCAAAAACAGTTTCTCTATGACATCACTGTGAAGAACCTTTTCTAGCATCTTTATTTTTAAGAGTATAGGAAGATTGAGATTGAGCTTTGTTCAATTTAACAACCTAGCAACCACACCCTAGTAACCACGTAGCAACACCCTAGTAACCACTCAGAACACCCTCACAACCATATAACAACGCTCTAAAAACACTCCGACTTAAACTTGCATTTTCTCAGGAATCTAGTCATTAAGTTGTTCTTTTGCCATAAAGATGGTTATGGAAGCCTGTGGTTATCTGCTGTACAGACTTCGAATTCTGAAGGTCATCCACTCATTGCATATACAGTAGATTCCATGAAATTTCATAACTGCTCGGTCGGGCCTTTGGAGCTCAGCCAGTAATGACGGCAGGCATTAGATAATAGACAATCGATATGTGTGAGTCACTATCAGCTGTGTGAAGAAGCTCCTTGACCTGTGCTCTCCTCTCATTGAGCTCTTTTTGATGTTGTTTATGCAAAACTTCAGTATGACAGTGACCCTCAGTGGACAGATTAAATCCTAGCTTGACAGTACAGGAGATTGATGCCAAGTTTCTGATCACCTCAGACTGAGAAAGTACTGTAAAAATGGCAATTAATTTTCTCTATAGGACTATTTAGTCATCATGTATGAACCTTTTAAGACAGACTGACCTTGAACTCTGAGATCATAAAATAATATCATATCCCGCTTATTACATAAAGTAAATTGGACTTAAAATTGATTTAAAATGTTTCAAACCTTTTACAAGGAAAACAACTGCCAAGACATAAATTCTTCTCAAAAATGTTATTAATTTGTATATTTTTCTCTAATTTATGTCATCTCAGCCCTAGCACCAGCTGGTTTAGTTCATGGTTTCAACTGTTTATTATACTAGAAAAAATACTTTTTAGAAAGGCCACTGACAAAAAAGGACACTTTACAATCAGTGATATTGATGAGATTGAAAATTTGGAGTTAATTTACTTCAGCTCTGTAAACACTAGTCTGCTAAATGTGCAATTTGACTTCATTTCAGAGATAACACATTTAAAGTGAATTTTCCTAACAGATGGAAGAGCTCTGACCCATAACTGTCCTTCATCAGATGAACTGAACAGGAAAATTACACTTACGCCTTTAAACTGCTCTGCGTTGAACTTGCCGCAGACACCAGCAAGCATCGAGTGTGAAATCTACCAAACAATGCGCAATATGCTTATTTATTCACAATATATGTCTGCCATCTGCGAACGCAAAGCCCTGGTGGCAAAATATAAAATGACAGATGCTGTTACATATACGAAGACGCTCATGACGAAACCCACACAGCGTAAAGGGACAGACTCAACTTAAACAGATTCATGACCGTGGACATCTGCGTTTCGGGAAATTTCCGAGGTAATTTCTTTTAATACAGCTCAATTAGGCGGTGAATAAGGAGCCTGATAGCAAAGTGTAGACAAAGGCTACATGATCCATTGTAAAGCTTTAATCCTAAGATTTAAACAGGAGTTACTGACTAATGGAGCGGCAGCTGAGGTGTGCGGCTCAGATTAACTGAGGCCTGACTGTACACAAAATGACATGCAATATGTGAAGAATTACACTACTATTCCTTTAAGGAGGAAAACAATTCATCCGTATATAGTTTTTTAAATAAATTACAGGATGTTATTCTCATTGTGAATTGATACTTTTGAGATGCATTGCTTCATCGAGCATCTGAACATGACAATAGGCCTACAGACAGTGTGAACGCCATTCAAGATGCCCGGTCCCTGGCAAGGGACGAGCCATCTGCCATTCACCCTTTCTCAACAAATGGCATTGCCTGCTTCACGTGCGACTTTGAGCCCATATGGCACGTTCTGTCTTTTAGAAACAAGATTTGAGCTATTGTTGAAAAAGCGAAACAAAGGGGAAGAAAAGTACATCCGTGAATTATTGAGCGTGCCATTTCATAAACTGTAGACTTGATCTGTAGACACACTGAGAAGATTCAGACCTGAGAAAGACAGGGGTCACAGCCAGGTGAAATTTTACCGCCTGATGCAATGACATCATAATATCCCCATAATCCTCTTACGTGTGCACTATAGCCTGAAGTCATGGGACTGCATCTGTTATCTCATAGTGTGAATGGACCGACAGTGAGGGCATTTAAAAGGTAACTGACATGTGTCAACTTTACCGCCCGGAAGGTCGGGTTTATTTTAAGGAAATCAGCTGTGTTTTTTGTTTCAAACGTGAATACAGAGAGGGAGAGGGAGAGAATGAGAGATTTATGTGAGAGTAAGACTTAAATTTCCTTTAGCTAAAAACGGAAGAGAGAGAGAGAGAGAGAGAGAGAGAGAGAGAGAGAGAGAGAGAGAGAGAGAGAGAGAGAGAGAGAGCGAGCGAGCGAGCGAGCAAGGCGGATAAGGTTCAGACAGTGAGAGACAGAGAGGGAGAAACTAAATATAAAACTGTGCTACTAAATATATAAGAAAGGATATAAATCTTTAGTAATACAGACAATTCAACTATTTCATAAATGAATGCAGCTTATGATTTATGAACAAGATATATACACCAATTATGATCTATAGTGTTTTACGCATATGTCTACATTAATACTGTATTGCATCTGAATTTAGTTCCTTTAAGACATCAACAGACACATGCTGCAGTATGTGAGCAATTTATAAAATAGGAATATATTTTTGTCTCAGATGACAATATCATAGATACTTCTATCTTGTTTAAAGCTGCTTATTGAAAGCACTGTTAAATGATATAGTCATATAACAGTGAAATCAGACTTGGTTTAGATAAGCCTCTGTCTTTCACAATCTCTCTGTTAGAAAAAGAGATTGTGCACGCTGGATGCAAGGCATTTCGGCCGTTCTTTACATCAGTGCAGCTGTTGCCGTTCTCACTGAAGCGATTTCAGGGTCGCCACAGCGAATTTCCCAACACGCCGAGAGCACGGGGTGTAAAACACGACCTCTCCGCTATAATCTCACACTCAGTCATGGCAGGAAAAAGCCCTGTACTCTCCAGTGCATAAACTGTTAACGGTACATAAAGGGTTAACATTCGAGTATGCATTTATCCATGAAACACAAAAAAGATATTTTCATTAAGGTTTATGTGATGCCTCATAAGCATTACTTAGCATATTCATATTTTAAGGCCACATTTCCTCAGACAGTTTGAGGACGGAGATAAAATCCTGTAATTCTGCTACAAGTACTTCAGCAATAAAACCTGTTAAAGGCCTGGCAGCGTGCCGAAAAATGTCTTCAACTGAGTAAGCAATTTCAGTCGGTCCATTTACTGTGCGGGTAAAAAGCTCTCAGAGGGCAATTCAGATGTGAAGATGCTGATTACAACTGGATATGGAGCAGAGATCAAAAGCTAAGCGTCCTCGGCATTTCATTTTCTTTTCTAATGAAATGACTTTAGTCGACTAAATAAAATTGTGTTACATTTTCTGCTGTCTCATACAGTGTGTATAAAAGAACTAAGCATGTGTGAGATTATCAAACTCATTACCGGCGAACATTATAAGGAACCAACTGTGGGTGTGTGAGAACAGCCAGTCTGCTTGGGTTTATCACATCCTTCACCTTTCCATTTATCCTGCAAGGTCTTTATTGCATGTGTACTCTCGTCAGATGCCGTCCGGGCAGTCAGGGACACGCGTGTTGTGATACTGACCCCGGGGGCCCTATACAAACAAAGTGTCCAAGTGCAGTCACGGGTCAAAACTCTGACGTTACATCAAAGGGAACAGAGAACTTGATTGATTGAAACAAGAGATTTTACGGTTAAAGATCTGTTTGGATGATACACATGGAGTCACGTGATACTATAGCACCTGTGGCCGAATTATGACATAGTGTATACATTGTGTGACAAATAGACAGTGCTATATTAACAGTGCACTTATATTTATAAAAATAAGCGGTTTCTTTTCACACACTCGTAAAGGTAATTTACCTATTAAAAAGAACAATATGTAATTTAGGTTTCATTTTATAACTGCATTGAATCTTAGTCAATAATTGCAAACCACTGGAAAGAGTTAAAGCAAGCGGTGGGCAGAAGATCAAAGGACAAATACTACACTTCAGGTTAAACATGTCTTTGAGAAATCAACAGCTGCGATAGACAACAGTTAAACATTACAAGACACGCCGCTCTGAACGTGTAGCAGTGTTTGTCTCTGTGTTTGCAGGTTCAACTTGTCAGACAAACAAAGAACATGTCTGGCAAGGAGACAAATCAATAAGCAAACAGGTTAATTCAGGGACTTTGGTTAGCTGACAGAATTTAGTAATGATATAAAAGATCTCACTAACTATTTATTTATACATGGTCATCAATAATTTCCCTTACCCTGCACTCGACAAGCAAATAAAATAGCACATGGCTATGACACAACTAAAGTCTTTTGGCTATTAAAAAAATGACTGAGGAAAGTTTTTCAATAAAAAAATATAACAAAAAAACTCAAGAAGTGATTTAATGAGTTCTTTAAATGCAGTGTACTGTGAGTTAAACTCTACTAAAGTATATCCACAGATCTTTTCTCCAGTTTTTGTTGTGGTTGTTGGTATCCACAGTTCAGTCATTAAGATGGATTGTAATGAGTGGAAAGTGTAATTTGGGGTGTATTTGCCCCAATTGGAGGCCATTTTAGTTTTCTCTAGAGGGAACTTCTCGTTCAAGAGACCTTCTCTCACAAACTGCTTGTTTTCTCGTCTTTCTTTCACCATCATCCCTTTCGCTTTTTAGTTCTTCACCCTCTATTACTTTGGTTTCTTGTCTCCATTTCACCACAGTGTAGCTCCATCTTCACACTTCATGAATAATAAATTGAAAATATGGTTTCATAGAGGATTTGAGCGAGACTAATAAATCAATATCGTCTGTGTGTGTGTGTGTGTCACTGTATATACATGCATTTCTCTACATTGTCCAGGCTTCTTCTATAGCCAGAGCCCACTGCAGATCTCTAACCCTTCTCTATCAATAATGTATGTCATGTATGAGACAACCAGGCATTAAATTTGACCTTGGTTAATATTTAATGATGAGCTATAGCACTGCACTGGGATCCACCTTCTGCTTGGGTGGGCCTTACAACACTCTTTGTTCCCTTTTATCAAAGTAGATTAAAGTGAGAGAGAGATTTTTGTGAGTGAGTGAGTGAGTGGGTGAGCGGGAGAGTAAGAGTTATTAATGGGGTTTAATTGCCATGGCTACAGTCCACTCAGACAGACAATAGGCTTTGTATATGTATACGAGAATTTGCGTGTGTATTTGCGTGTGTATGGGTGCATATATAAACTAGGTAAAGAAGACTTTGGTGATTGGTTTTGTAACCCAAAACAAAGAAATAACAAAACATTTTTGCTTTATTTATAATGTCATCTAAATGTAGTTATAAAACAAAAATTAAATTAAATAAAAAATATTTTATCTCTCTATTGCCATTTCTGTTTGAAACTACAAGTTAGGTTACATATGTATTTACATGTGTTGAAAAAACAAATTTCCAGTGAAATACGTCCAAACGAAAATCAATATTATAAGCTTCCTGTTGTGAATCGGGTTATGGAGACTGATGCCACGTTTACACAACAAACAATGTAGTCAAAACATAAAAGTTTTTCTTTGTATTTTTGAAAAGTTTTATGCACACACAACAACGTTGTCAAAAGATTCATGTTTATATGGATCCATGAAAACGACTAAAAACACTGCATTATGCATGCCAGCAGTTGGTGATGTGACTTTGCGATGTGACATCATTTCCAAAAACGTTTTGTTTTCAGGTCCCCAAAATGTAATTTGACCAGCGAAAACATATAAAACTTTTCCACTGATGTTTTATGTAATTGCTCATTTCCTGTTTTTTGCTAATTTCTAACCAAATACTTACAGTTTGCAGCTTTAAATATTAGTCTTTCTCTTTCAGAAAAACACAAAAAAATTTCAATTTGATGACTGATTTTGCACTACAGATTTTCAAACAAACAAATACAATAAAAAAATGTCCTCACCCTAATGCCCCCTGTTGTAAACACCTGAGTGATAGACACACTGAGTTTTAAAACACAGGATTGCAATTGGTCTGCAACATGCCCTGATTCTTTTACTTACTTTTCAATAACAAAAATAAAAAACATTTTTCAAGTTCATAAAAATGGCACAATAGATGAGGATATTATGTGCACGGCTCTGTGTTATCACAGACTTCCTGAGTAAGAAGGGTCATGTTGCTCAGGTGTTTAATAAAGACTCAGCATCATATATGCCACGTATGCAGGGTAGACTCATGCTTTATTGCATCAGATGTCCCGATGACCCCCTCTCCCTTTCTGCTGCTAGGGAAACAATGTCTTTGACATTTAGTACGTTGGGTCATGTCCCTGACGCATGCTCTTGTTTATTTGGGTTTTTTATTGGACAAGATGACTCACTCTTTCCCTTGCACATGCCACATCAGTTTCCACGGTAACCAGCCAGGCTTAACTGATGGAACACAGAAAACTTAAGGGTCCAAGCGCATCATCCGCATCAACAGGTGAATCGCCACGTCTCGAACTGAATACAGTCCCTGCGCTGTATTCATCCGTCACATTGTGACCTTTTAATGACATTTCCCTTTAAATACAATCAAACTGTTTGTGAAATTGATTTTGTAATGAGCTTATGCAGACAGTTTGTGCACATGCTTAATTGTCTATCGGGAGTGAAAGTCACAACAGTTATTGTGGGGTTATTCATTTATAGAGTGTTTTAATTACCCTTGTTTGGTAAAAATAAATGCATGTCTGTACTAAATTTTACATCAATGCATGTGGCAGATGCCTTCGTCCAAAAGCAACTCACAGTACATTCAGTCATTGTATGTATATACATTTAAAAGCATGTGCATTCCTTGGGAATTAAACCTATGGTGATGACATTATTAGCACCAAACAACAAACACTGAATAATATATCATATATATAATATATTTAATATATTGAAAAAGTTTTGCTAATTCTTTCTAATCCACTTTGAATGTTGCTTTCTCCTGCCAAAAGCAGTCAATTTAAGTAATCTGCATCGAGATGTTTTCTTATTTCTGGATTTGTCTAATAAGATTTTTTTTTTTTCCATGGTAAGCCATCAAAATTTGGTCATGTTGTGTGAACTCCCACCAAAAAACACAGCTTCCCGCTGGCTTCATCCCAAAGGTTTTGATAAATTAAAACACCCTTTTGTCTGGGTCAGCTCAGTCTTTGGTCTTTTAATGAGGATATCACCAGTAAGGACTATTTTGAGAGGCTTTTAAGAAGACTAATGAAGAGGTTTAGTGTACCATAATGAGGTACAGATTGTTCAGGGATGCTTTTGATGAAAAAGCTTTACTTTTTCACCGTTGTGTTTAACTCCCAGAATTTCTCCAGTCTGGAGTTTTCCTATTTTCTCATTCACAGTAAACTAAATCTAAATCTGTTGTCGTATTGGAAGGTGAGATGTTTAATCTGCCAGAATTAGCTGCTGGAGAATTTACTGAAACTGCCTACAAGCTACTTACAATCTCCTCTTTACTAAAAACTAGAAAAAATAGCTACAAATATATTTTATATTTATATATGTATAACTTTCCAAAGTAAATTATAGCAATGATTTATAAATGATGTTTCTGAGTGGGTTAAAAATTAAATTAAAGTAGCCAATTAAAGTAAAAACATAAATAAACAAAAGCATTTATTAAAAAATGTATCTTCTGTAAATGTTTTACTACTTTTCAGATAACAAAACTAATCAACTAGAATGAGACTTTCCAACACCAAATAAGAGAGAAAGGCCAGTTTAATCAGGTTTGGCTCCTTTAGTGCACTTTGTAGTTAAATACTGCATTATACAGCATTTTAAACAAAGACGTAGCATTTGGCCGAGCTAATCTAATACTTGTGAAAAGTATCCATGTTACTATTTTGAACACAGTACTAAAATATACTCCTCAAATGTAATTTTTATGAATAGCAATAACACTTGCAGTTTGCGTTTTGACTTGATCTGGACTCTGAAATGGCAGGTGGTAAATGGATACTAGATGTAGCAGAACACACATATCACCGTGTGTTCACATCAGTGAGGAATTTATATTAGATGCCATTACAATCATTCTTAAGATCACTCCCTGAAATGTGGATAAACCAGCTATCTTAAACATCAAAACAATAATGACATATCAATTATACCAATGTCAAGTCACTGACTTGCCTGACACTGATAAAGCCAGATGTGTAAATCAGTGTAACATCAGCAAACCTTTAATGACAGGAAACAGTTAAGCTTTGACATACACTTAAGGAAATCACAAAATCATCAAGGAAATGAACGGTGACCCTCTCGTCATTCGCCGCTTTCTAGCCTGCATCTCTAATCCATCTCTTTGTCTCTGGGGAAGAGCAGTTAGCCCATCATTCTGACAGCTTTTTAATGGCCACATAAAACAGCAGGATCTAATAGCCCACCGGAACTGGGTATCTGAGAGCTCCCGACTGCTCCCATATATGATTTCAAGAGGGTCACACAGAGGGGAACTCAAAGCATCTCAGTCCACACAGAGACAAATTAGGCACGGATGAGAAGAAAGTGCATTCAGATCTAGTGAATCATTAAACCTTTATGAAACTGAAGCACTTCCATCTGATGCCAGTGGATTAGTCATGTTATCAACTATCGACTAATAAAATGTTTGAGATGATAGACAGATTTTGTAATCATGACCGTCATAAAGTTTTTCATTCGTTTAAAAGCGAAACTAACCTTGTCAAATACTTTTTATGGCTTTCTTGTCATATGACAACAAAATGGCTTATTGTACTTTTATTTGTATTATTTTCTAAACATTTTTAAAAAGAAAGATTACACAATAAAACATTCCAGCTACTTTTTCAACAAACTAATAATAAATTATTCTTGCCTTCTACTAATGAGATTTTCTTTATTACAATCCCCGGTAAAACAAAAACATTCAAATTTAATTTAAAAACACATTCATATACAATAAGTATATTAAATCACTGTCTATAGTTTAAATAATCTGTGATTTGTGAATTCCAGATGGAGAAAGATCTCCAGAGGCTTCATTAGCTGTCACAGGCATGAGACACAGGTGAGGAATGTCATTCACTTTTTCTGACACAACAGAGAGGTAATGAGCGCCATCATTTACTAACATGCCCCATGGAGGACAAATCAATCATGACTGTGACTAAGTCACTTATAGCACAGCAATTACTCGACACACAACTAAGAATGGTCTGATGTGACCCTTTGTGAATTGAAAGTACTGACCTAACAACATGGTTACGGTTGGTATCAGTGTCCAAAATTTGAATGTTTCTTAGAAAATGTGCGTATCATAGTGGGATTATGAAATCTGAAAGTTCAGCTGCTTTAAAGTAAAGAGCTCAGCGTTAATACTTACACTCCACAGCTGTCTGTGTACTGGCATAGCGACAGCTTTTTCTATTTAATGACTAACTAATTGCCCAATAACTGCAGATTAAGGGTCCGCGGAGTGACCCGCCATTTCAGCGGAAGGGATTTGGATTACAAAACGAAAGTCACAAAAGGCAAATGATTTTAGTAGAGGGTCATTATGCTGGAACGGCGGCCGTTAAGGATTTGCGTCATTTGTTTACACAGGACCAGGAGCTTACAGGATAACAGAGAGGGAAAGAGGCAACAGGAGGCTGGTGCTGGAGAACTGAAACAGGTGGGAGAGATTTCACAGATCGGGCCACAGTAGCAGACGGTTGGATAGAGAGGGAACCGCTGTGGGATCCACACACACACACATGCACGGCTGCAGAGAGCAGGTGCTTGTCAGCTGCAAAACAGAGATTTACTGCTGAAAAAAAATAATGACTGTTTTTAAAATAAGAAAATAATAATATTTTTCTTTTATTGATAATAGGCAATTCCATGCAAGATTTTAACAAAGGTTTTCAACAATTAAAAGCTCAGATGTCAATATTTGTCTCTCTCAAAGTTTTTAAAGCTTTTTTATGTTTAAATCTTGATTTTTATAGTCAGGTAAAGTGCTGTTTTCAGAATTGTCATATCTATTAAAGTCCACATTCCTCATAAATGTGCACATGAAAATTAATATAAAAATATCTATTTCGTCTTCTCCATTTGTTGGGTATTATTGCTTCTGGTTTGTGAATATTTACGCACAGAAAGTATGTTGCCTTTCAAAATTCTGTGTTTTGACTGAAAATGACACATTCAAAATCCTGGAATTGCCCTAATAGTAACAATTTATTGATTTAAATTTCAACATAAGCATCACACAGTTAGTTAGTTAACGTCTATATTAAATGTATATGAAATGTTGCAAAGACATGTAATCAGCCTATGCATGGTTTAACTATAGCTTTCGCTGCACTTTAAAATGGAGTAGGAAAAAGTATTTTGACTGAAAAAACATTAGCTTTAGCTTTAAAGGAGACCGAGAAAAGTATATAAAATGGATTTAACTGGGCAGGCTGAAGTGGACCTTTAAAAGCCCCCACTAAAAAAAGAAGAAGGAAACCATTGAAACAAAGGTCTCAGCTGCTGAAGTATCCAGTAGAACAGCTGGTGCCAAGAACAAGGTTGGATGACAGAGAGGTTTTAGTTTTGACTGGATATCTGCCAATGCAGTCCAGCCTCACTCAGGGACAAACGCCAAACCGACAGCGAAGGCCTTCGGTGAGATTATATAACTGACTCGCATTGGAACAGTGGTGGATTCAGACCTCAGCGCTCCACAGAAAGAAATGATATGCTTTTAATTTACTAACCCCAGCACAGTTTGGCCAGAAACCGTACAGCCCGAGACGCTATAAAAAGCGAAAGAACACGACTCCCACCATTTCTGCCCTTAGAAAAGGAAATAACTTTTCTTTCTTTACCGCTTTTTTGCGGTGCGTTAAAAAAGCAAAAGGAAATATCTGCTCCACTCCATTGACCATCTGACTCTTTGAAAGATAAGTTAATTCATTTGCAACATGGGAATCATTTACAATAAAAACTACCTTTTAGACCCTACATTATACTAAATATTATACTAAAGATAAAGCGCAGATGATTGATAATCACCGCTATAATGATCGCACGAAGCCTTTGTGACCTCACACAAAGACATTCTGAACGCCGAATCGTTCGCCTTCATCTTTCTGGACTTCACAGCGACGGAGCCGCTCGCAGACAAATTGCTCTCCTCCTGCGTGTTGCTCTCTGAGACACGGTGGGGTTAATGAAAACGCCACAGCACGGCAGCCCTACCATGCACCAGCAGACCGTCAGAATGATTTCCAGCCTTACAGCATAGTTGAGTTTAGGCCAAACCTCCCGCTGGACACCAGTTCCAGCCATTGGCCCAACATACAGAAATAACATTGGTACTGCTTGCATGTTTAATGCTCCAGAAAAATGCCCCTTTCATTTAGTCGTGCTTTAAAGTGCTATAAGTGCATTAGGTAAAAGGCGTCCTTAGTGTAGGTCGTTGAAGAAGCTCGACATTTACAAATTTATTATATTTTCTCACAAGTTATTATTTTTACTTTCGTTTGAGCCGCATGATGGAGAAGAAAGAGGATGGATTTCCTGTAGCTCAAGAGCATGGAGCTTGCAACACCAAGGCCATGGGTTTGATCCCAGAAAAATGCACATACAAAAATATGTATAATGTAAGTCGCTTTGGACAAAAGCGTCTGCCAAATGTAAATGTATTGGTTCTCACAGGTCATGTGATTATGTCAAACCTGATATAACATGGGACCGAAAAAGATGCGTGTTGAAAGTTTTTCTAAATTCTTCTTTTGGGTTCATGGCAGTCAAAAAGCCATTTTTGTAACAAAGTAAATAATGTTAATTTTTTGTGAGGGGAATTTTACATCAGGACTGTATTTTATTACAAACAATTGAGTATAAAGACGATGACGTTCAACTCGTGCTGAATTCTCGTGTTTGTTAGCTATGACCTTATTGCTCCAGACAGATGCTCTTCCTGCACATCATTTATATTTCAGAAAAAAGTGACAGGAGTCAGGGGTTGGCGGATATGTCCCAGTCTCGCCGCAAAGGTTACGACCAGGATGTGAATGTAACAAAATGATTACTGTTTGCAACTGAGAAGGAAGCAGCAAATTACCCCTCTGCTTTTAGAAAGGGTAGAGCGATGTCACCATTACCAAAGGGTTGTGATGTGGGTTAATAGCTTCTTCTGTCAGAACAATGACACCTCTAAAGTAAACTTTATCTGGAACAGCTGCGGGTGATCGCAGCCACTCTGAGGGGGTAATGACAGTGCATAGGGCAAGAGACATGTCAAGGGTCATCCTGTGTTTTCGCCATGACCCCAAATCCACACACATTTCCTTTAAGCTTTAAATTGTTATGTGAAGTCACAGATCAATTAACTTATCAGGATTTGCTGTTTTTTACTGAAAGACTATCAATGCTATTAACCCATTAGGAAACAATAGCGACAAGGAAGATTTTTTTAATATCTCAGTTGTTTCTCTTAGACAATGAGAAATGAAGAATAAAATAATACCTTACTCTTAAATTTGTCAAGAGATTATAATGTCCTCAAGCACCAGATTCTTCCAAAAATGCTATCCATAATAGCTTCATAATCCTACGTTACTGTCCATTTACATATATTTTAACTTTCCACAAGGAGACACATATGAGACAAAGTTTATCCTGACATAAAACATTACTGAGTACTATTAATTCTCACTTTTTTAATGAATTTCTCAGAACATTAAAAACTAATATGTTACATTACTGCAAGACAAGCTTAATAAAGTGGTTTTGTACTCACATACACACAAATGCAAACACACACACACAACAAGAGTCTGTTTTTCAGGCATGTCCACACACGTCTTCTATAGCAGGACACTGCTAAGGGATCTTTGTTTACTTCTCCACAGAATCATCTTCATTAAATTCAGTCTCAGGGGTGAGAACTACAACCATAGATGATCATTAAAGGAATAGATCACCTAAAAATCAATGATGTCAATGATGTCATAACCCGCTTGGCTCACTAAACATACACTTCTTCTATAATAAAACCATTTGGTTAATTTTTTTATGGACATTTTTAGACGACTATCAGGGTTGTCCTTATTTTTTTATTTTGAGGTTTAGTCTGGATTTCACAAACAGGGTCACATTTAAACAGCATATAAATAAACAAAGCAGCTTCCAATTTCAGTATGACACAAGATTTAATAATATTGTATGATCATGACTATGATATAACTTTAATTTGTGCACTTCTTGCACACATCACATGTAATAATCAGTGCTTACAGTACATATTCATTGCTAAATACCAAGCTGTTCCCTAGTGCAGAAAGCATCCCATCCATTACAAACCCTGTGGTTGCATTAAGTTGCAGAATTGCCAGCTTGACCATTAGGAGAGCTGTATACTGTATATCACCTATGCTTTTGTAATGGTGCTATAAAACTCTGTAAATCTCGAAAATGACCAACATAAAATAGCTTTAATGGAGTCTGAGACTGTCAAAACAGCACAGCCATCTGATTATAAACAAAATTGCATGTAAAATGTAGAAGTATAGAAGAGTTTGTAGTATAACTTTGCCAATTTAGTTTGGTTTAGATGGAGCATGTCTGGTCCTCTGCATATTCATGAATGACCTTCATATCAGTGTTTGTATTTAGAATGCACAGTATTAGGTTCATCTGTTTATCCTCAGTCGCTGAACATGAAAGGTAGTGTCACAACATCTCACCTAGCCATTGTCTCGACCGCCGGTAATTCGCTTGTTATCTGAGCGTCGCGTTCGACTGTCTGGCATCGACGACACTGAAGACGTAAATCAGCGAGCATGAGAATAATTAATGTCAGCAGTTTAATATGGCAGAGCCGTCCACCGCTAGTAACAGATAAATTTCTCGCTCAGAGCATATGAAACGCTGGAGCTCGTCTGATTTAATTGAAAGATCAACCGGGGCCATGAATCTAGGGACGTGGAGGACAGCCAGACCACCAGATCTTGGCATCTGTCTGCATGTGTCATGGGTGTCAGACATATTACAAATAAAGATAAAATAGGGGAATAAAATGGGAAATGAAGCACAGCCTTGAAAAATACAGTAGGACTGTGTTGTATTGATGTTTTAACATGAAACAGGTGTCTTTTCCCTGTTAATGTTAGTCTATATAAAGTAGAAAGCATACATTTATACTTTTACAATTATTAAATTATTATTATTTAATGAGATTGACCAGATGAACCAAAATGGTCATCTCTAAAAACAAATAATTACCATTTTATGTTAATATTCTTTCTTTCTTTCTTTCTTTCTCTCTCTGCCAGTAAATCTGTTTGGTGGCTAATCTGCCACCATACGCCAGCTGCTCCCTTGGCAACAATGCCGTTTCTGTTGCCATGGCGATACTCACTCAAGCCTGATCATGAAGGATCAAGGACTGGCATGATGCCAAGGCAGTCAGAAAGTGCGTGTCACTCTCTGTGCACGTTTGTTAAGGAGGTGTGTAGTCAAGCACAGGTGTACAGTATGGATGGCTCGGTGAGCAGTCGTTTGTGTGAATGTGTCAGCTGTGCCCTGGGCAGGCGCTGGCATGAGCATGTAAAAGACTGGTGTGTTTTTGTCTCTGTGCACTATATAATAGGAAAGGCAGTTGTAATGGGGTAATTGTAGCACACAAAATGTCTTCAATCATCAAGTTAAAATGCACTCTCAGGCATTTTTTTTGATGTGTAATATTTTTATTTTGCTGCATAATGTTTTGCAGCCTTTTTTAATCTTTAAACTGTTTTATTACATAAAATAGAGTGTTGTTAGTAACACTTGTTGCTAGTGGTCAACATACAAAAGTTGTCAGGGAACTTAGGTAAACTAGTCTTTAAAATTTTATATATTTTAAAAGGTTAAAGAATCCAATTTAGTCAACATATCTAGTTAAAAAATAGACAAGTGAATATATTTTAATAAGATTCAGATAATTACAGTGTAGGTCCCAATCAGACGTTTGCCTTAAACACCTTCTCTGCAAGCTTAAAGAACTAGTATCATGAAAATAAATTTATATAAACCATATAGTTGCTTTTGACACATATGTTTCTATATACCAAAAGATGGCAGTTATATTGTATTAGTCTGAGCTATGAAGACAAATGTTACAATTTGTAGAGAGATATGACCAGAGCCATGAGCCAGACTGGATTTCTATTAACCGCCACAACCAGCTGCTTTAAAATCCTTGCCAACATTTCCAAGTTACACTGTCCAGTTGTGTGTGCTTAAAGAACAAAGAGTTTTATCCATCAGTTCCTAGAATTTAGACTTTCACCAAGAATCAATTGTGCTTGCTTATAGCGTTGTTTATTTGCATGCACATTGTTATAGCATCCGATTCACTAAAAGAATTACGCAAATGATTTATTCCTGCAACACGCCCAGCATGCAATCTGCACGCCATCCTTTAGGCCAGTACTCGGTGGTGAAAAAAGTATCTGACTACTGCTATCTTTGTTCTACTACGGAAATCCAGGCAGCCTAAACTGGATCACAAGTGAATAAGTCACAGGTTATACAGATTCAGTTCATGCCAAATTGTATACAAATATACAAAACGAAAGTGTGGAATGTACAAAATGATGGTAAAAGCTTGACTGTAAGACCCTGAAATGCTTGAATGACATTTATAAGTCCATCTTTTGAAACATGGCAGATAGCAGATCAGAGACTTCTCATGACAGCGAAGGTTTAGCCTTTTAAAAGTGAGTGTGGTTGGCAGGAAGGAAGCAGCCAACGTGGTTCTGTTGCCCTAGAAACCAGGTGATAGTATGCACTCAGGTGTGTTTGGTGAATGACATAATAATTTCCATGACACCTCACAGAGCTTGACATCACGGGCAAGCAGAGAAAACATTTTTCTAATTTTAGAACAGTTTACAGGATTAGCACAAAAAGGTTTTCTTTAACCATTAAACAAAGGTAAACAAATAAATTGAGATCATCACCGACAAGAATGTGGCATTATTCTGCACATCAATATCTTGTTTACATGGAAAATCCTTCTGAAATATCTAAAGCTGTCAGGTTTGCCATTATGTTGATTTCATGCAAATCTGTTTACCTTCAACAGGTTCTTACATACACTTCTTTCCCATGATTCATACAATATACATGTTCTCCTTTAGGCAGTAGTTAAAACTGCTTTTTTTAGCTTATCTGCTTAAGTTTCAGGTGTTTAACTTCATGCTGTGATCTCAAACACTCTTGCGACTGAGCTATTAACAGCATTCATAACTCATTTTACTTTCATATTGTGACGTATTTCTGAGTGAAATGGGAGAAAGTAAAGAGTGTGGCTTGAAATTTATCTTTCCAGAAGCTAATAAATAGCTAATAATTAGGTGTTTTATGCCAAAAACTATGTCAGGTCTGAATGCCAAGTTTGCAAACCATTTATTTTACAAGTCTTTAAATTACTGCATTTACTAGAATTTTAGAAAAACTGCATGACCCACAGCAGAAGCTGTATTGTTACTGCTGTAAGTTGGTTAATAATGACATTTACCTCATGTAAACATTTTGTTCTTTGGAAACTTTAATATGATCCATTTCAATTTCATTTTCACTTTAAATAGGAAGAAAAAAAAGGGAAGACGTTTTTAAAATGTTCCTATTTGGCCTTTTGTCCCCTGAACTAACACACACAAATTGCTTTCCTCATAAATTTCCTTTTGTTTGCTTTGATGTAGATGTCTAGAACATCTTATCACTGATTTAAAGAATAGAGATATCAAGTTTTCTCTTTAAATAAAACACGGAAAATATACTTTAAATATACTTTTATGTATAACGTGAGTGCAAACATATACAAAACGATCTTATATTTTGGCAAATCCGTTTACTCTCTCCTACACGTATATAAGTAAATGATGTCTTTGTGAAGCAGCAGTTTATCAGTATGAACTGAAAGATTAGCGCTGATAAACGGAGCATGTAGGATTTCAAAAGACGACTCGGGCCGCAGAGTCAGATAAGTGTTAAAGGTCAATGACAATCCAAAAAAACTTTGCTTTTTGCAGTTTAACCTGATAACTGTTACTGCACATATTCAGTAGCGTACACATCAAAATGCACTAAAGTTTTAGTCTTTAAAAAAATAAAATTAACATTTTTAGTTTATGTTTATTGTTAGGAAAATAATTCAAATATTTATTCTTGAGTCTTAGACCTTTCCATTAACATATAGTTTGTCATGATTAGACATGAATTCAATTGTGAAATACATAAGTAAATAGTGAATTAACCTGTGGAACAGTGACGATTAACAGGCTAAAAATCAACTATTTCGCACCTCTAAGAACGAACACTGTCACTATAGTGAAAACAATACTACACGTGTTCAATCTCGTCCTGAAAAAGGATAAAATCAGCCAACACGGATAACTAAAACTTACTAAAGAACACCTGACTGTATGAACATATTGTGAAGCTTTATACGATAACTTGCCCGTTACATGCCATACGCTTTGTCTTCCTTAAGTCTTACAGCGTTTTCTCTTGTCAATTTCATCATTAAAATGCCACATCCTCATCCACTTTCTCCAGCGCCGCCTTCCCCGACATCCCATAACAGCAGCTGGCGGTAAAGCTGTCCATTATTAATGAACCACGGCAGCCACATGTACATGCCACATTTAAGTGGTCTGTTGCCGAGCCAAAATAGCCTGCCCTGGGGCCTTTCAGCAGACAGCATCTTCCTAAGGAAGGAAACTCAGACCCCCTTCCCTCCGCGTAATGCAGCCCAGCTGTTTTCGCTGCAGATAGGGGCCGACGGGAGGGAGACAGACTCAAAGAGACTAATTCCCACTTAGCCAGCACTTATGCCAAGATTTATTGTTTCCTGGTAAGGGAGGTCTGATTAAGCGTCAGGCCCGGTGTGGCAAAGCTAATTCTGATAAGCACAGGGAGGATCAGGACAAACAGTATCAGATTTAGACCGATGCTGTGACCCAGTTAAGGTGCTTCCGAAGGCTCGGAGGATGAAGCGGTGACTCGTTCGGAGGATGGCGTAGGAAATTTGTTGAGGTTGGTCAGCGGGATGCCAGTCTCAAAAAGACACCCTGTGGTAAATCCCAAAGATGGATTTCTAATAAGGTTAAAAGACGCCCTGTTGAGAACCTAATAACAGAAGCACTTGTGCATTCATGTGCAGTATATCCTTTACAAAAGAATGAGTTTCAGCAGATGATGTGTATCTTTACATCACACAGCCACGTGTCAATGTGAAAATGTCTATATGGTGAAGAGATTGGAAACATGGAACACAAAAGTCATAGGTTCAATCTCCAGGGAACACACATGCTGATAATTTAGACCTCACTTTGTGTCTGACAAATGCATAAATGCACTGTAAATACAGTAGTGATGGAATGTACAGTATATTATGCGGTTCATAGAGTTAATATGCACACTGTATCTTGATGCTTTTTTTAACACATTATCTAAAGAAAATATATTTTTTCTATATTTAGGAAAGTTTGACCATTAATTCATCCTCCAAACTAAATCCTAAAACCCACTACATATACACTGATGGATGGGTTCTGAGACAGAATATCATAGAGATCCATTATCTAAGGATAAGCAAATCATCCACAATACCTAATCAACTCCATAGAAATGCACCAAAAACACAGAAACCCATTACAGTAAGTTTTTATTAGCGGGAAAAATGTTTGTTTGTCCACAGGTATAAAAGTGACACAGTGATGTGTGAGGTTTATGTAAAACATACTGTATAGATATATGTCTTGATATAGATGTCTTAGGAACAATAATACACAAAGTTTGTGCAAAGAGTTAACCATTTTTAAATTTGTATCTTTATTTATTGCTTTCAATTTATAGCTAATTTGTTTACGGGTATCCTCTTCCTGTATTACCTATTTTCTAAAAACATTAAATTGTAATGTCATTTTTAAAGGCTAATAATAGCTTTACTGTTCTGCAAAGCACTTTGAATTAATTACACTATTTTCCTTGGATCTACTTTTGAAGAAACATTTTCCTCTTCCCATCTACAGAGCAGGAAAAGTCCAATAATTTATCGTACAGATAAGAACCTCTGCCAAAACGAGTAATAAAGATGATGCACATGTATTTCAACCAATAAAAAAAACGCTCACGATGTGACATATTAACACATTTCTAATATACAAAGATGCTGTGATTATATAAAACACAGCCTCCAACTACACAGTCTCTCCCTGCCAAGACTGTGAAATGGATTACACACTAAACAAGGACCGAAGACGTCAGTTTCACGCATCTCCTCTGTAATCCGTGTCTCTCAGGGCCTGGCGGGAACAGTAGAAGGGGATGTTATCACTAGAAGAAGATCAACCCCCCTTTTCGTTGCCTTGTTACCTACCCCTCTGTAACCTCCAGGGTTCATCCTGTGAGGTCTAAGTGGTCCAAACAAGGCACTCTGACGCCCCCTAAAGAGCTGAGCGGATAAGATGAGAGAAAGAGACCTCACTGCCTTGGATGCAAACAGTAGCCTGAGACCAATCAGAGCTGATGAATCTCTTCCTCTGTAGACGGTCACCAAGAGGCGAAAGGGGAGCGAGGTCACTGACGGAGACACTAGGAGTTGGATTTAGCTTATAAAGTAAAGCAGGGACTACTTCAAATCTTAAGATCTAAGACATTTATTGTAGGTCATCATTTTTTTATGGTGTGTGCATTTATTTTAATATTATTATAAGTATTTTTAAAATATTATGTTAGGGTTGGATCCAAAATGTTCCTCTTGAGTTCCTTTATGAACTGGAGATATTTATAAATCTTCTTTTCCTTTTTTTAATCTATAACTATTAAACAATAACTGAAGAACAAAAAGGCATTCAATGATGTTCTAAAGTCTCAATCACTTTAAAAAGCTTTTTTATATAATTGAAACATGGAAATAAACAAACTTTTGACTTTAAAAAAAGAAATGTCATATGACAAATTATTAAAAATATTTCTGAATGCATTTATTTCATGTATTTGTAACAATGACCATGTACAAAAGGTCAGATTGTCTTGTTTCACTGATGAAAACAAGACAAAATGTCAAACAAAACATTGTCAGTTCATGAAAAACATGGATGATGGATTATTAGGTTTTGCACAAACCTGAATACACACATGAATGTTCATTTTTTAACTTTGAACTTTTTACAGCTTTTTACTTATTATGTTATTTAATGTTTTAAGTTATTTAATATTATGTTTTAAGTTATTATGCTGATAATTGAATGTGTTTTGAAAAATGCAAACTAGATGCTGAATAGCAATTTATGTCTAAAGACTTCAAGATACCAGTATAAATCACATTTTACTTCCTCTATAAATATATAACACACTTCACTCCAGTTCACCTAAACGTCTGAATCAGCTGCATTGATTTTTGCTTGCGTTGATCAATAAGACCGGTGCTAAAATTAGTTGTTTTCTGGTATCATGACTGATACAGGCGGATACAGGATACAAAGCAGGGATGAACCTGCTTGCTGTTTGCTGTGACGGTTTGAATTTTTACTAAAACCAATTCAGCCCATACTAACATACAGATAAATTAAAAAAAGAATTGTAAAATGCTGCCTCTATGATCACAGATGAGAAACAAAGTGTTGTGAGATTTTATCTCAGTTATGTTTCATTTAAGTATCAACTTTGTCTTAGATTTTTCTATTAAAATGGCTTAGCAGAGATACAAATATAAATAATCTGGTTTTGAAAGATGATGAGAAATTTCAAATTGAAATCTTCTATGTCATTAACTTTATTTCATCCAAAAAGACTTTAAGAAACGTATGAAATAAGGTTAATAACAGAGTTGACAGGTATGTTTCAATGAAAAAAGTCTTCTGAGCACCTGTATGAACAAAACAACCTCTGAGCAATACAATTTTCCTCTGGCATTTAGCCATGACCAGCATATTCACAATAAAAATACTGCTTATTTGCACATAATAAATGATACCGCTTGTCATCCCTGCAAACCCCAGAATCAACCTTAATATGCCACATTCCACTCTCAGTAGGAGCTGTCACTCCGTGTGGACATTGTCCTGTACAAGAAGCGCTAATGTCCAGTCCACTCTACTCCGTTTGTCTAACTCATGAATGGAAACACAATGGCACTCCTGGTGGCTCCCGCCTTCCAAGGGCCGATCGGGGTCTGATTTGCCTCAGTTTGGGGCACTGATCTTGGGAACAAAAGTGGTGTAAATGGGGGGGCCTCCTTGTTGAGAGGTCCTCAGGTCAAGGCCTGAGCTACCGCTAACAGGCTATTCCTCCACTTCAGGGTCCCGACTGGGAAGGAGACAGTGAAGCTCTCACAAAAGAATGAAAGGGACCTTCTGAGAGCATTTGTCTTTAAGGAAGTGATGGCCATGAATGGTGACAGAGTCTGAATGAAGACTCTTGAGGTGTGATGTACGCCTTGTTAGTGTGCATTGTGAAGACGGCGGGGGGTAGAGCGGTGTGACGGCCCATTTTTTCCCATGAGGAACCCATCCTTCAGTTCCTCGAAGACGTGCTATCAGAAACCTCCACCGTAATCATCGCCGCTCCCCCGGGGCGATCAGAGGACCCTGGAAATGATTTGACAGCACGTGGGTCTGGAAATGAGAGAAATCAAAACGCAGTTTGAGTAATGCGGTGCGTTCCACGCTCTCTTTGGGAGTCCAAAGATTGATGGATGTTCATTGTCTTGACAGAATATCCATCAGGATCCTTTCATCGTCCTGTTAGGAGACGAGTGTTCTCTCTTTCTTTTGTTGGTCAGGTCTTTAGAGAGGATAATAGCTACTCATCTAATTGGTGTAGAAGCAAAATAATGGCAAAAATGTCTATTGCACATTCCAAAAGCCACTTTTGTCTTATTTTAAGGGTGCTTGACACACATGTGCACTTTTGAAGTTCTCTAAGACAAATAGCTGTGTGTGTTTAACGCAGGACGGATTTGTATTAATCTGTGTTTGGTTATGTATAGTCCTTTCAACTGTTCTGAATCTATTCACTGTTTTTATGACAACAAAGTCAGAGGAGTCAAGTTAATTAAACATCTATATTCCAATGCTCCTTCTGTATAGTAATATTTGAGATTTTCAGCGACCTATTGCAATAAAGAGCACAAAAATTTGTATATTACCTTTTATGATATTCTCAGTAATCTCCTTTGGGAATTGAACCTATCATTTTAGTGTCATGCCATGATATAGATTACTATAAGATTCATTACTTAAAAATTACTTAAAAACAAAACAAATATTTAAATGTCTTGCATATGTCGCTTAAAATGTAAAAACTGCAAATTTATAGTGTACCCTTTTTCACAAGTCAAAATTACAAACTGATGACAAGCTAAAATATACCAAGACAGCATTTTTTATGTTCAAATAATTATATCAGATAAATTTCTCATCCCGCCACAGTGTAGTCATTCTTTATTCTCAAAGCATGCTAAATTATTAAGCACAAAGACATCATCATAAATCTCTGCTATCATAAGAGACGGTGTTAATTTGCAGAGGGAATAAGATATATGACTAAATGGATTTGAACCTCACGAAGCTCTCGGCTGATCTAATATGTCAGTGCTTTAAGCAGTCGAGGTCGCTCAGCCATCTGGAGAAAGAGGCAAAGGCTTTAAGGAGATTTATTTTGGTGTCTTCTTTAAGATTATATCACTAACATATGCGTAGGAATCATGGGGGAGAAATGTCTTAGACTCATACATCATTTACTCTGTGTATCTTCTTAAGGTGTTTCATACTTCTGAAAATTTGATGTAACGTAACTGTAGTCTAGCATGGGAAATACCCATTTAAAGGTACATATGGGATTTAAAAAAAAAATTAAATATATTTTTTATATTTTAGCTTGATATGCAGAAACAACTATGTATGTATATTTATAGGTATGAATACATAAATATAACTATGATTATATTTAGGTAACTAAATAAATTAATCACGCCATGGTTCTTTATCACTGATTTCACATGAATCCACAAATCTAAATAAGATCATGTTCAAGTGTAATATTTATTTGTGTCAACCTTGTAGAAACAGAGCTTTACTCGAATGGGCAGATTTACTCTGCGAATGAAATATTCCAGTAGGGTTTTCACCTGAGGGGTCACTCAAAAAGGAAACAACCTATGTTAGCAAACCCCCCCTACAGCTTGTTTCAAAATCAAAGGAATGCAAAAAAAAGGATGCTTTCTTGAAAATACCATACCTATGTACAACAAAACAACACAACACATTTATGCTTTATAAAGAGATCAGCAACATAGAAGATGTTTAATCTTCAAAGCTTTTAGCTTTGTGGGAGGAGAGAGATTAAAGCATTGTGAAGCATATGTATTTACATACAGTAGGGCTCAATATAGCACAGTAATGCCAGTGCATATTATTCAAACTATCAGCTTTGCTCATGAATATTAATTAAGTGACATGCCATTTGTCAAGAAGAGCTAACTGATTTAAAAAACAACAAACATACCGATAACTAACCGATAACTATTACTAGCAAATGTTTTTGTTATGTTATCTAAGTTAATATTTCTCAAAATGATTGCTAAAATAGGTACTAAAGCACAACCACTGCACCTGCTCACATTAAATATAAAAGCTCAAACGTGGTTCATGGCAATGTTCACATCAAAGTCTCACTACAGAGTAAGACACTGGATATCCATTACATCCAGAAAACATAATGGCACGTCATATTATTTGACCTTTATTTACCTGTCACGCTATGTTCAAATAATAGTTATTTACAGCGTAATGTACAGTATAGTATATAAACAGCATGTGTGGAATGCTACTGATGATCACAGTCCATCATTTTGACACATTCCTCAGTAAAAATGAGGGTAAACGTGTTTACAGTAGTACACTTACAGTACTGTGAAAGCCTATAGCAATACTACACTGAAGCTCAACAAAGAGATGTTTGGATATTGTCATCTATAGTTATCATTAATATGCCTTGATCTTTGTGAAATACAAAAATAAATGTAAAAACACCCCACACTGCAAGGTGAAGCTGTAAACTAAACAAATAAATAAGTGACCAAAAGTAACCAACATCAACTCCAAAAGTTAACGCCTTTTCAGCTCTTTCACATTCTTTAATCTTCTGTTTAAAGCGCCATCCCACAGAATGTTCCCTTTAATCTACAAGCAGCTGATTCTTATTGGTGTGATGAGTTTCCCAATGAGTAAGCATCTTTTCACTGCCTGGCGGTCCGGATTAAACAAACCCAAAGAATGCCTGTAAGTATGTGAATGCAGATGTATATCCACATTTTTCTGGGTGTACTAAAGAAACTTGTCTAGACTGTAATTAGGTTAAACTTAAATAGCTTGTTTTATAGCCCTCTCAAGAAGGTGGCCATGTGTTTCTGAGCCCTAAAAACATTGCTTTCCAGCCTTACTCAATGCAGACACATGCTGCTGTGATATTGTACTTGGGCGAGATAGCAGTAGAGCCAACCATAGGCATTTCTCTCTGGCCAGGAACTGCCTGCTGGGTCCTGTGTTGTGGGAGGCTCTTGTTTACATGTGGCCAAAATCTGGAGATGGAAAAGCGGTTTCTGTTCTGGCTCCGATCTAGAAATGCAGCCGACTGGCATTAAATGATAAACAGATTTCGAGATATTCTGTTGCTACCTGTTTACGGTATTTTTTCGTCATTTACATTTTGAGTGTTTTGCCACATTGGAAAATACAGGGGTATAATTGGAATTTTATGGTGGCGTTATAGTGGCATGTTGAAATTTTAAAAATCAAACACCATTGATCATTACAGTATCTAGAAACGTAACAGAAATCAATTGCGGAAACACAATTTTGCGGTTCTGACACAAATAAAAAACCTAAAGATCCACTGAAGTGCCATAAAATTTGCAGCTTTATTTGATGCATTGAAGTAATTTTCACTAAAACATTCGAAATAGTTTAAAAAAAATAGATTTAAAAATGGCAAAAATTTGTTTCTTTTACCGCACCGTCTTTTTCTTAAGGCTAACATTTGATTTAATGCAGACTTTAAAGTTGAACAAATAAACCACAGAGAATTTTTATCCCATCATTTATTTTACATTTGATGGAAATGGGGATTTAAAAACACCCTGTGCAGGCTCAATATTATAATTTAACGTTATGTCCGGTCAGCACAATTCAAGTTCAAACACATTTCTTCAAACGTTTCTTCATAGCCTAAACTGACTCCCCACAGATGGGTAAATCCACCATCAGTTCATCTAGAGTTAGTGCTGTTTAGAGACCTGCACAAACTGCAGGAACTTCACGAGCTTCTTAAAGCCGGTTATGCCCTTGATAACATGTTGATTAATCTCTGCCGTAAAGCTCCAGGATCAAAACGGCATCAGTTAGTTGAACTTCCTGGAGTAAGATTCACCAAGCTGTCACATTCAATCATGACAACTCCCACTAGTTTAATCCACAATGAACATATCAATAATGTGGAATCATGATACGCAATAACAATGAAGGAAGACATCAATGGAGGGGGAAGATTAACCAAACATAACAAAACTGAACATAACAATCAATTAGTATGTTTAAATAATCAACTTCCACCACAGGGATCATACATTTGGTCTCCACAACATATAGAAACCTGTGTACAAATGCACACACAACTTTACCCATTATTTCCATCCAGTGCTTTTGAAATAATGCATAGACAGACTGGTATCCCCTAATGAAACCAAAGTCCTTTGTTATATAGGAGCTACAGCATAACTAATTGAATTTCCACTGGTACCACTCCAACAAATGACCATGTCACAGACCTCTCCAAAACAAAAGTGGCAGCCTTAAGATGTGCTTTAATTGAGGTGGACGGAGGAACAATTACAGTAGTATTATTCTCAAACAGTCCATGAGCTAAGAGAGACCTTTCATTATAAGAAGGGTCAGAAATCAGAATACAGTATCTGTCTGTATCTATTTATGCCACATTTACTATATGCACATAAAATGGATACAGTATCTGAAATAAAAGTATAGCCTCTCTGTCTATTATTGTACACTTATAGAAAAACATTGATGTATTGTGCCACAGTCGAGACAGGTAGACAGTTTTTGATTTATTACCTTGTGTACTACCTATGTGAAACTTTTAAAGGGTTACATGTTTTACTTTTTAGCAGTTAGCTAGTTGTAAATTAATGAGTGTTGATAATGGGGTTTTAACTATAACAGATATGACAGGCGGGCAAATTAACAACAATTACTTCAACAAGTGGGGCACATATTGGAAGTGTCCAGAGATCTTAAGTATCTCATCTTGATGTAACATGAAGGCTTAAACATCAATCAGTTTGTAATGAGTGATTTAAATGAAGCTGACTGTGTAGAAAATGCAACTATTATGCATATATATTTTTACAAACACACAACATAACTAAATTGTTCTGATTAAAATAACTACACGTATACTTCGTATATAACTCTCTATGTCACTGTACACTTGAGTTACACACAGATAAACATAATAATCAACATAATCAACCCTTTAATACATCCAATCCTTTGATAAAACCATTGTAGATACTGAAATTTCACTCACTTAATCTATTATGGAAGACCTGATTCAATTCTATGACCCATTTATCGGTTTAATGTCTGCTGCCTTTCATTAAAGACAGAACTTAAGGGCTTCCTCAGTTTCTTTGGGGGAAAGGTCATTATTATAATTAGCCGTTTGGTTTTATCCTGTACTTTAACAAGAAAAGCTGTTTTATCTGCCTCTAATATAATGTATTTTATGTTTGCAAATATCTAATGGAATTCATTTATGATCATACAACTCCATTTGGTCAATAGATAGCCTCATTGTTAGTTTACTAGAAAAAATATAAGACATTCTAACAATCTTATTGTTGTTTGTTGGAGAAATCATATCCTTGTCATTGTTAAGTTTGAACTATACATATGTTGACATTTCAGTTCCCAAATATAATAGTATTTTTATGTAGGACAAGTGGAAATACAATTGCAAATATGCGGGTCTAATGAAGCTGAAGAAGTTCACAACAAATATTTGATATCTATCTGATCTATCTATTTAACTGATCCTAAAATACATAAAAAGCATTAGTATTACCATACATAATGCAAATATATATATAAAATATAATTTCTTCTCTTACATTTCTCTGTGTCTCTTACATTTCTCTGTGGCTATATATAAAGATAATCAAAAATTTACATTAAACAAATTAATACAAAACATAAAGAAATATAAGATGCTACTTTAGGTCACTAAATAAGCAAGTTGCTCTACACTGACGAAAGCAACTCCTCTGTACGAAAGGTAAGAGGTTTCTTTCGTGCCCTATATATATTAACTTTTTCCTCTGAAATTTAGACACTTGCTTATTTTTTTCAGAAAGACCTTTTGCTTAGTTGTGATTGCATTTAACAATAAACTCCCCACTGGAATTCTCCAGGGTTATCCATGCTCTGATGTCTTACTCCATATTTCCATCCATCAACCCGACTGTCAGTTTTGCAAGAATTCCAAAATTACTTCCACTAGCATCCCAAATGATTATGACACAAAGATAAATCTACACTAATGTACCTTCCACTGTTCTGCTTACAAAAACGATGCCAGTCAGCCTCACTGAGGAGCTCTGTGAGTTATGACTGTTCTGCAGACGCCTGACGGTGTTGCACTAAAGCATTTGCTAATGTTATTGCATAAGGCCATTGGGAGGGTGTTAAAGCTATGCAGTAGTTGGGCAAGACGAGGACCCAATATGCTGGCTCCTCAGGCAACATTCCCAGATCTCTCTCTTTATCATGTTCTTACCATCTGCTAGGTGATCTTTACAATGGTGCAACAGTTTTGTTACACAATCACGCCATGTCACGTGCGAGCACGGTTTATGACTTAGTTTTACTTACTGTTCATGTGGGAAATGTACAGGGTGGAGAGAAGATCACAGAAAGGGCAAGACAGTGAGAAACATGTAATGCTGGAGGGCAAAGGATGAATAAGCTTGTAAAAAATGCAGCAGATACAGTAGTGAGATAAAACGAAGAATGCTCATATGGAAATTTTACATCAGTAAAATGTAATTATCGTTATAGATGTCAACAAGTCCGCCATCTTGGAGCAGTCAACATTTTAATTGCTTTCGTCACTCGGTAAAAAAAACCCTGAGTTTTTCAAGATGCCACAACACTGCAGAGCCTCAGGTTGTAAAACCCGTCGAGACTGAAATTCTTGAAGGATAACCTTTCATGTTATTCTCAGAATGTTACCTCAATAATACAGGTTTTTAAAAATGATAACTTTTTAATGTTGTGTTAACTAATAACTTTTGTCTTTATTGTTATTTTGTCACATAACTTACAAATTTCACTCAAAAAAAAAAATGCTGGGTTATTGGGTCAAAGAGAACCAAACCCAACAGTTGGGTTTACCTTAGCATATGTTGTGTTGTTATAACCAATGGCTGGGTCAAATTTGGACATTATCTAGGTTAATTTAACCCAACGGATGAGTTTGTCCCTTTTTCGACTCAACCATGGGTTTAAAATAAACTAATATTTTTGTGCACTTTAAATGAACAATGAATGTTTAAAAGTTACTAAATACTTTTAGTTTTACTACATCACCGCACTACATTGTACATATCCTCTTGTAAATTTCTGTCTATATTTACTGCACAATTTGTAAACCTCTGTTTACAAAGCCATCTGTATATTATGCCATCTGTATATTCTGTATATATATCTGTACATCCATATCTTATCTGTAAATCTTAGTAAACCTCTGTTTATAATCACCTGTAAATAATCTTAACATGAAGCACAATCTATATCCTGCACTTTACTGCATTATGGCCCTTTTGGTTAGACCTAACTGCATTTCGTTGCTCTGTACATGTGTACTGACAATAAAGTTTAATCTAATCTAATCTAATCAAGACAACATTTTCCAAGTTTGAGGTGGAAAATATCCTAAATCCAAGTTTGGAAGACAGCAAAAGTATAACAAAAAGTATAAAAAGTATAACATCACTCTTTTGTGTTCACAGTTTTCCAACAGTAATATCAGCATTCTTGGAAAGCTGCATGACAAATCAGATTAGAAGACACGGAACAAACTGTTGCTAAATAAACAAAAACCATCATGTGTAAGAACATTAGTACATGCACGCAACAGAGCACCAGGATTTTTAAGCTATATCGGTTTACTGAAAAGCTTCATAGAAAATGTTGAATTTCAGCGTGACTCACTTTGTAAGATGTTGTGCAACCAAACCAGTGGTGTACTACATGGTAAAACTCTTACCCATGGGATCAACCAGGCATCGTGTTAACTTTCTGTATTAAAGATCAAACACATTTAGTCTAGACACAAGTATTTAGAAATCGGGCTATTATATTTTGTGTACGATCATAACAAAGAAAGCAAATCCCAGAGCTGTATGGTTGCCTCATTCAAAGCCGTATGTGAAGATGATCCAGTGGCTGTTTTATTAACAGATCCTGTTGTGTCAGCAGTGTTTCCAAAAGTATGGTCTTCTGTCAGTGTGTGTAGCAGAACAGAAATGGGCCAGTCATTACTGATCCAGCACAGGCACAAAGATGAAAGGGAAATAAACCTGTGTACCAGACACAACCCTAAATACAAACACACTCATGACTACATTTAGAAGGTGTTTTATAGCATACGTAACTAGATTTGTCTAGGGATTTCCAAACATGAGAAATACAAAAATGTCCACTATTCTCTCGTTATTTTAAGCATGCTCAGTGAGATGTGGATAAGCGTTGTGGGAGGGACTTGTAACCACAGCAGTCACTGTGGTTCAACAGTTCTGACTTTAATCCTATTAGAGCTTTTCAAAACTGCTGCGTCCACTCAGATGTGCAGATAGAAAGAGCCTGGCAGCTTTTGTGTGTAAATTCCACCTGTAAGGGAGGCTAGGGACATAAAAAGAAGAGAGCGAGAGAGATAAATTAGGCAATGATTTTGTCTCTTTTTGAATTTGTTAAATCTGTGCCCACCAGGATGGTGGAGTTGCTGGTACACCATCAGAAAATCATTTTATTTATTCAGTTAACATAAATTATAATTATATTCTTAACCTAATTAGTGGAACTGAAACTAAGATATATTCAAGCTCAAATCAAATATGGTGGCATGTTGATAACTTTGAATTGGTTTTTACGTTTTGCATGTTTCATGATTAGATGCATATGGGCAATTCTATGCAACTATGTCAACTATGTTTCTTTGTCAACCTTACCAAAGTTTTTACCAAAGATTTTCAATATTTGATATTTTAAATGCATGTGAGGTCTCAAATTTTGAGCATTTTCTATGTTTAAAGCATGGTTTTTCCAGGTGTTTCCAGAACTGTCACATCCATAACAGTCCCTATTCCTAACAGGGCACATGAAAATTTAAATAAAATAATAACTATTTTATGTTCTATTAAGAGTCATCTCTTCTCCATTTGTTGGGCATTATTGCTTCTGGTTTGTGCATTGTAATCCACACACATCCTACAAAGTGTTTTGCCTGGCTATCCAGTTTGTTTTAGCAGAAAAACCTCTTTTTCCTGTCAGCTTTCATAGCAACGAAAAGACGTCTGTCCAAACAGCTGAAGGAGATGAAACAATCTTTCAATACGTACAAACTGGAATTGACAGTACACAGTACAGTAACGTCCTGTGTAATTCGAACAATCCTCAAGTTTATGCCCTGTGTCAAAAGAAATATACAATCCTTTCTGCTTTATATCAGATTACTGTCCTTGAAAGGACAGCTGTTCCTGCAGAAGGAGAGATACAGTGTGTGGCTTCAGCTCTCAGATATAACAGCATATTGTGTATTGGATTTCCACACAGTTGGATATTGCAGGGATTCCCGGAAACCAAACGAGCAGCATTACATGAGCCATGTGTCATTCCTCCCGTGACAGAAAACTGGGTTTTAGTCTCAAGAAAGCCCAAAAGTCGGTTATGGGTGTCACAATGGATAAATTGTTACTTCGATTCATTTCACAACAAAATGAACTTGCTTGACGTAAACCAGATAATGGGCTGAAAACCTAATAGTAATGTCAGCGAAATTCAATTCCAGGAATCTTTATAGGTCTTTTATTGACAATCAAAGTGCAGCTCAGCGGTTTTGTGGCCAGCGAATAGTGAGAATGACGTAACTTTATCAAGCGGACTCTAACGTAAGACTTCCAACCTTAACTGACTGTAGAACAAGATCCCCAGAGGCGGGCTCGTACCCCGTCAACACATTCCACAGCTACAGGCTGCTGCCAACGCCTGGCCTGATCAACCCCGACACCAGCCAGCTCTACACTAACAGCTTTTATAGGAGCTTATCTTGAAGTATGGGTATTTTAATGTCCCATGGGTTGATGTTTATTGAAACTTTCAGACTTTCTTTAAAATTCTGCGTAATTACAATACATTTAAGCTTTAGCCTTTAGCTTTAGTCACAGAATGCGATCAAAACAGCCTAGTATGGTGGGATGAAAAGCAGAACTGTGGATTACACATTTTTGTATATATAAGATCTTGTATCTGCACAAAATGTCAATAAATATATTTTGGAAAAAAAAACAGCCTAGTATTACGGGAATATATAAATATTTTATGAGGTGGTTAGTTTGTATGAATTCATACAATGCGAGTCAAACAAAGACATATGATTGTTAGAAAAAAGCAATAATAAAACCCTGTCCCTAGTTCTAACGTTACTGGGGTGAAGATAGCTTGTACTACTACTAATACTACTTGAACTAATACTATTCGATACAGTATGTTAAAAAGCTATTTCTTGAAGCACAATATTAATATTAACCCATATTAAATTACAATATTAAGGTGAATAAAATAAAAATACATAAATAAATAAAACAAAAAATAAAACATTAAGAATAAATTAAAATATAGAATATAGAATAAAATTAAAAATGAAATCATTTTAGGACAATATAAACTTATAAATAATCACATACTGCGTGAGAAAAACTAAAAGGTGAGTTTTAAGAGAAGATTTAAAAGCACTAAATGGTTGTTCTCAATTGTTTGAATAAGATTATATGAATACATACATATTAGCCACCTTGTAAAATAGTCGTGAGTTTGTGTTCAAAACATAATTCAATATACAATATTTGATCAAATATTATATATTATACATATTTCACTATACAATAAAATTAGTTTCAGAAAAAATGATGAAATTTTCACACAATGCATCAACTATTGGACATTTTGATAAAAGATGGTAAATAAAGTAGTTACTTTCTCACCATATGCTATATATAATATATTAATATGAAATATAGTACATGTTATTAGGTATAATGACTGTTGGCACAGAGAAACACATTTCCTGGTCAGCAGTCAGTCATGCATCAGCTTATCACCGATTTAGAGGGCAACACTAATCCAGCGCACACTGATATATAATTGAAAATTCACATTTGTCCCCGTCTCCGGGGATTTAAAGTAACAAATTGGCTCCAAGCGTTAAATGCATGACCTGAATTGGCAAAACTAAAATAGAACTGACCTCATTGATGTGCCACACAGCTTAATAAATGAAGTCATTTTCAACTCATTATGTTGTGTGTGTAGACAGGAGAGCCCAGGTCTGTTTGTGCCTCCTGTAATGGTGTTTAAATATAGGCATTTGATTATGTGTGTGTTTTTCACAGCGATGTGAATGGCTCTGTGTACGCAGCTCTAGCTGGTGAGCGCAACATTTCTCACACTCTTCTAATAAATCAGCCTGTGTCAAGTTCGACAGATGTGTCCTAACACAGCAAGTTACGTTACTTCCTCCGATTCCAAGAAGCATTCAGGCATTTACTCCCAGTTCTTTGAAAAGGAACATGTTTGAAACATGGATACAGTGCAAAGCATTCAACACACATATCATGCATTCACACACTTATTCACTGCTGGTCTGTCTCACGTGTTACAGCTTAGGGCACTTTTGAAGGAAGAGAAGATTTTTATTTCCACGGCTCAGTTTTTACTGGCACCATCAGCCTACGCTTTGGTGATGTAACGTTGCACAGATTTTTGCTTAGGGGTCTGCTGTGGAACTCAGTGTGGTGTTGGTCAAAGGTGCACTTTTTGCACCCTTCTGAAACCTAACATGACGAATAAGACACATTGCGGTTTTGTTGTTTTTAATCTGACATGTGTGCATGTTGTGTTGGCCATCGTTAAATTTGTTACACGGCAAATACACATTTAGTGTGCCATTTAGGACAGGGCCACTCTCTCCAAAGACAACCTTTCCACTAAACTTGTGTTAAAATTTTAGTTGTATTATTATCGTAACGCTATAATATTAAAAAATATAGAGTTTACCTTCAACTTCCCAACAACTTTCTTATGTGTGGTTTCTATGGTGGTATTAAAGGATTGCCAAATATGTTGAAAGTCAGTGCTTGGTTGGTCAAGGTAGCTGCTTTTATAGTCTCTAGGGTTTTCTGGCTCCTAGATATGACTCGTGTCTCTCTTTTTTGTCAACAGGACTCTCTCGCCCATCGTAAGTCTGACTATTTTGAAAAGTAATGGGCAATTCCATCATTATGGATGTGACATTTTCAGTTGAAACTTGAAATATACATTTTCAGGGAATGTATTTCTTACCACTATACTGAATTTATATTTTACTAAATACCTGTTGATAAGAGTCTCATATATCGGTCAATGCACGTCTATTAATTCTGAAAAATAAAAATGCATAATGGATGTTTTTAAGAGGCAACAAACTTTGTAGGATTTTTGTAAAATGCACAAACCAGAAGCAATAATATCCAACAAATGAAGAAGAAATGACTCTTCAAAGAACACAAAATAGTTATTTTATTGAATTTTTAGGTCCTAGCTTAAAGCTCATCTCAGCAATGCCCACTAACAAGATTCAATGACAGAAGTTCACACCTGATGATAATAATGAAATATTACTACTAACGCCTGTTCATAACACATTTCCTAAAGCACACACACCATGTCTTTTTTGCAGTTAATCATGTTTGGAAATCCCTGATACAACTAAAGAAAATCCCCTTAGATTTATCTGTGGAGCAGTTGTCTAATGCCTCACTTAACTAAAACTGATAATGCAATGCAGCGTGACTACAATACATTCAAACAAGAGCGCTGTAATTCATAACACATGTTGACTGCGATTATAACAGTTCTGTGCTTCATTTGGGCTGAGTTAGGCGATTCGCAGGGAACGAGTTTAATAAAAAGAGAGAAAAACTGAAAGCCTTCTCTTCTTTTATGTCAATCTCTAACCACCGTTACAGTGTGAGTCTGAACCACAGACACTTAGCAAAATGCTAATGAGGTGTCGACTGAAGACTTCAAGGAATTATGAGTATAGCGCAAAGCCCCGACCACAAAAAAAAGCTGATTTGGCAGTGAATGAAAGGAGAACTACATCGCTCGGCTAAGCCGCCTGTATGCAGGTCTTTAGGGAGGAAATGTCTTTATCACTAATTAGCAAATAACAGAGCCGCACCACCATGGACAGCAGTTTCTGGTGTCCTAGTAACCAATACCGTAATTACAGTGGAAAGGTAGTGGGAAGTGACTAACAAATTTTCCCAGCAGGCAACTGAGTGATGCCTGTTGACTTATGCTGGCATGAGGTATCCTCAGTGACTCAGATGATGTGCATCTTTTACATTCTTTTATACTACATGCCTAGATTTACAGCTCCTAAAGAAAATACCAGTGCTTGCAAAGCGGCAAAAGAATAAAGTTCAAGGATTTCAGGAGAGAAAAGATACACTTTTACATTTGGACACAGAGTCAACAATCATTAAAAAATAATTAATAATAAGGTACTTTAAATACACAAGACCAAACACAATTCAGTATGTACTGTAAGATGTTAAAAAGACAAATCGCAAATGTTATGACGATATCACTGCGGGCTGAATTGGTTATGTTTAATATTAAAATTTTTACATTCAATAATTAGGCATTATTAATAATTAATTTTTTCTGTCATTTTTTCAGGTTGAAAACAAACAAAAAACAGTTCAAATCCGTTTCTCGTTTGAAGTAAAATTATAGATAAATCATTATTATAAGCTTATAATTTGCAATGGTAAGCTTATAATAATTATTTATAATTTGACTTCAACCCACGTAAAGAGAAGTACATTATGTGAAGTAACCTAAAATTTTACATTTCAAACAGAGGTGGCGATGTATTTTTGTATGTATGTCAACAAGTAATATTAAAACAAAGTAATTGATTTGAGGCTTACACAAGCAAACATTATACACCTATACATTCATTTATATAGGGCTGTAAGGAGTTATATATGCACTTTGGCTGACCGCTACATGATGGCTTCTGTTTGCAATAAGTACTTTGTGGGCCTTTCACATTTACCTTTAAACCAAGTCCTTTGATGTATTACAACCCTTCCCCTCCGCTATATACTTATAAAACACAATATGCTTTTCTTCTCAGACTCTTTGTCAAACAGGAGCGCAGAATTGGGAACCTTAAGCAAAGCCCCCTGCAAAGCCCCATTTATTTCATAAAGCAGTGGAATTCTCCTAAATGAAGGCAAAAGCTCTCACTTCTCCCGTAAACGACACGACTGGGCCGTTTAACAATCTCTGCTCAAATAGCCTCCAACCAAAGTAAATAGCCTCGATTGCTGGTTAATTTATTAGAGACAAGTTGGGTGCTGAGATCAAACAGGTCGCGGTCGCTTCCAGCACCTCCGCTGCAATGAATTTGCTGACCCCGCAACCCTTAGCATATTTGTAAAGGGGCATGCGAGAGCCAAAGAGAAGAGAGAGGATTGGAGCGGTACCCAAGGGAGAGACACGCATGTGGTTTGGGTTTACAGTTTTTTTGTCTTTTAATGTTAGGTCTTTTTTGATCAAGCAAGGTCGTGACAGACTCGTGAGCTACTGTTACATGCTAACAGGGAACAGAACGGCCGGGGAAGTGAGGCATAATGATGTTGTGGTGTCAGGTTAGCTGAGAGAAAGCAATTATTGGTTGATAAAAGTGCACAAGAATATTTGGGTATTAAAAAAAGCTAATACAGTTAATACACAAAGAGAGTCGTCTAAAGACTCATGTGCAAATACAACGCGCCATTACTGACGATAAAAATCCATAAAGTTGACCAATGGCCTATTAACTCCAGCCAGAGAGCGTTTGGCCCTTAAGTTTCTAAAGCAATTCTCTGGTTTCATTAGTGTATGTTTTAATAGATGGATTATTGGTTGAGTGAACAGACAAACACACACATACACATTCAGGAACTACTAAAAGACTGGAAGCCTGGAACACAAAAGCAATTACTTATAAGTGAATACATCTGACGGCCATACGTATGTGAATAATGCAACATGAAAACATTTTATCGCTTCATGGAAAGTACTTTCATTCACTTAACTTCAAAGGAAGAGGGATTATATATACTGCGCTTCAAGTGTACAGACTGTTATGCTGGTGTGGTAAGATCATACTTGAAAATACAGTATAACATTATATAACACTGATTATATGGTGTTTTCTTCAGAGCCTACTTAGGAATTTATCTGCATGAAAAGAGTTATCTAACAGACATTGTCCAGTAAATGTACAGTCTATTATCTATATTGCTTGTCATTGTTGGGGTAGCAGGTATGTTATCTGCTTGTTAAGTCTGACGTCAGGCAGCATCCTAACATTATATCAGATGCCAAAGGCAAACAACAAATGCTTATATACACTCAAGTCCAGCTGTAAAACTAACAAAAACCTTTATCTCCATCACAAAATTTTTAGATGGCCAGACAATTAACCTGTTAACCTATCAACCAGTTAACTGTCACTGTTCCTCAGGAGGGACGCCTATGTTATTTCCCTTATTATCTTTAAAATTTTATTGTTGAATTTTATTCTAATCATGACAAACTAAAAACTGATAGACAAGTATAAGACTCAAGATGAAATATTTGAAAAATGTTCATAACAATGAACAAACAAAATCATAATAAAAAAAGTTAACTTTACTGTAATTTATGAAAATACCTAACATGATTTTTCTTTAAATAACAAACGTTTGCAAAAAAAAATCTAATGTAGTTTGGTAGTGCATTTACATGTGTATACACAATTTCTGCTGTGACGGTTATCAGGTTAATATTTTGTGAATTATTACAACATTGCTCTCAGAGATTCTCTGAGGCTGTTTAAATAGTAACTTCGCTTAAAAACAGTAAAGGAAACGGTATTCGTTACATCACAACAAGCAGATAGTCGGCCAGCCATGATCACAAAATAAAACCCTTGGGCTGATACTTTGCACATTCAACATTTATCAGAGAGTTCAATCTGTAAAATATATATTAAAAATACATAAAATAACACCTGTTGTATGTTAAAACCACATAAGATATGTACAATAACATTTGCTCATTTTTTTATAAATTGTGGCCGTAATCTCTAAACAGGCCTTGCATGGTCCATGTTGGTTAAACCACTGGCTCTATGCAGGTATTGATTGTATAACATCGACCCACACCTATAAAACATCATCCACTGCTTCTGCAAGAAAGTCTTTTAAATGTTTCATAACCAAGCGCTGTCATTTACAGTCGGCAGGTGAGTACAGTTGTGAGCAATGAACAGTGAACGATTTCGCCAAAGGCGTCAATGCCGTTTCCTAAACCGCAGCATATCATCATATCATTAAATTAGACTTTTTAATGACCCTCAATCAGAAACCTGTCGGGTACGACCCCAAGCCAGACCTGAGGGAGGTTTGGCAGAGAATGAGTCACCCGAGGCCCAGATAACTGCTGTAAATTACCCAATACCACCAGAGGAATGCCGATAGTAAAAATTCCAGAAAACAGCTGGAATGATGGGAGAGGTAATATGACTTGGCCATATGTGGACAAGATGGGAAAATTATGCATTCGTCTTACACAGTCCCGGAAAATGAGACACATACTCTGTTCTGGATCTCCCGATCCTTCACTGCTGTTCAATATCAAAGCC
The DNA here is from genome assembly GCA_019155185.1 of Beaufortia kweichowensis. Classification (NCBI taxonomy): domain Eukaryota; kingdom Metazoa; phylum Chordata; class Actinopteri; order Cypriniformes; family Gastromyzontidae; genus Beaufortia; species Beaufortia kweichowensis. The sequence continues at coordinate 13,156,199 of CM032814.1, forward strand.
CTTTGTCCCTCTTAAAGGATATTTTTCCTCCTCTGCTTTCATGGTTATTCGCTCTCATTGTGCTGGAAAGATTTCAGTAATAGGTAACAGTACTTATATGGTGATCCTTCTGCAGTGGAGCGCTTTACTCAGGATTTGGTTGGATGCAAGCATGCTATAGAAATCAGCGGCTTCAGCTTTAACAGTACTGCATGTACTGTAACCTTTTCCTCTAAACCTGTTCTTTTCAGAGGTGAGGCTTAAAAATATATGTATGCTAGTTTCTAGGTATACCCTATAATAAGATTTTTCCACACGTGTGCTTCAAGTGTAAAATGTTTATGGACGACTAACTACTACACGGAAGAGATTAAGGTTTAAATGAATACCCGTGACTCTTTTACAGTAGTTCAGTAAATACAGTATAAACTAAAATTAGAGGGGGAAAAAACACAGTTGCTTCTGTTCACAGCTTATTCTGATTTTATTAGCATGTAGTCTAAATAATAAACACAAAAATGTCTCAAGCTAAGGTTTGATATTCATGCGTTACGCTCTCACAACAAACCTCATCAGCATTTCCCAGCGTGGAGCTCATCAAATATACAGTCTTTTAATAAATAAATGATCGATCATTTGCACAGCAGTTGCTTCTAAATGGAAAATACAATTAAGAGTTTTTAAAGAGTCAACCTTTGTACATGCATTCAAATAGATCGCATTATTCCACAAATTACTTTACATGCATCTTAACAGATGGTAAAATTATGTTACTAATTACATCAAATAGATCTAAAAGGGTACACACAGTCAATTAGTGTCCATCATCTCACATTTCCCATCCTAAACTATAAAAGACACATGTGTTTGTCTAGACTAAGCCCTTTTTCCATCCTGTGCACCTTCTCATTGCATGGTTTATAACAGTTTGTGTAAAGTCAAACCACTCGTTGGCCTTCAGTTGGTTTGGTGACCGTGTCACAGCGACTCTATTTGGGGAGGGAAAACAGGAGGTGCGGTTTTAACACGGTTGGACTGTCACCGGGACCTCTGAGGAGGAGAAGCGGTCAAACGAGAGAGGAGTGGAGGAAATAGTCTGAACATTCAGTCGAGTGAGGGGTAATTAAAGTCATAAATATTAACCCACCAGACACACAGTCTCACACACTTTCACTAACAAAGACACGCTCAAAAACACGTGAGAAACATTTTAAACATACTAACTGTTGCTTTACGATCACGGGAGGTGATTTTGAGGAATTTTTTCTTCGATTACACACGTGTGGAGACAAAAATGGCATTAGGATGGCTTTGGATCAGTTTAAACAGAGCAGAACCTGCAAGAAAAAAGACAGAAATGCTACAGTACATCTTCACACCATTAAGGTTTTACTATAGTGATCAGTCTATAAATGGAAGTTGATGAGAGCGGCAACAGACCAAATGTCTGATTTACAGAACCTGTGTCATCACGTGTAGTAAATTTAGCAAAGAATGCACAGTATTCACAGCCAAAAGTGCAACATGTTCTCAGTACTGTAATAAAACAGAGGAAATAACCTCCAGTTACGGCTGTTTGATACTAATGCAAACCATCTATGCAATTCTAAAAACTAAAAACTGGAATGAATGCACGATCTTACACTAATTATGCTTGAATTTAATAAACAGTGTAACTGTAATCAAAATGTTAAATCAATACCTTACGAGTGGATTATAAGGAGATTTTAGCTTTTTTCCTAATATTATTCACATATTGTTTGTTAATGCATTTACTAAATAATGTGACATTTATTAGTCAAAACTTGAAATTGTTTTGTTACCAACTTATACCAATATATTGAACTGATCATTGACCTGTTTATATTTTACTAACTCCTGTTGATAGAGTCTAGACATAAAAAAATCAGTCTATGAACAAGTTATCCATTTTAAACAATGAACATAAAAGAGTTATTTTATTTTAGTCATTTTTACATGCACATTTATGAGCAATATGGACGGTTATGGATGTGACCATTCTGAAAACTTGACCTGCCATTGAAAATCATGCTTTAAAGAAAAATGCTGTGAGAAAGACCTCACATGGGTATTAAAACAAATATATTGACATCCAAGCTATCAGCATGATGAAAACCTTTGGAAAAATTTCATTTTTTCATGGTAAAGTTGGCATTTGCGTTGAATTGCACACATAAAAATGCAATCCATGTTCTTCACATTCCAGTTCTCATAATTTTTTAACGAATTGAATTAGTTTAATAAGCTACATCCTCAACCGACCAGCATTTGCATGTCACCTTAACACCCCATTTTGGGCCATTTGCTCACTTGACATCATGACCCATGTTGCACTACTGCAGTAATATACACTATATTTAAAACTTATGGCATATGGTTCAAAAATTGTGCAGGCTCATCTCCAAAACTCCCATCTGCTCAACCGCCAATGTCACGGCTTATTGATTTTGGATGTCTTGGTGCTAAACCAGCTGTGATGTTCTTCCAGAATAAAACTTTAACCACTATAGGGTTGTCGAGATATGGAGACCAGCTGATTCTAAAGTTTTCAAAGAGCACAGAGCAATGCAGACCTTGTCTCTTTACCCATTTATTTATTGTTCCTACTCCTTTCAAGCCTAAAAAATAAGTGTTTCCTGTCAGAAAGGCTTCTGTGTAAGGGAATCATCTCATGTGAATGGAATGAGGCTTTGATGGGCCATCCCATCATTAAACCCAGTGAACACACTTGACTGGCCAGTTTCTATTAAAGCTGAAGTGAGTGATTTCTGCACCACTTTGAAAATATTATTGTTTTCCAAAAGTTTTCCTGAACAATCCACCAGCCTGCAATATGTCAGACAAACAGTCCTCAATCTCACCAAACCAATGTTGCCATGCCAAAAGTGCCACAAAATACAATGTTTTAAGGGGTAGTTCACACGAAAATACAAAATCTGACATCATTTATTTAGCCTCATATCATTCAAAACCTGTACATGACTCTTTCTTCTGTGGAACACGTAAGAAGATATTTTAAGAAAAAGTGTTTTTGAGTCCATACAATATCAGGGGTCAGTATTGTTTGGCTATCAACATTCCTCAAAATATCTACTTTTGTGTTCCACAGAAGAAAGAAAGTCATATGGGTTGAGAATGACATGATGATGAATAAATTTTGAAAGAATTTTTAAACATTATGATTCTGATCATAAGCTTCAGTCATTCAAACAATTGAGCTTTAAGGTTAATATAACTGTTAAAAAATGTAACAAATGACTGCTTGGCAGAACTTCTTTTTACCAGATTATTTTACCTATCTTTGAAAAATCACATCTCTAATCAAAACGTTTATCTTTTGATTTTGTGAAAATGCAGAAAAAACATCAAACACATTAGTCAGCGTTTCATCTCAGCCCTCCGATAAAATAACAGATTCAAAATTAATTAAGCAGAACAGATAATGCGCTACAGCTTCTGTCCTGCCATTCAAACGCCAAAAAGTAAGTTAATTCATCTGTGACAAAGCAGCACAGGCTGACTGTGAAAAGTGCACGGCACAATCTCTCTAACTGCATTAGGACATGTAGCTTGCTTTGTGGGGTGGGTGGCAAAGTCAAAGGTCACCGGCAGCTTGTAACACGTCACGCCACATTACACCCAACAAGAAATAATCAGCCTTCTCAACAAGGCCAATTAGCAAGTTTACCTCTGATTGACTTTTCACCAGCGTTGACAAGGCAACACAAGCCAAGCCTTGAGATTGTTTGAGAGTCATTGCATAATCGATTGTAATGTGACAATGAACATCTAGACGAGACTGTAAAATCTTTAATTAAATTCAATTTTATTTGTATAGCGCTTTTTCACAAAGGTCATTGTATCAAAGCAGCTTTACATGTACTGACAGATAGCAGTCAGTGGTCAGGGATTCAAAAAAACTCTTTAAGAGAGAAAAAAAACCCTGACATGACATGTTATAGTTGCAATCCGTAGCAATCTGTAAAATCTTGAAACCAAGTAAGGCCATGTCAAAGATTGAAATCAATGTTTAGGAAGCCAACTTGCTGTCCTTTTTGTGCAAAATAATAAAACGTAGCGCCAACAAAATCATGAATTTTAGTATTCAAACTCATTGATTTACATCATATAATCATATAATCTATCATTTAAAGTAAATGATGATGATAATTTTATCATTTTATGGCTTTAATGCTTCATAATTAGATTTTAAGGCTTTAGCATGAATTTCACAGACAAGGTCACAGTTATTCTTGATTTTATAGCCTATTTGATTAAGACAGTTTTTCTTCTGTACTGAAATACAAAATATAGCAACAGCTATGAAACGAAACACCTGTTCATCATTTATGCCTTACAATGCCATTTAGTGTTAACTACATTCACAATATACTTTACCATGCCCCATTGCCTAATTATTAAACAAATTAACATACATTCATATCACAGATTTCCTGTCTCTAGGAGAAAGTCTAGAAGCTGACTGTTTTTTATCTAGCAAGTGGAATATCATATCATCTAAATGACCCTTGAAGCACTCAGGGAATTTGCAGAGATGGCACCATGACGGAAGATCCTGGAAAAGGACACACATTTACAATTATGGTTTCCCCTCACGGGCCAACATTAGGAATCTAATACCAAGTCAAGAGGCATGCCAGGTTCTGGCGCAATGCCCAAGTATTTAAAGATCCATCTCACGTGATCAATCGCTGAGAAACAAATGCAGCGGTGATTTTAGCCGACACAGGGCCCTACGTTGATCACATTCGGCAGGGTGATTGCACAATTGTTGAATTGAACTTTTTTGTTCTGGCTGCTGACCAGGCAGAGATGGTGTGTGATAAGCTTCTAAGCTTAGCTTCGCATGGTCAATAAGCCTGCTAAATAACTGTGATCTCTGCTCGCATACATGGATGTGTCAGTAGAACCTGCAATTTCCCCACACTAATGCCAACTGTGCTATTCCTAGAAAAGAGAGCTGTGAAGAGCCACTTTATCATTTAAGGAAAGAATGGATTTGCCATTGAAACATGCATGACATTTGTACAATTCTGAATGCTAAAGACAGCTGAGAACCCATATCAACTTATCCATTTATGAGAAAACCTTTATAATGTGACAAGATCCACAGGAAGTAAAAAGAGACCAGAATAAAAAAATGATTGCTTTTGCTAAAGCTGTCAAAAAATAAAAATTATTAATTATTAAAATTATTAAAATGCTTCTGCGAATTCAACCACAGTGTCCTCTGCCAATTAATATAGCTCAACAAACAGCAATACTGAATGATTGTGCATAGGCTTAAATGACAAAACACTGTCTGTTCTACTTACTAACGATGACGGTGTTGGTTTTAGTGGTTTACAGTGATGTACTGTAATACAGTACCTAATCAAAAGTATACAGTGGCCCAAAAAGTATTTAGATACTAAAGTCACAATTAAAATGTATAAATTTCATCACATTAAATGACAAAATATCATAGCAAGTGGCATCTGCAAGCAAGTTTTCTCTAAATCTCAAACTTTTTGCAGTAAACTGTATTTAAGGTGGATGTGTGAAGTCAGTTCGCCTCAAGTTCACACACGTGTCCAGCTGACTAACCACACGTGTTGTTAATCACGTTAACTCCTGTATGACAACCAGAAAGTGTCCAATTACATGTCTTTTATTTTCAAATAGTATCTGTTGTTGCTATTTATTTGATACTTTATATATTCTACGTCAATACAATGTCATTCACTTTACAATTTTAAATGTGGCTTACGTTTTAAATACTATCTGAGGTCACTGTAGTGGTCTTTACATAACAATACTAACATAACCAGCAGAACAGCTGAAAAACCGTTTTTAAGTCATACTCTCTTTTTCTCTAATCTGCAGCTTACGTTACATGAATTTCCTGTAGTCGTATTGTAATGCCTTACTTCCATCCAAAGATATCTTATGAGAAAGCATGTGGTGAGTTTTATTATCTATAAAACAGGAGTAATGGTGACATTCTTAAGAGGCAATAAAATAAATGCAAACAGGAAGTGGCTTTGACAACTAAAAAGGTTGCTTAATCTTTCTTTGATCTCATTGCCTCATAAATTGCTCTTTGTTCAAAAAACACACCGATATTGCACTTTAGTAAGTCGAATGTACATTGCTCTGTGAATGAGTAATCAGAAACAAAACTATCCTAATTGTTTTGTTATTAATAGTCACACAGAATAAATAGTTTTCAAAGGAAATGGTTTTATCACTTGTAAAACTGATCTCACGTGTTACATAAAGATAATGCCAGTCATTCATCTTAAATATGCACGTATACATCTACAGTAAATGTATACAACAAACAAATATTACGTCAAAACAAAAATGTCTTTAAAACCTACAAGGCTATATATAATTAACATTTGACTAAGCATGAAACATAACCAGTCCGCATAGTGTCATTTTGCCATTCTTGTTATTTACAAATCACGTGCAAATCACGTGCTCTACAAAGTGACCGCCTACTGTTATGATTGACGGCTGTCACAAAGCTGTCCGTTTATGCGTTACCAACACTAAACTAATACAAATTCACGACTAAAATAGCACAAGTTCACCATGTTCAGACAGACTTAAAGCATAAATGTCAGTCAGACATGAAACATCTGAATAAAATCGGTTACTTACTCACTTGTCAGTCATGTTTCAGCAGGTGTCTTCACCTGGCGATAATCCATATTGACATTTGCGAACATAAACGACCATTATCCCACGCTGACGTGATCAGGAACACTGTTAAAATAATCTCTATCCACTGTTTCATAATATTATCACTGTTCTGGAGGTTTGGGTAATAGTTCACAGGCATAAGTTTTGCTATTACATGCCTTTTATATAAACGCGAGTTTGAATTTGCGGTCTGTTTTTTTATTTCGATTACTTCCGGTTTATATTCGTCATTACTATTCGTCACTGTTCGTCAGTGCAGCGTTTCATTATTTATTAATTGGTTTATTTATATATTTATTTGCACTCATGACAACAAACAGCAGTTTGAATCTTAAATACAGAAGTCAAAAGTAAAAAAATATTTCTTGTGCTCTTTAATCTGAAGGTTTATGTTTATATTATTGTGTCAAAATATTAATTTGTGTAAAACTAGATTTTATTTACTGTGATAATTATAGTAATAATGAATTAAAGCAGCCATAGTGTTTATTTATTTTGGAGGCTTTTAAGTCACAACATCCTACAGATACAATTGTGTTATTTTATGGTTTTCATGGTTTACTACTATTCTAAAATGTAGGAAAAAAATCTATACAACACTGAGAAATTGTTTACAAACTTTTTACTTGTAGTGTACAAAAAACATGTCCTGGGGTATATACAGTGTTTAAGTGTGATCAAAATCCCCCAAATAATATAGTCCCAATTCCTCTGCATACCTTTAAAATGTACAGTGTACTTATGATTATAATAAATGTTTGCAGCCCATGTGACCCCTGACATTGTTTACTTCATACTGCACATCTCCTATTAGCTGAACAACTGGCTCACGGGAAACCTGTAATTATTGTCTTAAAGTATTTTTCTGATGTCAATAATGTGCAGCTGTTCCATAAATCAGTTCAAATATAAAAAAATATATGTGGTTTTACTGTAAATTAGGGGGTAGAGTTATTTTCAAATCACTCACATTGCTGAATGATGTTAGAATGAGAGGCCTCTTCCTTTCTTTCTGTAGCTGAAGAGGCGTGTTTCAGTTTTCTCACAGTACATCAAAAGCCTGATAAAAATGTGAATAATGGCCCTTTGTGGAGTATCTGACAAGGTGCCTACAGCTAATAACATAAATCATGACAATAAATAGTTTCAAATTTATAAACAGGGCTTTGAGGAGTAAAGGTAATATTTACTGAGAATTTGGCCAATAGATGGATACTGTACCACAGCTTCAAAAATAAAATAAATAAAAAGCATGTGATAAATTCAGTTGCTTTGAATACAAATCATTTATATAGTGTAAGTTCTTTTGGTAACTCTGATATGGGTTTACATTAAGTCTTCATAAAAGTGTGTGGCGTGCACTGCAGGTGTATTTTATTTTCAGGGACAAAGACATTATACATTAACCTTGTGAAACGAAAAAGAAAGAGATAAATGTGTTGGTTTGGAGTCAGTAGCAAACCAGGACAATGGCAAAAGGTTTTTCATGATAACAGACCCTGGATCATTAATCACTGAAATGCACACACATACATGCCTCACAGAGACATTGCCTGAAATCATTTTGCAGCTTACTTAAAAAACATTTTATTTTGACACTGTCATAGACTCATAAACCCTATACAACATTGTACTGTAGAAATATGCATAAGCATTATTTATTATAATATTATATATTTCTATTTTCTAATATTATATATTATATGCTTCTTCATGTACACTGTGTACATGTTTGGTATAATAATTATTACTCTAATAATCAAAGTTGAAGTTAATCAGGTTGAAATGTTTTATCACAACATATAAAAACTGGATTATTAAATATGATGGAAGATGATAACTGTTAACAGTATGGATGCGTATGTGCTAATGCTTTGTAAAAATGTGGTTATATAGTAAATCACCACCACATTGTTTATATATATAATAATAAATGTGATGTCTTCTTGTTGTGTTTTTATTTAGTTATGTCTTCTCTTTAAAAACACTTAGAAAAATAAAATAATAAAATGCCAACAAACTGTGTACTCTGAATGCTCACACCTATAAACACACACACACACATATATATACATATATATACATATATATACATAGAGAGAGAGAGAGAGAGAGAGAGAGAGAGAGAGAGAGAGAGAGAGAGAGAGAGAGAGAGAGAGAGAGAGAGAGAGAGAGAGAGAGAGAGAGAGAGAGAGAGAGAGAGAGAGAGAGAGAGAGAGGCTAAGAAAAGTTTTTTTACATTTCCAAAAGAGATGTATTTAGTTAATTCTGAAATAAAATAAAGCCATGTAAGTGAGATAAACTGTAACAGAAATTCACAAAAATCACTTTTATGTCACTCTTTCGTGTATATCTAAAAGCCATCTGAAGGTCGATAGTCTCCTAGCAACAGTGCCAATAGGAGCTCAGGGGCTGGCCAGTCAGATTTTGTTTACTGGTTCTTCCTCTGACAAGTGTTTGGGTGCTGAGATCAGAAAATAGGCCATGCTTAGTGACGTGAGAGAGACAGAGAGCGAGACGGGGGCTTGAGGGGCAGATAAGATGCTGAAAGTGAGACAGTATGGGAAGTGAAAACAAAACAGAAAGTGGAGTTAGATGCCGCAGGGCTGTTTTGCATCTGCAATAAAGAAAGTGAGAGAAAAGGTGTGTGTGTTACAGACAGACAGTCTGTCCATTGGGTTAGTGTGTTTCTCAGATTAGACTGTAATCCTGCCCAAATGGCATTGCGTAATACGCCCATATTTGGTCATGCTCACGTGCCAAGATTTTTGTTTTGATTGATGTTTTTGAAACCTGCGTGTGTCCCAGGATGCTGAGATAGGCTCCATCCTCCTGGGCAGGGGATAGGAAGGTTTGGAGGATGTATGATTATTGTTTGTGACTGTGCATGCAATTTGTTTTCAACTAAGACATGTAAGCATTATAAATTATATGGTATCATATGGTAGATACTGTATGTGAAAGAAGGGAGTGGATTTGAAAAGTGTAAGTCTGATTTGTGTCGTCTATTTTGTTTTGTTTTCATTTTTATTTACAAAAAAAATGTAGAAACTGAATGAATGAGATGAGAGAACAGCAATGCAGAAAATGAATTGCCAACATTCAATTACAAAGCTTAAAGAATCCATTATGCAAAAGTTTTATTTACCACAGAAACCTAGTCTGTGTTTCTATAGACAACTTAAATATTTTAATATCTAGGTCACTTTTGGAGAAAAGCAAAAGTGTGATAAATTCAGTTTAAGCTGTGCCCAGCCAGGTCATCTTCAATTTAGATCACTGACTGGCATCCTCATACATTTTTCATTGTTAGGTTAAAGCTTCTGTTCTTTCAGGTTTGGAAACCTTTTGTTGTGCCCCTTTGGTTTTTAATCTTTTAATGTGCTCATCTTTCTCCTTCACTTACTTACTTCATGGCCTCAACTTCCATATGAACATAAAGGCTACGTTTTTTTGTATATGACAGCTTTCCTCTATGCCTCTCGCGCGCTCTCTTCCCTCTGCACACATGTGTAGCCCGCACACTTTGATAAATGGGTGTTATTCCAGGAATGGGACTCTGAGTGTATAGAAGACTCTTAAATCTGGAGTGAAGAGGGAGGCCTCATTTCCTGACCCTTCTGAGAATGGCTTTCAAGCGCTGCTTAAGCCCTCCAGCGCCTGCGGATCACTGAGAGGGGAAAAGGGTTAGCGGAGGCATGATCTTATCTATGTCGTCATAAAGCTTTCACACCAATTAAGTGGGAGAGAACAGTTTTCTTGTCACTCTCTCTCTCTCTCTCTCTCTGTTGCTTCTGTCACGAGCTGCTGCCTGCTTTTAAAGGAGCTTTTCAGGAATAAATCCTGAGTGATATTCGGTGTAAATGTGCGCTGTCACGGTGTGAGTAAATACCCATGATGCAATGCTGAGCAAACTGTATATGTTAGCTAACCAAAACACCATGCATCTAACTAACACATAATAATTAAAATAAATCAATAATCACTGTAAATTACAGGGAGAAATGGCTCTTTGACAAGCAGAAGGATTGTCAGCTATTTAACACAATGTCTGGCATTACATTACAGACCTGTCTGAGGTCGAGGACTTCCTGTTCTGTCTGAGACTGAATGTAACAGGTGCTTGTGCCATAACAAACATAAAGCACATAACAAACACCCTACACACACTAGATAAAGCGGATAGCTCAGTCTATGGTTTCTAGGGGATTAAATGTAAGTCTTATGAACCTGAAAACCTTTTGGGCTAAAGCCTTGTGATTTATGAAAGCTTAAGTGTACAGTATGTGTATACAAAATTTATTTACAAAACTATTCATTTTTGCCTATAATGTATATTTCTTTCCTTAAATGCAACACAAGTCACCTTTGTATAAAAACGTCGGCTAAATGCATAAAAATATCAAGTGTAAAAATCTATATGAAAGCAAGGGTTTTAATATGTAACTTATATAATTACTGAAGGTTTTATTCTGTTTATTTATTAACTCAATGATTAATTGATTTCTGCCCTTTTGGGGCCAAATTCATTCTAATGAATTATGTATGTTATGCAAGTACACAAAGAAGTCACAATGGCTTTCAGAGGACACACTGTGCTGTTTTGAATCATAGCGGCACTCTTCAGCGACATTTATCATCAAAATCATTCACAATGCCAGATAACAAGCTGAAATAAACGTTCTATTCAGATCAGGCTTCTGTCCTCCATCTATTCATACTATGGTGATATCTTGGCTACCTTGGAAACCACTAACTCAGGTAAAAAATCCACCTTCAAAGGGAACAGAGCAGTGTTGTTTCTTTCTGACCTGCCTGAGAAACTTTAAAAGCTGAGGAGATCCTTCACTGCCTGATTTTAAAGAGCCCGTGACATGCTTGAGAGTTCAGGTTTTCTCATGGAGAGCTCTTGGGTGTAATGCACTCGGCTCTTATAAATCTTTGAGACTTCTGTACACACTATATACCCCACAATATATTTAAGATATTTATGCATTATTTAGGTCATGCTCATGTGCATATTTTATGTTTGAAACATCTATTTAATGATATAGTTTCTGTTGTTATTTACATTTTTCAATACAAATATCTCTTTAAATAAGGTTATTTTTTCCATACAGTTGAAGATAAAAGTCACTGAGGCTTACAGTCAATAATACTTTCCCAACATCTCCTCATCTGTTCACCAAATAAAAATCATACAGGTTTAAAACAACACGAGAATAAGCAAATAATGACATCATTTTCATTTTTTGTTGAGCTGCTTTTTTAAAACTTAAAACAATATTGTGGGTTTAATAAATCTATGACATAATGTCAATTACAGCCACAGGTTACATATGATATAACACTGTAAATGAGTGACTCCTATCTAATGATGTATAAAATGACAAATATAACACACAACTCTGAATGGAGTGTGTAATCTAGAGAATACGGCACATACAATCAAAAGGGGATGTTTTTACAACACGTTCTTTTGTTGATATGGATCTGCCTGTTTTTATCTCTTCAATCTTTTAACCTTCTCTTTTTTTCTCCTCTTTCCTCATTCGGCTCACAGGACGTACATCAGAAAACACGCTCGGTCGCTTCTGTCGTCTGTTCGTAAACAGTGTCCCTCAAAACAAAACAACCTTCTCTCTCAAAACAAAATATTGTCGGTATGATTCACCAATAGTGCTTGTACTGTAAACACAATCTTTCAGCTTGCCTGAGTTTTATCACTTTCAGCATCCCATTAACCCTCGCTTGTTATCAATGCAAACACACCTCATTTGTGACCTACTTTCACTATCGCTGCGTTCGAGTTTCCGGCAGTAATCCAGACTGCTGTAGGTGAGAGTTCAGAGTTTACATTAGGATGAATGGAGGAAAGTGTTTGCGAGGCTCTAATGTGATCTGAGATGAATAATGATAGCAGTCTTATAACTAGCAGTTTAAAATAAACAGTGATTGAAGATAACAAACAGACAGCACAGTTTGTTATGTACGTCCAGTATGACGGTTAAGTGCGGAGGTCAAGGATCGTTGGCAGCGTGTGTTGTACATAAACAAAGTGCATGCACATGTTATATAATGCAAAACAATAACAAAGACACAAGTTCACAAAGGCATTTTAGGAGGAGCAGCTATGTGTACATGTGCACGGGAGTTTGTGTGTAGGCTTGTTGTCGGCAAGCTCTTTACACCTGTTGTCACGCTACTGACGCGATCTCATCCATGTCATCATTAATCAAACAGGATGGCAGAATGCATGATGGGAAAGATAAACTGTCATGTGAGTGATGCAATAAATTTGTATACAAAGCAGAACCAAACGACAAGGTAAAATTTGTTTTGAAGTCAGAATAGAGACAAGTGTACAAAATATTAAGTTTGTTTACTTGGGATCATTTGAACTGATTATGGATACAATGTTATGACTGCTTTTAAATCCATAACACACCAAAAGCCATACTAAAAAAACTGATTAATCACTGATTAATTTTTTTATTTTTCATATACTGAAATGAAACTTTTCATATATAAAAAAGAGGTCTAGCAGTGAGTCAGCTTTACTCCCGTGTCTCTTGTGATTTGACCCTGGAGTCAGAAAAGATTCAATAGATTCTCCATCACAGCATTAACTTTGAAAGAAGTGACATTCTCAGCAGATATTGACTAGAGCTTTGCTGTACAAATACATGCGTGACTCCTCTGTCCTCCAAAGCCCATGATCCTTCGTGCTGAAAGGGACACTAAAGTCACACCAAATCTCTCCAGAGAGAAATACAAAGGGACAGTGAGGTCAAAGCCCCGTCTCTGGAGCGGGATACAGCGATAAGGCTGGGCTGTTTCAGACGAAATCGAGCGGTTACGACGGAACTTGGCCTACGACATCACCAGCAGTGATGAATAAAACATGGGGAGAGCATGTTGACGCAACGTTGACTGCATTATTCATGTTGACTGCTCCTGTGTGTGTGATGCAGGGATAAGAGGTGTGGCTGAGATGCTGCGATGGCTTAGATGAGTCTCTTTTTATAAAAGGTGTTAGCTGTTTTGTTAAACAGTGTTGTTTGCCCTCATTTTCACATGCTGTTTACTCTGTTTCTTTGTTTGACTAACTTTGTAGTTGGTGTCTGTTGCATTTTTACTCTCGCATACACAAACGTGTAAAGAGATGAATATTCTCTCTAGCAATAAATAACTAACAATGCTCAGAAATTTCAAAATTTTATGGTAATACAACATCTTAAGAGCTGTTTTTAAAAGTCAAACTTCTTTGGGGCATCTTAAAAATACACTCACAGTATTTTTGGGCTCCCATGTTCATGATCAGCAGTCAAGTGACTTGTTCTGAAGAAAAATCGCAGGAAAATCATAACTATGATGCTGAAGGCACAAGCTTTTACAATAGGGAATTAACATGCCCTAACCCTAACTATTTTTTAAAACCATTTTTAAAATTCTGCCTATCTGAGCTTAGTACAAAATCACTAAATATCAGACCAACAAGATATTCTGATGCAAATTTGACTCCCATTAACATGTTAGCACACCATAACACCACCTCAACACACATGATTAATTTGGCAGCAGTATTTAAACTGCATATACAGATATATGTTGAGGGCGAGTGAGGACAGACGGCAGCTGGCACCATACTGTAAATGATAGAATGTTGCTGCTGATTTTGCAATATTGTGTGTAACACATTTGTGTTGTTTACACAAAGCTACCGTGTTGAGAGTGTATGTTTGTGTGAGCGTGTAAGCGCTGAATCAGTGATTTCCTTATGCAGTAGGGTCATAGTAAGCAGCTCTGTACTCCCTATAGACCAAAGAGGCAGACAGACATGGAGAGAGAGAGAGAGAGAGAGAGAGAGAGAGAGAGAGAGAGAGAGAGAGAGAGAGAGAGAGAGAGAGAGAGAGACAGAGAGAGAGAGAGAGAGAGAGAGAGAGAGAGAGAGAGAGAGAGAGAGAGAGAGAGAGAGAGAGAGAGAGAGAGAGAGAGAGAGAGAGAGAGAGAGAGAGAGAGAGAGAGAGAGAGAGAGAGAGAGAGAGAGAGAGAGAGAGAGAGAGAGAGAGAGAGAGAGAGAGAGAGAGAGAGAGAGAGCCGGTGAATAAATAAAGTTGATGCGACTGCTCCACCTACAGGCCCTCAATTTATATCTAAGCAGATGTATATTTGTATATGTATGGAGTGTATGTGTGCAAGTGAGCAAATCTCACAAATCTCGGGCATTATACAGGGTGACCCATAATTAAAAACTGATACATAATTCCTGACCCAAAACAGAAACGTTTGTTTTAACCTGATTACGTTGAACTCTGGAATAACTGATTCTGATTGGTCAGTTGCAGCAGCTTTTTGTGTTAAAATATGTTTTTATACTACTAAACTGTAAAATTGACCTTTGTCAACCAATTTTCAACATAGCCGTGCTTGTTTAATGTCTCTCATATAATCCCACTGACTCTTTTTTGTCATGCAGAACTATTTAATCTCAGATCAATATTTCATAGCCGTCTATTTAAGAATTCAGTAGTTGCCATGTTATAAGCAGGATAAAGTGCATTCAGACGATCATTATCATAAAACAAACCTTGTCACGGTGATACAAGACCCTTCAAGTCAAGGGTCCAGATCACCCTCCTGGGGTTTATTTCATAATAATGACCAGCACAATAATGACTGTACATTATATCTTACAAAGAGTGGCCCCCAAAATGTTTTTGACATTTAAGGCACACTTAAAAATGCATGAATGTCATTGTAGAGATAACAAAACAACTGCTCAAGAGGCATCTGTGAACAACAGATGCTAGAGTTTTTCTCAGAACAATCTGCACTCTTCAGGTTTTTCAGTTATGTTGCTACTGTGTTTTTTTTCTTACTGTGTTTTCCTTTTAGTGAATGCAGTTTATGATGACGGTTAGTTTACACACATCTCCTAAAGGAGAAAACACAGGTGAAGTTTATCAAAAAACTATGTGGCAGACTATATGTTTTATTAATTTTGACTATATAAAAGTTTGCAAAATTCTTTATTGGGTCATAATTTGTGCTTGTTTTATTAAAATATATAATGAGTGCTGTATACAGTCGCTATATAGTAGAAGAACCAGTTATAGAACCAGTCAAGACTACAACAAATAAAAAACATGAAAATGTCTTAATGTCCAATATAGTTTTCACAACATGAAAAGAAAAAACATTAAAGTAACTCTTTATATTTGAATTCTGTAGCCAGTACACAGTATTTTATAGAGTTTATTAAGAAAAAGTTGCTTCAAAAAAACACGTTTCCGAAATGCAGAAACATCTTTGCCTGATTCCACAATATGGTTCATAAATGGGCTTATATTTCAAAATATACTGAGAGAACCATAAGGTGGAAGTATCTTATCATACAGCGTTAAATTTCACAATTCGTTGTCTTTAATAATGGTATAAACGATTAAACATTGCTTGCGCTTCACTTTTTTATTCGCCTTCCCTCGCTTCTTTGAATGATACAGTTCCTTTTCACACTTCCCTCCTGTGGTCTAACATCCTCTTTTCTGACAGAAACAGTTAACCTACAGGACACAGAGCCAAAAGTCAGACGACCACCAAACAGGAAGACCCATCCGCAACCCAGACCCTCTCTTTAGAGAGCCGGCTTTTCTCTGATTTCACACATCTTCATTGCTTACAGTGACCCATTCATGAAATCGGATGTGACTCAGATCCAACATGGCCGCCACAGTGTCACAGGACACGGTTTGCACAGTCATCAGGGGGTCTCCTGAAGATTTATAGGCCTCTGACAGACGAGTAACTGCCGCTGCGCTCTTCCGAACCGCAGTGTGAAGAAATACTTTGACTTTTACAGTAGTTTCGACGAAATATTTTGGCTTAAATGAATAACATCAATGAATAAAAAATGAAAGTTTTTATTGTTATTAGCAGTGACGATTAATTAGCTATTGACGTTTTGAAAATCTTGTTAAAAGCAGGTCATATTAAAATGTATGAATGAGATTGTACAAATATATACACTACGAATTATCCACCTCGTAAAATACTGTAGTTACAAGATCCCGTGAGATTCTTTTGGATTGTGAGAGTTTATTAGTCAATGTATTTTTTTATATATTGACATAAGAAATATTACATGATTTTTCATTTGTGGTTAAACTATTCATTTAACTTCACTGCAAACAGTTTGACTACTGTAACTCCGGAATCATCTAAGACTGAAAGTATATGGGCGGGTGTGATAAGTGCCCATGTCACAGCTCCCATATTTTCTCCTCCTGACAAAAATGGGCCTCATCAAGATGGTTAGATTACAGGCCAGGAATGGAGCGTGACCATTTTTTCCAAATTAAACTGTAAACTGCATGGGAGTGGAAGAAAAAGTAAAGATGATAGAAATTCTCAAGATCATGGATGAGAGACACCCGTGACCCACGAAAAGGAGGAAGATGGTTTGGCTTTCCTGTCTCATCTAAATCAACATGGCACACAAGAACACACACCTCTGTTGGGTTTGTGTCGACAGCTGGTGTGAAGAAAGCAATGTGAGGTCAGGCAGGGTTGAAGTGAGACTGGTTGAGTTGGGCCAGGTTTGCTGAGATCACTCATCCAAGGACGTTCTGAAACGGAAATGCTCTTTAAAGTCTTTGAAGTGAACTCATACTTGAGCAAGATAGATGATGGGAAAGACCTGGGTATCATCCTCCGCTTCCTGAAGAAAGAAGAGAAAGTATTATCTGACTTACAACATACAGACCTACAGTAAATATAAGATGTCAGATCTAGTGCCATTTACTTATCATTTGGGTTATGAATGTCTCCGTTAAATTGCGTCTGGTATTATTTATATCTAGCTAGTGACCTTTAGCAGAGAATGTAAAATAATGAAGTGTGAAAGTGTTTAACACTTAACATATTTGTGACCTTCTAGATGACAAAAGCAATGGTATTAAAGGACTTTACACAGTATTAGATGTCTGCCCACATGCACAATTCTTGAGAAAAACGTTTTTGCCAGACTTTTTCTACACAGAGATAATGATGTTTAACTGTTTACCTAAAGTGTAATTCATCTGGGTACAATGTTGACTGTCAAAAACTGTAGATAAAGAGAGTATATAATGTGTATATAATAATCTGTGGCCAAAACATTATACTCTATGAGTCTCACAAATCATTTATGTTATCCACATCAACTCACAGCGATTCATAACTATTTTATGAGGTGGCTAATTCTATACCGCCCCAGTGACGGTGTTAAAGCTTTATTATTGATGTAATCATATCATCAATCTTATCAGTCTGACTTTATGTTAATCATTCTGCTGTTTTTTTGCCTACTTTGTAGAGACAAAACATGTAGAGCAAAAGTTTGCCTAAAAATCATTTTTTTTGCTTTTTGGTGTTCCTTATGAACTTGCTTTTAGAAAATTTCACAGCTTTGTTTTTATTCATGTCAAATTAAATAACGACATCTACTGACTACGATTCATGTCATGCAAAAAAAGAACGAGTTGGAGTTTTTATCCGCAGAAGATTGTCATCAAATTGTATCGATTATGCCACATTTCCAAAAGCAGAACAAATCTTCTCAGAATTAAATTGTCTCATGCAAAACATCTTACGTTATCTGCTGAAAACAAACCACAGTTATGGCATTCCTCACTGCTACTGTACAAAGCCGTTAATGTTGTGACATAATTGATTAACTGTTGCGGGAAACTTTCACTGATTAAGAAAACGGATTAGAGGAAGTGGGTCACCAAGTGTGGGAGCGTTGAGGGGTATCAGCAGATAGCCGTTGTCATTCTTAGAAGAGTAAACCCTGGAGAGGTGGGGTTGCAATGTGTAAGGACATTGTGGTTTCACTGTCAAGGTTCCCTCCCATAGTAACCCCCCCCTCTCTCTCTCTCTCTCTCTCTTCAGCAGAATTCTCCCAAAGTAAATTTCAGTGAAACGAGGGGCCGTTTAACCTCTTTATTGGTTAAGTGGGTTGTTTGTGTTTCTGTGAAACAGTCATCCACAGTCTCATGTAGTTTTCTATTAGTTCATTGTGCTGTTTGTTATGGTGAGATTCAGCAGTTGTGTAGAAGTGTGACTGAAAATTTACACCAAAGGCCCTTTACGTGACAAGTTCCAACGCTCTCCACTGCGTTTAAGTTTACGGGGCAAAACGGCAAGGTTGCGACTAATGCTTACTGCTGACGCAGTGTCCAGCGCAGCGCGGCCAATTACTGTCGCACAATTCCTGTGATTTATCGTTATGTGGGCGATGCCGGCGCGAAACCGAAAATGTGCGTCAGAATCTATTTGCTAGTATGTGTGAAGTACAGGATGACTCTATTCAACTTGCAACAACAATTAAAGTTACAAATAATAGAGAGAGAGAGACCTCCAGTTGTTGACGTGTACATGGTATGCTGACAGGGCCGACACTTGTGAAGGCCCCACATTTCTACCACATCCTCTACGGTGTTCACTGTCTACTACAACAGAGATCTTGTCAAGTCCCAGTCACGTCACAGGTGGACTTAAACCGTGTCTAGTGAGATGAAAGTCTAGTGAGATGTCTTGCTCTCATGTGTACAATCCATTGCATTAGCACCTGCACTGTAAAGCCATCAAATCACTGGAGGTCACTTTTGTGCAAAACTACAGTATCTGATGGAATCAGAGTGTTTATAACAGAAGGTTTATTTTCTGTACCGAATTTGCATGAACATAAACTACTCTTTTTTTAATACCTCTCTTGACTTATCTGCCATCTTGGATTTCATTCAAGATTCAGTAGTGTAAGGAGCACACCTTCTGTACGAGGCCTTAAACTACTGTCCAGCTTACTACAGAAGATATTACGTGACTTGTGTAACAAGACCTTCCTCTTTGCAAAGTCTTTTAATAAATACAAAAGTTGTGAGAGTTGGCAAGTAACAGTCGTGTGGTTTACCATGTTCTTGTGTCATGAGATAGTGTGTGTCTGTTCTGGGCTTGTGAATTCTCAGGAACTGTATAGTAACAGTTTCTTCTTCCCTCCCCATGACCACATGAATCCACAGCAATGTGACAGAAAATATCAATGAATTCAAAAAGAGGTGAGTAGATTAAAAATGCTTAATAACTGGCAAATAGTTTTGTGCATTGTTTATATGTTAAATCATTACTGAATATAATTGAAGTTGAAAAAACATCTCTTACCTGAGAACAAGGTGATGCATGTGGAAAACTGTAGACATATGCTGTCTAAAGATATGCCTGTAAGATACCTCACAACATCAACAGCTGTGTTAATATTGTAAAAGTTTCCAATGCTGTTTTTAGCAAAAAAAGACCACAACATTTTCACTTGAAATCTCTACTAAACCATTCAGCTGAATAATGAATGGAAAAGGAACTTGATAATTCAATCTAAATGATTACATACCTGAACATAACTGTGTTTATCTGTTAAGCTTAATGATGCAAGATGAATTTCCTATCCTTCCAAATTGTTCAACAAACAAACAGAGTTCAATTTGTTCATTAAGCTCTTCTCAACAAAACACATTGTTCAAAAGCAGCTTTACAAAAAAGAAAATGATGCTTTATAGTCTCTCAGTGATCCAGCCTAAGACAGAGACAAAAATTCATTATACAGTATAGCAGATCAATTATCATAATTCACTGCCATACAGGTGAAATTTCAGGAATACCAGATAAAAGTCAAGACATTTTATTGCACGCTTTACTAGGATTTTCCACAAAAGCTGCATGTCACTTTTAAAAACGTTTTATTTCTTTATTAACTATGAGAAACTGGCAGTCAGCCTTTGTGCAGAGTGCTCGTGTTGAAATCATTAATTCAACAAATGAGTCTAAAATACTTCATTCGTTTCAGATGTGCCCAGTGATCACAATTTCACAGTTATCGAGCCATTAGTGAAGCAATCAAACATCAGTAGGCAAGACGTAAAATATTAATGACTTGCTTCCACTGCAAATAAATACATAAATATGTTCCTGTTGCTTTTCATTGGCACCAAAAGGACCAAACTGAATTTAAATGCCGTTCTTTAGCACATTTATATGCTGCTGATCTGTCAGAGAGACCCTCCCAATACATGACCTGCTTTCCTAAACTCTTTCTCAACATCTGCACACTTGGTCCTATATTCAGCAGAGCTGCATGGATACAGGACACACCCTAAAACTCTCTCTCCATCTTCCTCCACAAGCCCAGCAGCAGAATGCAGATAGACCTGCAGTGCCCACCCAAAGCTGCATCTCTCTCTCTCTCTCTCTCTCTCTCGACCTTCATTCACGCCCATATTGACTGCAGAATTACTGCCGCTGACCACACCCTGCTCTTTCTCTAGGAATATTCTCCATCCTAGATTGCACGTTAATCCTGTCCGGCAGTAACAATGAATTAAAAAAAAGTAGTCAAAGCATTATAAAAATGAAAGCGTTTTATTTTCTTAAAATCATGTTGTCATCACAAACTGTATGAGACTCAACAAATTACAATCCATCACAGTTTTCAAAAGCTAGTTTTCAAATGAAAAAACGAAAAGAAAATTGTAACACCTATAAAGAAAAACAAAACAAAACAAATCGAAAACAATCACACAAATCAAAACCTATAAAAAATATAAAATGTTCTATCAATTAATCTGCATTTTCAATTTCCAAGTACCATTTCGACTTTAAAACATAAACATCTTTTCTTTTATACACAATCACGACAAACAAATTTGAAACATTCATTTCTTTACGTTTTCTTTTTAAATAGAAGAAATGTAATCATTTTGCCATGCAGTGGATGTAACATTAAATATTAATTCAAACAAAAATAATATATATCTCATGTTTTATATAATGTGTTTATCCAGACCATATAGATAATATATAGATATATATATTTATATTCAAGTCAAAACACTCACCCTCCCTTTATCGGGAAACGATCTAAATTAATACAATAACCACAAATATAATCTAACAATGCTTTCATAGCTGCCATCAGTAGCATGGCTGAATTTCAGAAATATTAAAAACGAGGATTTCAGCAAAACCATTTTGGCACAGAAAACCACACATAAAGCCAGTAGCATGTGCTTTGTAAAAAGACAACTAAAGAAGTAAAGAAGCTGTCTGATTTGTTTTAAGTTGAATAAAAACATTCCTGTGCATCGCTTCAGTCCAGGAGAGAGAGAGAGAGAGAGAGAGAGAGAGAGAGTGTGCATCTCCTGAGCATTAACTTGAGGCCTGTGGTACATGTCCCAGAGATTGTTGCTACTGCAGCATGCTTTTAATTGTCTTAGTGGTCGACTCATCGTTAAGATGTTTTGTTGTGTACCTGTGCAAAAAACATCAAATGTTAATTATTTGACCTGATGTATTGTCAAGCTATCCGCTGCACTGTTGCCAAACAACA
This sequence comes from Beaufortia kweichowensis, assembly GCA_019155185.1. Classification (NCBI taxonomy): domain Eukaryota; kingdom Metazoa; phylum Chordata; class Actinopteri; order Cypriniformes; family Gastromyzontidae; genus Beaufortia; species Beaufortia kweichowensis. The sequence goes on from CM032814.1 coordinate 13,178,331, forward strand.
AGCATGTGCTGCCAAAAAACGAAGACTTCCTGTGGATTATAGTTCGGCAGTGTGATGATGAGGCTCTTTTTCATAATAAAGCAACTGTTAAAGATTGCATAAATGGGGTCGAACATTAACACTTGCAAAATGAGAGCAGAAATTGGCTTTGGTGTGTAAATAAAACTACAGATGATGGATAACTTTATTAGGCAACATTGCAGGGGGTTCTTACAGACCAAAACAGTCTACCGAGACAATTTAAGAGCTACATTTAGGCTATAAAATTAGAATCTGTGCATAAATAAACTGCAAAAATTGTTCAATCGAGTACCTGAGAGCATTCAGAAGACCCTCCACGCTGTTTGGCGGCTGATCTCGAAGCACTTTAATGCAACCTTTCATCTGTTTGAGAAAGAAAGCAGTTATGTTTAGACAGGCAGTGTAATGAGTACTTAACCTCATGAGTCATTGTGAGACCATCACTGTGTTTTCTGAGGACTGTGATTATACGCCAGTGACTGGTGGGAGGAAGAACCGTGAGGAGAGAACTGATGGTTTCACTCACGTCTATTTTAGAGGACTTGGCGAAAGCGCCGACAGGATGGACATAGTCATAGAGGATGATGACCCCCACCATGACACGCAAACAGAAGGACACGGTTTCCTCGCTGCTGAAACGGCTTCGATACTCTCTGTATCCAATTGTAATCACAAAAACAGTCAGGGCACTGTATCAGTGACAGTGTTTACAATTCATATTTTTTACTGCCAAATAATAATTTGTAAGGAAATAACAATAAATAATAAGTTTTATATTTTTATATTTAACTTCTTTATGCAAAATGTATGTCTTTGAAAAGAAAAGGGAATACCGCGGCAGACTTACGGGGTTTCCAACATAACTTTGCACACGCTTGCCATAGTGCTTAATACATCTGTGGTGTTTTCAATGGGCAAGTTTTTATTCTGTTTGATAAAGAAAGAAAATATATTAACTATTATTCAATACAAAAAGACAGTTTAGCCATTTAGTCTCACTTTGAAATATTCAACTTTTTGCTTACCTCAGATACAAACTTTGTCATTCCATCACTTAATGTCTTCAGCATGGGCGTGGCATCAGCATAAAATAAAGATATCCGATTGGCTAGTTCATTATTCACTTCGTTTTCTCCCTCCGCCTATATGAAAAAAAATGAATAAAACAACAAAATCTACTAATTTGCGTTATAGGGAAGGAAAGTCAAGTGTGGCAAGATGATGGATATGCGCTCAATAGGCCTTTACCTCTGAAAAACTATTTCTCAGATAAAAACCAGACTTTAATACATCATTAATGCACTGCATATTAAAAAATTATTTCCTCTTAAATGGATGTTTTTCAACCCTTCTACTCAGATGGGCAGGAGGACATGTGTCAGCCAAATTTTGGGTTTGGCACAGTTTCCACAGCACAGGCATATTTTTATTAAATATGACATTAGGTCTATGAGTTGTCAGTAATGATGCAATGCCCTTGAATGTCGCTAGTCTAATTGATTGATTGGTGTCGATGAATTCTTGGCAGGGAAACAATGAATTGGACATAAGGGAAAAAAGAAACAAGCAAATTAAAGCTTTAGCTCTTTCACGAAAGACATTCTGAATAATTAAAACTCAGGATTATTAGACTCAGACATTCTGCTGAGTTTCATTCAAACGGACAAAACTATCCAAAGAAAATTACCAGAAAACAACATATTTGTTTTATTTAACGGTTTCATCTTACAGTAAACTGCATACACCTGCACAAACTTGTGTGCCAAGTCTAAAAATACATTCATACATTAAACAATAGTGTAAACGGGCCGGTGGCAGATGTGAAAGGCGCTAGCCAGAGTGATTTATTTAGCTGTTATACAGCAGCGGGGCCCAGGGGAAGCACTGCGAGGCTACCGAGTTCAGTCTGAGAGAATATAAGGGGAAAACCAGCACTACTTCACTAAGCAAGGTATCTGGGGCGCATGGTGTCCCTCAGGGGCATGAGTAAGGCCCGCTCTCAGATCAGATATTTAGTCCTGGGAGGACTGGATGTCTCTTGGGAGGACATGCACAAAGCTGACCACAGATCAGGTGCCACACTATATTGGTGCACCTCAATGCACTTCAGTGAGCAACACTGAGAACTCACTCATTCTCCCAGTGGGAGACCATTTTACTGTTTGGGTCCTCACCAGTCCCCTGAGGGCTGCTGGTGTGTGCAAGCGGCTTAGTGCTCGATTTGGTGTGTGTGTGTGTGTTTAGATAAAAATGTCACTACCCCTTTAAAAGGGTCTCTTCTTTTAAAGGATAAAACAGGTGAAGTGGGATGGGGTGCAGATGAGAGAAGGTTTGTGAAGAGTAAGTGGCACACAAAAAAACTAAATATAAACAGGTGGAAAGTTAAAGAAAACGAGAAAAGGATTAGAAACACAACTACAAAAGAATAAAAGCAATAAAAAGATGACAGGTTTACAGTATGTCTTGAGAAAACTTACAGGAACGTTATTGATCCTCATGCGGCTCAGAGTTCTCCTGTAATAACTGAAGTCATTCTGAATTGCAGGATTTGTCATCTAAAAAGAATGAACAAAAAAAGTTTTTAGTCAGTACATCCAGAGAAAATGCGATGACTAGATTTACAAAATTGTAACTGATTCTCGCCACAGTGTCTCAACCACAACGATTAATCGTGATTAATTGCATCCAGAATTAAAGATTGTTTACATAATAAATGTCTGTGTACTGTGCATATAAATTTTGTAAAATTTTGTAAAAAATATAAAAACACATATATGTGTTCAGTACACAGACATATATTATGTAAACACAAACTTATTCAGGATGCAATTAATCACGATTAATCGTTTGACAGCCCTAGTCTTTTGTCATGTTGTTAGGCTTCTGCTTTGCAAATTTGTTTTGTGTTGATTTATCATCTCCCAGATAAAAATCCTAATTCTGATAACTTAGAGAAGTGATACGACACCTCTCCTCAACAACCCCATCATGATATATCACTCATATCTGTATTTCGGAAAACACACCACGTATAAGCAAGACTAAATGTGATACTTATTAATGTTAGTGTGTATGTAACAGGACTGAAGCATACTTTACACCCACAGTGTGGTACTTTAGAACGAAAAGAACTTACAGGATTAGCAAAAGTACTTAAATACCACCAGTTCCTTTGAATAATCACAACAATCTGTCAGCGTAGACAATTTATCTGTCAGAACCTGACAGTCTGGGAGATACTCTACTAACCTGAACCCTACAGTCTTTTGACAGATGGATGAATATACCTTAATGACAGCAGACACGACAAGATGGAAAGTCGGGGCGAGAAATTACCCCTTTAGGATGTGTAAAAGCAAAAGTCACCCATAATTATCCCAAATTACCAGCTCAGTGAATTTTAGACAGAGACATTGACAGACATTAGATTATCAAAGTATCCGAGAGCTGGTGTGGGGTCTTTTTACCATCGGCTGCGACAGTGGCAGACCAGACAGTCGTATCCCTGCAGCGTCCGGCTCTACAGCACTGGCCGGATGAAGTAGGTCATTGCACCAAGCCGAGATGAGGGCATGGTTAGATAGAGGTTGGCATGCCACCGTACACCCCCTACCTACCCGCATTAGTAACCCCATCTGGGGGCTCTTTAATTGGGACATCCCTGCTCGGTGCCGCAGGGGTTGAGGTTTATATGAACATGCTGAATGTTTGTATTTGCGCTAGTGTTGGCCTTAACACAAGTGAAAAAACAACATTACTTGATTTTTTTGGACGTGTAACCCGGGACAAATTAGGCGGGTGAGTGTCAACGAGTGTCTGAGGTTATGACATGCAGTGTCAGAAAAAATTATGTAACTGCAGATAGGATTTCGAAAACCACACTATAGCTTATAGTGTTACGGCTTTAAATACTTTTGCAGAATATAACTTGTACAAATAACAGCGGCTGGTTAAGCAAAGGATAAGGATGATGACGGGTGATGGCTCAAAAGCTAATTTTGTCTGTGATGTTAAATGTCGAGAAAGGTTTGGCAAGCACCTGGGCCGGCGATAACAGACTCGGACGATTGTAAAGTAATTATTTTCTCATTAGCTGTTCTCTAATCCCAATTAGCATATTATTAGCGTGAAGAGAAAGCTCGTTAAGGCATTACATCCTGGTCAGACACATCTCATCTCACGGCAATGAAATACTGCATGTTAAAATGCTGCTGATTTACAAGATGAGCAAGCCATTTCACTTTTATCGAGAATATTAAACTAATGAATCATCTGCAGTCACAGAACACTAAAATCTGGATTTCATGCATTTATTCAAATTCATTTCAACTGCTAGATCAGCTATTTAGTATCACTGCCTATAGCAGCAAAAGAGGCTGCGTGTAAATGAACATCATTTTTGTTTGAATTAATAACATCATACCATTTCCCATTCATTTCTTTGTGATTCATTCATTTTGTAGGCTTTATCCAATTTTATCCAGCAGCTAACCCAAACTTTCTCACTTGCATCCAAAAAAGGAAAAGCATATATTGATTACTGTATAAACAGAGAAGAATTTAAAATCCCAATTTACTCATTGACTAATTCAATAAAAATGTGATTTTATTTATAATTCATTATGTACTTACGTGATTACTGAATAAGTATCAAAAATTAGGTTGCCTCCAATAACACACAAAAAACAAAACTAAGATTTGCATGCTGCGGATATAAACTTCTGAAGAAAATACACATCTACCTTATGGCATTTTCTGTACAGTTTTTATACAGATTTAGTGTCTGGAGATAAGGACCTCACCTTGAGTTCATCGAAGCGCAGTGTGAAGTGCAGGATCTCAGCAAACTGTTTGGCGAGGGCCTGCTCTCTCTCCAGATGCTGCGTGGGGTCATCATACGTCTCGCTGGTGAGCGCTCTCAATAGACTGTGCAGTGCTGCTTCTGTGGACACACACACATTATGGGTCATTTGGGGTCAAACTGTTTTTTTTTGGGTGCCACTGTAAAAGAGTTTTTTTAATAGCTATATTGGAAATTGGGATGACAAACATGCAAATGTTGAGTTTCCATGTTTTATGGGCACTTTTCATAGACATAATTACTTTTTTAATTCATAATTACATAGTATTAATTACATTTAATACTTTCTATTGTATCTTGTAACCCTCACCTTACCCCTAAACCTAACCCTCACACAAACCTTTCTGCATATGCAATATGACAATAACGTTCAATAAATAATCCATTTATCTACAAATTATAATAACAATCAATATTAATGATTCCCAGTACATCCACATAGCTGATACAGTATCAAACATTGTGTTATTACCAAATAACAAAAACTGCTTTTATAAAACAGACGCAGACATAAAAAAATCATTTAAAGCCCTGCAAACTGCTTAATGGGATGAGAAGATGTTTTACCCACAAATCCTGTTCTCATTCTCTCCATTGCCCTACTGATGCCATACAGTATACAGCAGCATGTTAGAGCAATTACATTACATAACTCACAGTCTGCCGGGCAGCCATAAATGAGTTTATGGTTGAGGTACGGTATGATCTCAGCCCAACTGCACCGACCCAACGTCCAACTTATTTTCAATCCAGTGTCAATTACGGGCTTTTAAATATACACATAAACAAAGCTGAACAGAGTCGCCTTTGGAGTGATTCTGTGCTTTGCTGTTGTGAGTTGTGAGAAATTGCTCAAGTAAATCAAACTGCATAAAGCGACAGAGGAACGGAAAGTAAAAGCAACGGCCGGGTGGGTTTAAATCCATCTATCGACCATGTTTGATGAACAAGTGACTATTCAGGCTGCCCGTGGAGTCCAAACAATCTTTGGGTTTTTCTGCTTTATTTTCATTGGCTAGATCAGACGCCACGCCAATCAATGCAGTTTAAGCGTTAGACAGAGTGGAGCGTTGTCAATCAAACCGTGAATTCCCATGTGGCCTTGAGAAACCAAGGCGAGAGAGAGAGAGAGAGAGAGAGAGAGAGAGAGAGAGAGAGAGAGAGAGAGAGAGAGACAGAGACAAGGAGAGAGAGAGAGAGAGAGAGAGAGAGAGAGAGAGAGAGAGAGAGAGAGAGAGAGAGAGAGAGAGAGAGACAGAGAGAGAGAGAGAGAGAGAGAGAGAGAGAGAGAGAGAGAGAGAGAGAGAGAGAGAGAGAGAGAGAGAGAGAGAGAGACAAGAGAGAGAGAGAGAGAGAGAGAGAGAGAGAGAGAGAGAGAGAGAGACAGAGAGAGAGAGAGAGAGGAGAGAGAGAGAGAGAAACAGGAGAGAGAGAGAGAGAGAGGGAGAGAGAGAGAGAGAGAGAGAGACAGAGAGAGAGAGACAGAGGGAGAGAGAGAGAGAGAGAGAGAGGAGAGAGAGAGAGAGAGAGGGAGAGAGAGGAGAGAGAGAGAGAGAGAGAGAGAGAGAGGAGAGAGAAACAGCACAGAGTAAATTGAGAAGATTTGCTGTACGGTAATGACCACCATCTGCTGTAGTCAGCTTGGTAAAGCTGTGGAGCTGATTAGAAATGGCCACGGAAGCATAACCCTATTCTCCATCCAGTCAAAACAGAGCTCGAGGAGAGCGGCTTTTAAACGTGTGCGTGATGATCGAGCGTGCGGAGAAGACGACAGATAAGAGGGAAGGATGGGTAGGGTGAGGGTGATGTCACATCTGATCACATCATGAGTAAGCAGGAGAGAAGAATAAAGATATGCAAGCAATGTTAGAATGATGGAGGTACACAGAGAACTGACAGAGGCCTCCAAAAGAAGAAGAAGGTTTAAAGTGACTAGAAAGCAGATATTTTAAACCTGACACAATGAAATAAAAACACTCAGTCATTGAGATGCATGCTTGAATACAAACATATCTTTGCAATATACAAACCAGAAGCAATAATACCCAACAAATGGAGAAGAAATGACTCTTCAAAGAACACAAAATAGTGATTTTATTTTCATTTATATGTGCCCATTTATGAGGAATATGAACTTTTATGGAAACAGCACAACCTGACTATAAAAAAAATGCTTTAAAAACTTCGAGAGAGACCTCACATTCATAGTAAGGTTGACATTTGCATGAAATTAAAATAAAATCTCTAAAACACTGAAACACTGAATATACTAACACTGCATATTCTTCATTGCATGTTAAAAGCATCTTTAACACAATCATTTTGAATCTTGCCCCACTGCTCTCCAAAAATGTCATTTTCTGCAAAGTCAAACTCCTCACCAGCCGTGTGCCTTTCACGCTGTGAATACGTCAACAATTCTGACACCACTGACACCCAATATCCCAAACTCTGACTTAATATGCCCTGATAGGTTCATCGTCAGGCCAAAATACTACACGCCAAGCAATCAGTGCAGTTTAGTGAGACGCATCAGGCATGAGCACTCGTGCCAAAAGACGTTTTAGTGTTTTGGAGCAGAAAGCGCGGGAAAAGCTAAATGACCCAATTCGTGCGTTACGTAACGCGAGACAGACGACTGCTGTGGAGTGGGCGCTCATTCAATGACTACACATTCACAAGCCATTACAGAGATTTAAAGGACAAGATTTGGGCTTTAGGGCAAGACAAAACCTAATTCGATCCAGTCAGTCTTATTCATTCCTGTGTCTAGATTGGCGAAACGGCTAATGGTAATGAAGCCTGGCAGCCACTGAAGTATTCAAGATGTTTATTAGCATAGAGCTAAGTGAAAGAGTGAAAGGTTTCCAACAATTATGGTTTTGAACTACCCATTCATCAGCATTTACTGTTTACAGAGTTATTATAAAAGGACCAGCTGTGGTTCCTCCCACGGGCCGCTCAGGTGTTTGTACACAATGTGTCAATGCGCGTGTTTAATTTGTCAGATGTTCACAGTTCAGTAAAATGACTGAAACAGATACCAGTAATGGATGTGAATGATGTGGCTGTGGGACATTTAAAGAAACGGTTGACTCAAAATGAAGTCACAGTACGCCAAGTGTAAATATGCGGAAATGCAATAGCAAAATTTCTCATAGATTTGCAGATGCTTTTATCCAAAGCGACTTACAGTGCATTCGATCTATAAACTTTAACAGTTTTATTTTTGGGTGAACTGTCCCTTTAAATGATTCTTTATATCTACTCCAGCATAGACAAAAAAGCCAATGTACCTAATCTCTGTGAAAACTCATAGAACTTCTTTAGTTTGCCTACAAGCGGCACCACAGCGGCCCACGCCTGGTCTTGTAACGCCTCATCATTAGGATTCTGGATTGCCTGAAAAAACAAACATAACGTTACAATGATACAACATCTGGCTAGTTATAAACACAAAGTCAAAACTGGAAATTATTTTATGAGAGCGTTTGTGTTAGATTTGTGTATGTAGGAAGAGGTTTTAAAATGATGTGTTTTTTGTAGCAAAAGGCAGCAATTTGCGGATGTACGTGATGTTAAATCCAAATACACAAGAGGTTTTTGGTTTATTCATTATGTTTTATGACACTGGACAAAATGTTTTCTTTTGGGGCCTCAGTGTGCTTTTCAGTTTTCAGATAAATTTAGCTCATTAAAATAATTACCGAGTGTTCTCACATAAAAAGAAATGTGCCACATCCTTTTGATTGAATTAAAAAGAAGAAATCAAAAACCTTCGCTTTCATTCTGCACAAGACGCCTCTCCGTGGCAACTGTATCTGTATAGCAACCGTTTCCGTGGTAACAGAAACATCAATCACCCTGACACTCATAGTGAAGCGTGATTGAACAAAGTACAGAATTTCAATCTCGCACATATAATATATGAGTTAAATATTTAAATATTAGAAAATATATATATATATTTAAGATGGCCATTTTTTCTGAAAACCAAGTCCTGTGTAACTTTGCATGTACAAATGCACAATGTTAAACACAATTAAAGTCTCCGTATTTTCTTGATATCATGATTTCAAGTGTATACCTCTCGTATCTCTTGCCCGGCGCCTTTATATGCCTGTAGTTCGTCGAGTATTCCCAGCGCATCCTTCAGGACCACATCCACTTCCTCCCACGTCTCCTGCTCTGCGTCTGTGGGCTGGGCATCTGGAGACAGATTGAAAAGGAAATGAATGGAGAAGATTCAAAGTCTTTAATCAAAAGGTCTTTCAAGGTCACATCAGTGTCTGACACACTGAGAGCAAATGTTTTGCATATATGCAACTCATGAATGTGATCTGAGCTTTGCTTCTTAGAGAATAATATCACAGATCGAAATGAAAGAACAAAGAAACTTTGTACCTACTGACAAATCCTAAACTGAGTGCTGATACTATATCTGAAACTACTGTAAAATAGTTTGAACTATGATTTATTAACTAGGTATAGTTCAAACTGTGACTTTTGACATATATAATCCAAAACAAGCATAGGGTATAATAACCTATAAAGACCCATTTCTTTTGTTTAAACTAATCTGCCCTATATTAACACACCATGAAAGTAGTCCATATAACTTAAACACTGTATTACAGTCTTTTTGAAGCCAAATAACATCCATGAGTGAGGAAAACAAATCAAAAGTTTGAATTTGCAGAAATTCTCCACTTTGCTCTCAAATCTCATACATATTGTACATTTGCATATTGAAGCTTGCTGGTTTATAAGACTAATAATAACCAATGACACTTCAGTGACATCATTATTGTCAAACCTTGCTCAAGAGGTCTTCAAGCCACAAATCTAAATATGCATAAGCATGTAGAGGTTAAAAGGACTTTTAGTGAATAACTTTCAGTCTCATTCTGGGCTGCTTTCTGGCACTTTTTTCTCATTTTTAATGTAGACAAAAAAGCAGAGTAAATGTTTTGTCAAACATCCACAGAAAAGGAAAGTTACATAAGTTTGGAGTCTACCAATTTATTTTTGTGTGAACCTAAACAGTGACTAACTGGGAGCTTAGAGAGTATTTGAGTCAAAACTCCACAGCTGTTTTCATATGTTTAAAAGGCACAGTGTGGAATTTTAAATGATGGAAACTTCAGGCCCACATCTAAAGAGAAACCTCAATGAGACACTGCCAGCTTCAGACTACAGCTGGCTTTAAGTACAGTTTAAGAAATTAAGGGCCAACTCCTTTCACACCAAGCATTCAGATGCCAAGATTTCTTAGCTTGTATCTTTGTACAGTGTGTTCTGCTCACGTGTATTCATTTTCTCGCTCTTCCACCCTTTCCTATGAGCGTTACATAATCATTGCACAGACACTTTAGAAATTGTTCTTAAAGTCCACCTGATGACCCATAAATGATGCAATGATTTAAAGTTGACTCCCTATCGCCACCTGTCTTTCTCCAGAAGAACTGCAAGGCGACTAAAAATGGATGCAAACATTGTGAGGGTGGAGATGTTCTGTGGGCAGGGGTAATAAAAGCCTGGAAACTTTTGTTTTCCACTCTCTCAACACTCTCTGTATTCTTTGCTTTGGGTTATTCACCTTCCTTTTCTCTGAAATGAACCTTAAGCCCAAATAAGATGGTAGAAGATTATGCGTGTTCATGAAATGTTCCTCAGGGAAGGGAGTTTAAGATATGATCAAGTCCCAAACTTGAGATATAGACTACTGGTGCATTTAAGGGGAACTGGCTTTTTACATGAAGAACAGGAAATTACCTACGCCAAGGGTTCAACAGACATGTGAGAATCACTCTTCTTGTAAAGCAGTGCATTGTGAGGGAAGTTTTAATACTAGAAGATTGTTTTCAGATGGACTGAAGATAAATGAATAAGGCGAGAGGAAGGAAATATCTCACTTTCGAAATCGAGGAAAAAGTTGGGCTCCTGCTCAAGGTCCGTGCATGTCAAAACTTTAAGGAGGTTCCCCATGACAACGTACCTAAAAAAGAAAGAGATGGAAAAAGTTAAATAAAATAACTTGGAATTATATGTGTAGGTTATTAAAACAATCTGAAAAATCAGATCCAGGTGGGCTGGTACAAAACGGGTGGCATTAGTGCTCAACATTGATTCCATCGTGGTACTTGTCTTCCCTTTTATCAGTCATGAAAACCAACCAGCAGTCGACGCTCCTTCCCTTTACCCCACAGTTTCCACTCTCCAGACGCAGTGGTTTTCCTGTGTAAGGCCCAGGGCCACCAGATGTCAGTTCTGTAGACCCCGCCTCCCTCAGCACACACACACAGTTACGGGAATCCCTGTGCTTTGGTGGCCAGTGCCAACCGTGCATGTCATGCCTACCGCTCACGTTCAGTTCCCTATTGAGGGGCCCTAGGCTTTCAAAGTCAAGATTTAGGAAGTTGACTGCTGTGTTTTTTTTACATGTAAAAACCCATTAATACACTTGGGGAAACACTGTGTCAACCGAGTCGTTTGCATTTATTGTTTCAGCAAATAACAGTGAAGCCATTAGGACAGATGGAAGGTCAAGAGGTCAACACAGATGCAAATTTGAGGAAAGTCATGTCTAAGATGTTCAGTTTTTAAAAAAGTGATTTAGATGGAAAATTTCTATTTTTTTTTAACTCTCCAAAAATAAAAATTGTTCAGCGTACCACAATATGTCAACATAATCTAACAACATTCACAATTCAAAACACAATGCCTGACATTCTCGCTCCAGTCCACCCACAATATTTATGAAAACAGTGGGTTATTCAGAAATATGACCGCCCCAAATTTATATATTAAAACATATTCAGTACTGTATTCAACTAAATGAACCTCAGTTTGAGCTACAATAGTAAAAGAACTCTTAAAGGTACAGTACTATGAATTAAAATACCTACAATTGACCTAATCATGAAAAACAAGTTACACAGTAACATACTTGAACCTTCCTTGAACTCTTTAATATTTCTCTGTCGCTTTTACCAAAAACTCATGTAATAAAACATGAAAGAGAAAGACTGACGCTCCTAAACCTCCCACATGGATGACACGCTTGTCGCATCATCATATATCAAGCCTATGAAGTACAAGACAAACACACTATTTATTAAAAACACACAATTTATGTGTTGACTTTGTCTACAGTGTATTTATATACAGTCTGCATCATACAAAAAAAGCATAAATAGGCAGACTTATGGGACAGTGATTATATTAAGCTCATGGAAGGAGACGACAGAGAAGACAGAATGCGAACAAGAAGGTCATTCTAGGCCATAACAACACTAGTGCATTACCCATAATTCCTGCGCCTCTGGCGGGAAAGGAGAAACGTATAAGTAGACATGCATGAGAAGGCAGGCGGCTGGATGTGGGTCACAGACGTGTGCGTGTGTGTGTGTATGAATGTTATATAATCATGACTGCAAGACAGGACACTAAAAGAGATGCAAATCTAGACAGCGCAGGATAAACAGTCACGCCTATGCTCATGCGATTACAATGAACGTGAGCGTCGCCTACATTCGCAGGTGTGCATGAATGTGAAAATGCAGTCTCGAAGTGTAAACAAACAGACTGCTAGATGATTTGGAGTAAATTATGTTGGCGCTAACTGGTACAGTAGATGTTTTTCCAAAAAAAAAGGAAAAATTACATATACGTTATACATACATATATACACATATACATATACATATATATATATATACATAAAATCTGATTTATTCTTAATTTAATTATTTTAACTGTTGACTCGCAGTACCCAGATGAGCTGGTGTTATTCGTTTTAAGCAGCTGTTACCGGGAAATAACTTACTGGCCAATCAGAATCAAGTATTCTAGAGCACCATATAAAAATCTTATATATAATGTTTTGTATAAATGCATAATACAATCACAAAAAAATTGTTTTGTTTGGAGATCCCAAGTGTATGAACTGGATGTCTAGATATGTCTTTAGCGACCCAAGGAAAGAGACAGGACGAAGAGGGTGAAATACACAAGGAATGACAGAAGACAATCTGCTGACAGGTGGAAAGTTAAGATGTGAACAGGCAGACAGGTGAACAGACCGAGAGAAAGTGAGTGTGGCTGGAAGGTATAGAGACATTAGGCATGAGAGACTTGACGAGGAGTGACGCAGGTGAGGTTGCAGACAGGTAAGCTTATAAACTGAGATCTTGATCAGGTTCAGGCACGGTACTGGAAGTTGCTGACAGTAAATCACTGATCAAAAGCATTCTAACCCACGCTGACAGAGCAAAGACCTGCCCGAGCACTTACGAACACTAACTCAGACAGACATCCCAGATGGACACGTGAGGGGCAGCGACAGGTTAAAGCCACGCTGAGGATGATCTGGAGGTCAGGGCTTAGCGGAGCTCAGGATTAGAGTTCAAGGTCAGCGGATGGATCTCATGCAAACAGCTGGACTTAAACAGGAGCAAAAGAACACATTCGTTTTGCTTGTTTGTGTAGGTTGAGTTTGACCAATTTTATAGGAGTGTCAAAAGGAAGCATAAACTTTAAAAAATGTTTAATCTTAGATAAAGCCACTGATGACCAACACCCTAAAGGTATGTGTTGTTACGGGATTTTGCTGTCATTACCAATAAAGCCTCAAATGGATTTGGGCATTATGAGCGTTGCCACACAATACTTGATAAGCTGCACAGCAATTTGCTAAAAACCAGCAACCTTAACAACTAAACAGCAACACCCTGGCAACCGGCCAGAACAGCACTTACATTTTCTTCAGAAATCTGAAATTTATCGGGTTTGTGTAAGATGTATAATACTGAATCTGTTCTGTGTGTGCATACTTCTTCACTGTTGGACAGCTTCTTGGAATAAATCTGACCTGAATCAAAGTCATGCCAACGACATGCTCACCACTGTAAAGTGTCCAAACCTTTTATACCACCCAACTGCTCCTTTAAGCCATTCCAGAGGTCATGCCAAGGACAGTCAATAATGAAACATCAAACAACTCTGTTTCTTACTTAAAGAATTTAACAAGAAAGAAAAATATTTTCTTTTAAGAATTAAAGAAAAAAAATAAAACTAATAATTGAGATTTAATTAGAATTAAATATTATTTTATTATTATTTTTTGTTGTGTAGTGTGTAGATATAAGTAAAAATAACTAAAACACTTTAGCTTTATAAAATGAGAAGAACATTTATCAATATTCGCCCTAAAACTGCTCGCACCAGCAACCGGGTATGTGGGCCACACTGCTGCCTACTAAGAGTGACGCCTACAGAGAAGCAGATAATATTAGAAACTGTGCATTTTGCCTCTGGAGGAGAAGAGCTATGATGGGCTTTGTCTGTTCCCGCTGGGCACATAGGTCCCTGTAAAGGGTCATCCAGAAGGAATTTTATGCGCCCAAAACACGACCCTGTTTAAAATGTTCAAAGTCATTTTAATCAACAAACAAGCGATACTATTATGGTTTTTTAGGTGCAGCTAAGATTACATAAAAATTACATTTTAAAGCATTTCGATTTTTAATTTACATTAATACACATATATATACACACACAACATGTACGCAACGCATCACCTGTGCTCCAATACCGCAGTCTGAAAATAATAAAACTGCTTGAATTCTGCAGGAGCACTGCAGCATGGGAATCCACGTGTTTCACCATACTACACTATTGCTTTGGCACCATAGGAAAAAACAACAATCCCTCCCTCCCTCCGTCACGTGGACATGACCGTGGAGTGGCTAACCGACTGCTGTAGTCTTTGAGGGGGAAGGGAGCAGGTCAATCAGTTCATGTTTTTGTGTGCATGCTGATTTGAGTAAATAATCCATTTACGCATATGACAAGATTGCGTGGAATTCAACTTAATGGGCAATAAATCAGCCATTTTATTTTTATAAGTGCAGCACTTAGAATTTCCTAAAATGACATTTAGGCATCATCAACCACTAATGTAACGTGGGTATTTACTAACACGGGTGTTGTTTACACCAGTGGCGGTGAAATCAAAGCGTGCAGCTAGTTTTACTCAATAATGTATGCGTAAGTGTGAGTAATCTGTGTGCGTGTGATGCATCATGCAGTGTCAGTCTCCCGCAGCCTCACTTACATCCCTGTCTGCAGTTTTAAACTTGACCTAAATTTCCTGGGGCGTGCCGCCACATCACATTAGGTGAGTAGATGCGCTCTGAACCCGCCCGATTCCCTGACACGCACCCAATCAGGAAGAAAATGGGGGGCAAATATCCTTCATCCATCTCTGAACCTTGCACGCACGCATCCATGATCCTGACCCCACCCATGCGAGGTGATGCATTATAAGAATTAATCGTGTACTTTGATGAGTTGCAGGTGGGGAGGAGTGTGTGTTTGTTTGTGATTTGTAGCTCCGCCCACATTGGAGTAAACAGCATGTCCTCTTTTGGCATGTTGTGGCAAATTCAAAACAAAGTGCAGAGTAAGCCAATGAGGACGTGGTGCTTTTGAAGGATGACAGTGATTGGTGGTGACAGTTTGACTGTTACCGCAACAACAACACAGTCAAATAGCAACTGTGACTTTTTTACATAAACTTGTTTTGATGCCAGCCATCCCATGACACCATATCGGTCTTCCAGGGCTTTCCATTCACTTTAGACTGCATTTAATTTTCTTCCTAATTTACAAGTAGGAGGTGGTATATGCTGATAACCAAAGAGGTTCAGTGCAGGATTTTTGGCTAATCTCTCCTACAATAGGACCTCTCAGGCTACACTGTACCACTCACGATCAAAGCTTGAAACCATGGCAACCGAATATCATAAGCCAAAACAGGGCACCTCATCTGAAACGTTGGAAGAAGGAATTTTAAGCCGACCCTGTTTAAAATGTTCAAAGTCTGTTTAATCAACAAACAAGCGTCGCTTTTAGGTGCCGCTAAGATTACCGCAATCTTTCGAAGGTCCTTTTCTGTAAAACCCAGCCTTGAACGACACAATAGTTCAGAACTTCATGCATCCTGCTTTTAAGCGTTTCTATAATGTCACAACCGGCGTACGTGCCAATGGGTAAATGTACATGCTATTTGTGTGACTGAATTTAAAGAATACAGCAGCTGAACCTTTGTGTTCCTGCAGTGCAGTTGGTGTAAGCAGTGTTAAAGGTTGTGGGTACGAATCCCAGGCAAAACTAAAAACTGCTAAAAATATATTTGTTTTGTTTTTGCACTGTAATATGATTTGAATAAAAGTGTCTGCCAAATGCATAAATGCATATAAATAAAAGTCTTAATTCATCTTGGTGGCGCCATTAACTGCAAAGCTGAGAAAGTCTTTTGGTGCAGGACAATCACAGTAGGTTTAGCTTCTGCATACAGATTAAACAGGAGCTTTGACCCTCACACACTGTGGGACACAAGCATCAATATTTATCATTGGGCTTATTGGCTATCAAATCCAACATTCTTGACACACATGGTTTATATACATAATGAAAAATGCAACATTATGTGATTTGTTTGAATATTCTTGATTCACAGTGAGTCTTTAGCATGCAGAAAAGCTGTGCTGAGTGTAAGGGGTGTGGCGCTGTCAAACTGAGATGGGATTTTTGGGGGTGTGTATGGCACACTGTAGGGTTTGCGCTAAGCAGCAGTTTAGTTTTTAGACGCAGAGCGCCCTCTGCTGACAGTGAAGAAAGTGACATACAGAGGGCCACTCCCTAATTTCTGAGCCTGATAAAAAAAAGTCAAATGTATATTTTATTTAAATTATATGAAAGAGAAATAATCAATAATAATAAACATTTTTAAATGTTAAAGTTCTGTAAGTGCTTATTCCAAAATGCTCTGTCCTAACTCTATATATTGTACTGTGCCAGTACTTATTTTTATCTTTTGCTGCAGTGTTTTAGTAGGAAATTTCACTTTACATTTCCAAACATTCCTTTTGTCATTATTTGTAAGAAGTCTGACAACGGCCGGTGCTCAACACTAAGATCTGTTCTCACCATCATTACTTCTGTCTATTATGACATGAAGAAAGAGAAAAAGAACTGTGGCAATGTCTCCAAGATGCATAAAGAAACCTTCCTGCAAAGTTACCTGAAAAACTATGTGGTCACATGAAATATTGATTTAGTTAACAGAAGTTTATTGATAAATAAAATCTAATTATTATGACATTATTTTTATCATCTTTACACAAGTGCCTAAAACTTTTCACAGTGGCTTTGCATGTAGGTTTCATCTTTCTGAGTAAAAAAAGTGTGTTCCAATGTTAAATTCTTCCTCATGTAAGTTGTATTGGATAAAACCATCTTCTAAATCAACAAATGAAAGAAATAAAAATGAAAAGAGTCGGGAAACTGCATACAAAATCAGACCTGAAGCTCTAAATGAGAGTTTTTAGTTCATTATGGAGAACCACTATCCTCCTGAAACAGAAACCAGGAGATTATATTTATGACATTGGCCTAAAATGATTCCTAAAAACATTATTTCTGACTTGGGTGACATCAACTGAACATGACAGTCTTTTTAAAGCTAAAAGATTACTTTGGTCATTTTTTCTTTAAACACCAGGAATGAATAGAAATGTACATTAACAAAACGTACATTTATAACCGACAGTCATCGCTGTTTTGCCCACAGAGTTTCAAGCATGGCTTTGTTGAACTTAAAGATGTTGAGAGAATCATCTGACCTGTAGAGCTCCATCCAGAAAGATCCAGGAAGTGTATTTCCTGCGGTATTCATGGGTGGCCAGTAAGTGCACATATGACACACTCAAAATGACAGAGGAGCAAACCCAATGAATATTTAACTAATCCTTCCCCTCCCTTCAGCTGCATCGACATGTCTATGAGAGCAGCGTGCTGACTGACTCACAAAACATGCTGACATTCATCTCATATTTAAAACATGTCTTATAGACCTCTAGGCAGGCACCACTTATGTTGTCTCTTGAAAGGGAAGCTAATGTGAACTGTTAAAGGAAAACTGGAACATTTTCCCACACTGGAAACTCACAAACGTCCAAAATCAGCTTCTTTTTCAACAGTGTCTTCACCACGCTGTGTTAATATCCAAAGCCAACAGCTTTTCTAATAGATTAAAGTTCCCCAAAGACAAGTTCTTTACATATTTGGACTCACTTTTACACCCTATGAATAATTCTGCAGTTCAGGTTTTTAAGGCAATTGATGAAATAAAAAGAGCTACAATATTAAAAAGTAAAAATAGGCGTAAGCACCTAAAACACAAGCTGCGGTCACTGATCTCCAAACAGCATTAGTAATGTACCGTAACTATGATAATATAACTATGACTTTGCAGATGGTGCCACCTGCTGTACAAAATAAACACATCTTCACCACAATCTAACACTGGTATATACTGCACCATAGTAACATAAACACTCAACACCTGTGTCTATTTTAGTTTAGAAACACCAGCACAACCACAGAGCAAAAAAATCTTCTTTTATTTTAGCTGATAAACAGACCAGTTAGTGACTTTATAAATCTTGCAAGATACAAACGCTTCACAGTTGCTGAAATAGAGCAGATCTGTAATGCACACGTTCAATTCCAATAGAAAAATGTTTCTATAAAGCTTTTCACAGTTTTGCATTGTCGTAAAGCAGCGGTAGGCACCAAGGCAAACATCACCGTTATTATTGCAACTTTTTTGCACAATTTTAAGTGACTCATGAGTTACGAAAACAACAAATGGAAAAATCCTTAAGCTAACATCTAATGACAGATGTAAAACATATCTAGGGGGCAGACAAAATCATAACAACCAAATACAATAGCAATGCCCTGGCAACTCATCGCAAGTTTTTTAACACGACAACATGTTCGAGATGTTCCTGGAAAAGTTCAATCTAGTTACCAGATTAAAACTAGGTTATCAAGTGAACAGCCCAAGTTGACATCGAACCAGAAATAGTACTGTCATGTGGATGAAATCTTTAGTTATTCTTCAAATCCACTAACTGATCTCAAATACTTCAGACCTTACAGACTGTTTTGCAGACTTTATAACTGATATTTTCAGCCATTTGAACTGTATGGTAATCGTGCATTAATCATAAGTTATCTCCAACAAATTTTGCTCGACGGGATCATGCAAATCCTATTAAACTTGAGTTAAAATCCTTTCAAAGAGGCAATTTTCAGGATAACCAGACAGTGGCAGTATTGGCTGACATGGCAAAGGAGGGGCTGATAGTGTCAAAATATGACCTCAGGCTACTATACTACTAGAACCATGTAATCCATCATCTCCTCTCAAAAGTACAAGGCGTTTTCATTGGCTTACAGTCACAAGATCTGGAATAATCCAAATGTATCTCCAGTAAAGCACTGCATCATGAGCTGAAATGATAAAACTGGAATTATGCAATAGATTTGAGCTTACAGACAGATGTCAGATGCAAAGGTGTTTCCTTATTTCCTTAAGTTGGCAATAATGTGTACCAGCTGACATGGTATCCGTGGGAACAAAGACAAAATAAACATGGGTGGCAAGGGGCATAAAGAATGAAAAATTAATAGAAAGCAATAAATTGAGGGCCAAGAGAGTCACAAGGGTGGAGGCATGGCGTCATATAAAATGACATATTTGGATCTTAAAAATACATGCCACTTGGTTGAATATTTTGTTTTCTAATTTTCATGATGATATTTTACCCCAAAATCAAAAACGAAACTATAATTTGTAACAAAATGAATGCTGAATATTTACATCGTACAGATTTATTACATGATGATATTATTAGAAAAATCATAGCATTACAGTATTGTTTACGGAGGGGAGAGACTTTATGGAATATATAATTCTTTCTTTGAAGTGAAATAACACTCGATTAAGTCACATGGCATGAAAGCAGTTTAAAATGCCATTCGTATTAAGGTTATGTAATAACTTCAGAACACAAAACAGCGGACAGAAAAAAGTCTGAAACGATTTTCATTACGAGACAAAGTGCAGCGGGTTTAGTCTGGCACACATTCAGTACCCACTTTACACTTTGTAAGAGGCCACAAAACAGCAATTCGTCTCTCCATCATGTGTATAAATGTGACCACCTTTCATAACCTCTGACCCTGTTATTACATAAGCCGCCATGCACCATTCTAAAGGAAGAGGAAGCTGCATTACTCAAGTCCTCTTTATGTCCCACAATGCCGTTCACTTCCGCAATGACCAGGTTACACAATCTGGGTTCACATCTTAACACAGAGGAGAAAAATGCTAAGCAAGTCTTTCTCTCTTATTATAGTGTGAAAAAAGCTGTGAAAGAGAATTAGTGAGAGAAAAACATCTAGTAAAAACAAAACAAATTAAGCAAACAAAAACGTTTTACTTTGTGACTTAAACAAAAGAATTCAAAGCGGATTTCAATGTTTAAACCGATCACAAATGCTGAGAGGAATGATGAACACAGTGACAGCTTTGCACCTGCAATATATCAACAGCCATAAGGGCAGGAAGACATCACATACCAAAACACTGATCAAGAATGTCCCACACCCCAATCCAGCCCAATCAGATGAGAACTTGAGCTCAGTGAAGATATCAGCAGACTTAAGAACTGCACAAGCGAGACAATCTAAGGAGTAAGTTCAATGGCAAATTCTGGATTTTGCATCACATCACAGTAATTCTAATATGTTCTACTGTAAAAATCACAGTAATTTAATGGCAGACATCTGTAAATGTTAGTGACATCACAGTAAATTCTACTGTAAATGTTAATGACATCACAGTAATTCTAATGTTCTACTGTAAATGTTAGTGACATCACAGTAATTCTAATATGTTCTACTGTAAATGTTTGTGACATCACAGTAATTCTAATGGCATCACAGTACATTCAGTAATATGTTCTACTGTAAATGTTTGTGACATCACAGTAATTATAATGTAAAATGTTTGTGACATCACAGTAATTTAATGGCAGTTTGTTCTACTGTAAATGTTAGTGACATCACAGTAATTCTAATATCTTCTACTGTAAATGTTAGTGACATCACAGTAATTCTAATATGTTCTACTGTAAATGTTTATGACATCACAGTAATTATAATGGCAGTTTGTTCTACTGTAAATGTTAGTGACATCACAGTAATTCTAATATGTTCTACTGTAAATGTTAGTGACATCACAGTAATTCTAATATGTTCTACTGTAAATGTTTGTGACATCACAGTAATTCTAATATGTTCTACTGTAAATGTTTGTGACATCACAGTAATTATAATGGCAGTTTGTTCTACTGTAAATGTTAGTGACATCACAGTAATTCTAATATGTTCTACTGTAAATGTTAGTGACATCACAGTAATTCTAATATGTTCTACTGTAAATGTTTATGACATCACAGTAATTATAATGGCAGTTTGTTCTACTGTAAATGTTAGTGACATCACAGTAATTCTAATATGTTCTACTGTAAATGTTAGTGACATCACAGTAATTCTAATATGTTCTACTGTTAGTGACATCACAGTTATTATGATACTACTGTGTTTTACTGACATCACAATAGTTATAAGAAGTTCTGATTTGACATTTACATTTATTCATTTAGCAGACACTTTTATCCAAAGCGACTTACAAGTTACCAGTGGCACACTGGGAGCGATTAGGGGTGAGGTGTCTTGCTCAAGGACACCTCAGTTGTTTCCTGCTAGTCCAACGCTCTAACCACTAGGCTACAACTGCCTTATGGATGGAACAGTGACTGTAACAGTTCTGATAGTAAAATAATTGCACTGCGATTAAAATGCATTTGCATGAGCTGTATGTGCTAAAGATGCTTACCAAGAGAAAAGCAGAGGTGTCAGACGTGAGGCCTACACAGGCGCTCGGTCGAGGTCGTAGTCCTACAGAAATACTAACAGTCTATAAACAGATAAAGGGTGGAGAGAGAGAGAAAAAGAGGGAAAAGAAATAAAGTTAAATATAATCAGCACAAAAAATATATATATAATTCAATTTACTGAATTGTTCAATTCACGGCTACTAGCAACAACAGTACTGAACAAAGGCTATTGAACACCATTTCCCCATTTCAATTCCTTCTCATATTTTCTTCACAGTTTTTCTCTCTATCATTAGATACCCCAAGAAAGACATCATTTTATTCTGGCAGGTGATTCAATCAACCAGCTTCAACAACTACTAAAAGCATTTGGTCTAACAACTGCTACAGTATCTTGCAGACGAGGATTTGATCTGAATAAGTGTAGGCAGGTGGGATTTTAGATCATAACTGTACATTTAAGTCATCTTTGTGCAGTGTCTGTATGTTGCACGAGTGGCCTGGTGGTGAGGTATGGGAGGTGCTCTGGCCACTTCCTCTTGTGCAACACTTCCTCCCATTCACAGTTCAGCTTCAGCTTCCCATTGTGCTCGCTTTACTCCATGTACTACTGCTGGATGCATGCCCTACAGTGAAGCATATTCTTAAAACTCTCCAAAATTCATAATATGAATTATTTGCTTGTGCTTGGTGAGCCAATATTTAATACTGATTTTAAGCTACACGAACTGGCCTTGCATTGTACGTGCTACAGACATAAAGGATGTCTCACATTGTGTGCTTTCTAAAAGAAATTAGACTTTGCAGAAGATGCAATGTGTGAAAGAATGATGGCTTTGTCTTGGTGGTCTAGCAACCTTTAAAAATCCCTCAGCAACAGTCTTGCAATGCAGTGCAAAAAACCTCTCAGAACACCAGCAAAGAAATGGCCTCATTGAGAATGAATTAATTCCATATTTATCAACTGTGTATTATTTGTATAAACAAACTGTATTATTGTTATGGTTAAAGACATGTTGTGGAATAATGCAGGTGTATGAGAACTAACAACAGTTTGCTGCATTCACATTTTAACCTAAATCAAACTTTTACTGTGTTCTTGGCAATGTAAAAGCTAACATCACCGATAAAAACATGCCTATTTAAATACTTGGCAAAACCTAGCAAACTGCAAATTCCTGACGGTGTGTAATGTTACTCTGTATAATACACTTCGCTCGACAGCTTTTGGCCATCAGGTCCGATTACAAAGGCAGATCAAATTCTGCTTGAACAAGTGTCACATTTCCTTGAGAGGCGACATTATTTCATCCCCTTCAAACGCATCGGGTCAGTAGATGGTGACTTCAAAGCTGCCTCTTCTTTCACTGATATTGCAAAACAGCCTTTTCATAATTTCACGATCTACAGTTTCTTGAACCATTTTACTCTTCAAATCAGTCTAACAAGAATTCCTAACATTAGGCCTTGTGAAATGCATAAAATTGCTTAATACAGATAGAACATAGAAAAATGTAACATGGTATTCAACACAGAGACAATGTAACCGTGAGAAGACATGCTTATCTAACAGTCCTGTATGACACGGCTGCTCTCTGTGAATTACACACGTTGGTCATTTGACTTTATAAAATGGAATCCAGCACAGATAAGAGACTATTATAGATATGCCAGCACTAATGTTGCATTATATTTTACAAACAAACCATCAATAGAGGATGTAACAGAGGATTGTATCCTCTGCAGACAAAAGAGATGGATATCTGCGGAGAGACGGCTGCTCAGCAGCAGAGGAAGTTTTTATCCAACAGCTTCACAAGATCACATCTAGTCCCTAGAGATGACACAAAGACTTCCATATGTTTCCAGACATAATCACTACAATATAACTGACAGGAGATTTTGTAACCTATCCACAACTGAAGAACAATGATGTCCATTAGTATGTGCACATGTACCAACAAATAAAAACATACCTAGAGTCTACCTATGTATTGTAATGTAGATAAATTGAGAGATTCTTTAGCATGCTGACAGTTCATGCTTTTAGTTACTTCATTAAACCTTCACTAAAAAAGGGAAACGAGAAAAACACATCACGACTCATCTGGTTTTCTGGTGCATGGCACGGATGAACATGTCAGAAAGTCTATTAAGCTTATCTTAATGGACTGAAATGTAAAAAAACATTGGTGTCACTTTGGGTGTGATGGTTGAGTTTAATCGGCCTGTGCCGTCAGAAACCCAGTCTAGCCTGACAAAAACACATCAGGCGTGTTACATTTTAACTTTGGCTGCATGCTTACACATTAAGAGGTAAGAAAATGAACCTCAATTTAATGCAACTGCATGTTGCAGCTCGCAGGTTTCTCAGCGGTTGCGTTATAAACAAAATTGCATTGGCAGAAAGTTACTTCTGGGTAGTTTGTTTAGAACAAGCTTGTAGATGTTTGTTAATCCACATTGTTTCAGATAAGCCAGGCATCCGGCACAATCCGAATGTTATCAACATCTGTTGAGAATTCCAAGAACAGAATATCTAACAATGCCGACGTGCAACAGCATCAGTGTGCAATGCTGCAGCCGATGCAATTAGCAGAGCAGTGGGAAAAGCTCGAGTGCAATCAGATCCATCAGCTGCCCATTGTGTTGATGCTGGTAAAGCATGTGCTTCTCTGCAGGACAACTGTAGCCCATTAGACTGAAAATCATTCACTGCGCCCTAGGCATAATGCGGATTGTGCTTTGTGAACTGGTCATGGATTGCATTTTCTCTTGCATGTAACATTACACATGTAACCTATAAACCATGCAAGGTATTATCTTTTGTATAGGAAACTAATGCTTTTGTGATGGGAGATGTGTCATATTAGAGTTTGCTCTGCTTTTGCACCACTCATTTATAAACACAATACAATATAATGCACACAATTCATCAGCGCAAATTGCGTTTCACTGCCTTTGAAATCACTTTTTTTGATGCAACGAAAGCAGGTGGAAAAAAATATTATCAACTAATAGTATCATAGCCTATACAATCCAACCCAATACGTACAAAACCAAGTGTCAGCTGAATATTCTGTTTCAGGTTACTGAGGTCATACTGTTGGTTCACACAATCAAAGGGACTGATACTAATTTCTCTTTTTCACCATTCTAAGAACCGGTTTTCCATCAGGTCGGTGAATGAATCATTTCCATTACTGCATAAACTCATTCCCGTGGATGACTTTATAATCATCTCTTGATTAAACCTGGGAATACTGCGTTTCTATGGCAGCTGCTGAGATCTAAATGACTGACACGCTAAAGGGCATAATGAGAATTCAGAAACCCAGAGCATCTACTTGGAACATCACCACGGCAACAGCTCGGACCCCATGCAGCGAGGGGCTGGAACTTTGGGAATGGCACAGACTCTTTAATTTGCCAGAGTGAAACTAATCACTTTGAAAACAGACTGGTTTACATAAGATTCATAATGTATGTGCAGCAATTTATTAGCAAAATATACTGTAGCAGGTGACGGCATGTGATGTTGTAATAAGCTGTGTTTGCCAAGGCATTACTATTATTATTGCAAACGGGTGAAAATAGTTTAGGTAGTGTTAAGCATTGCTTTATTGTGAATAAGCTTTGCGTCATGCCTAACAACGCCCTTCAGCCATGACTTATTCAAGATAAAGCACTAGCCTCGAGTATCTTATTGCTATAAATGAGTTAAAATATCACAGAATGGAAATATTAAAGTCTAAAAATATGCATCAGTGCAACTTTCATGAAGTAAAATCACTTAAAGTCTTAAAGTCCCTAAGTGACTTGTTGCTGAGGGTGCTGTGCTTTATCATGAATACAAAACAGCTATTGACCAATCAGAATCAAGAACTAGAACCGACCATTTATAAAATTAAATACATCAGCTAAAGTGATTTTGTTCACTGTAATCTCTCTTAACTAACATATAGAAATGCAACACATACAGTACAACAAATCTATACAGTAGGTACAGTATGCAAAATAACACACAACATTTGTCATGATCAAAGCATCACATATATTCTGTAGACACAATTACAGGTGCACAAACTTACTAACTGTAGATATTTAATTACCCATGACAGGCCTTGTCTAAAAGACAACAAATGCAGGGCAAACCGAGTGCGGGTGGTTGAGTCATCTAACAACATTCTTCGCTGCCGTCACAGCCCCTGTATTTACCCCCCACACCCCTAGTGCACTGTTTGTCCTGTCCCACACAAACATCTGAGGCCGAGAGATGCATTACTGTCAGTAAAGGTTCATTACAGGAGGATGGGTTAGAGAAAGCCGACATTAACACAACTGACAGCGTTATTTCTAATTAAATGTGCTTGGAGGAAATATGGATTTATCCATAGCACCCGATTTAAGACAAAAGTATTCGTGTAAATTTAAAACTTGGGATGCACTTCTGAAGCATTTCCTATGAAATGTGAAAATTATGAGCATGAGGAAACCAGTCCAAACAATTACCTACAGCAACCTAATTTATCCAAACAGTCACTGCTGTAAAACTAATATTTAGTCGAGAGAAAACAATATGAAATTACAGTATGAAATGGTGGACAGACTGCTGACAGGCTACAGACCAATAAACATCTACACATGTTTATAATGAGGTCAACAATTTACCTTTAAACTATTTCTTTCTTACGGGTTTGTAATAAACTTTGATGTGCTACAGGTCATTCTGTACTGCTGGACAGGTGGTCTATTACATTTCAAAGGGATCAGACTCACAATTTGTGTCTGTCATATCTAGAGACCAAAGTCTCAGAGCATTCTATACTAAACTCTTCTGCCTTCTGTCACTTTTAGAATAGTAGTAAATTCATCAAAACCATAAAATAACATAATTGTAACTGTGGGAATTTTGTTGTGACTAAAAGCATGCAAAATAAATAAACACCATGTTACATTTTAGCATCACTCTTTGTCAAGAATTTGTCAAATCATACTCTTGACATTTGGGAATCCAACCTGGGAAGCATTTTAAACAACACTGAAGACATTTCTATCTATCCTGGACTCTTGTTTTAATTCTTTATTTGTTTCAAATAAATCAATAAAATATTATTGAAACTTTTTTTGTTTTGTCTAATGAAAGAAATTAGTATGTTGGCACCATTATATTTTTATCTACAAAAGTCATTTCAAACATGTTGTCTTGCACTTTTAAAATAAAAAAGAAATGCAAAGTTCTAAGATAACAAAGGAAATCACTAACACAGCAACAGTTGGTTAACCACAGATTACTAACCCATTTTTTTTAACTAAAAGGGAAATGTTAAACCCACGAGGTGGACTATCAGCCCAGGCCTCATGAATAGTCACGGGCTGACTAATAAGACAGAAACAAGCTTGACTCACATCCTGGTCTTAACACTGACTCTGTGAATATACACCTTAAACAAAGAAAGTAACTTCATGACATTTATTACTATTGTTACTCCACTGAAATAAACTCCTATTCTCCCTATTGTGAGCTCTATTTTAAACCCTTTCCCTCAGCAGAGGATCTAGTGTAACCCTTCTGCTTGACTGAAGATTGGCATGTTAAAGGCAACAGATGGATATTGTTGGGTTTCCTTTCCAACCGTTGCCAAGTCATCTGTGCCTGTTGCCGGGTTCAGCCATCTTCGCCATGACAACGAGTGGGTGGGGAAACAGTGGGCTGACAATATATGTAGAGTTTCAGAGTGACACAGTCGAAGTAAAACACACAGAAAATGGGCTTCTCATTTCTAAACACTAGAGTTACAGGTAGATACGGTTTAATATTTGTGATCCCTGCCAAATGATTTCTAATTTATTATGTATAACACTTGCAATATTGTATTTCATTAAGAAAAATTAAAACATCTATAAAATTTCAACAACATCTATCAAATTTTAACATCTATATGTTAAATCATTTGAAACACAGATTCTGTAATGTTATGATTTTTAAGTGAAACCCCCCCTGATTTTTTACACTGGATGTATATTGGATAATGTATATTTGAATTGATAGGATTGTGAAAAATAACTGATAATTGATCAGATAAATTGATATGAAATATTTTTCAGTGATAGATCATGAAAGAATTAAAGATATTAAAAGACATTGAAAAGCTATTAATATTTATAAAAGATATAAAGCTCTTTAAAAATATACATAAGACTAAAACCCTAATCTAAACATAACTAATCCATCTTTTAATTCTTCCTTTCAAGCAGTAGAGATGTGTCACAGCATTTAGTATATGAGTTAACACTTTATAATTGGAATATAAGAAGCTTGATGTAGCAATCAAGGAAAATCACATTGCTTAGCTCAACTGTTTTAGAGAATAACATGTGGAGACATGACATTATGAATGTACAACATTACATGCAGCTGCAAGACAGAGATCACCTGAGGTTAAAAGAAAGTACGATGGAGTTACAGGCCACAGACACGTTGATTTGTGCTTCTGAGGCTTAAATAAAAAAGAATTAAGACTGATACAATATGGTGATAATTATTGGTCATAAAATTTAAGGCATTTTCCCAGAACTAAAATTCGTATTGGGATTTAGCAGATTATTAAAAAATGCTTTGCGATTAAAAGACACATCACAACACAAAGAATATTATGTATTTTAGAAGGCCAGCTATAGTAGTGGCCAAAAGTAATATTTGCTTTGAATTCCCCCTCAAGGTAGACATCAAAATGAGGTGTTTGGTACAAAATGAACAAAAATGTATAATGACAAAACAATTTGACAAAAAAGCAGTGTATAAGAGTATCAGGAAATATGGGTTTTATTTAAATATACAAATGCATTGAAAAGATATAAAGAATACATGTAATATAAATTTATCAATTTGTAACATTTGTTTATTGTTATTTCCAGGACTATATCTGCTAGTGTACACCTAAGAGTAGTTATCAGCAGATTTAGCACATTTTTTGGAAAACAAACCATTAATATTGATGACTCATCATGTACACATGGGCGTATCCTCCCCTTACATTAACAAACCAGCAGTAGCAGCAAATCAGGGTTAGTTGACGTGTCTTCCGTTTCACTTTACTTCCTTTCTCAACTATCGATTGATTGTAAAGGAAGTGGCTGTGGGCTCTGATGTACACTACTTTTAAATGTCTGGCACCAACTTCCTGTTTCAATTGGACATGTCAACACAGGAAAGAAAAGTGCTAGTCAAACCTTTTCATGGGCTCTTTAACATTGAACAATGATTCACGGACATCACTTTGTTTAAATAATAAGAGGTATTTCTCTGAGGAAATTCCACTTGTTGCGCCAGTAGCAAAGCCCACTTCCTTTTAACATAGTGTGTGGACTATCATATAAACAACACAAGAAAACTGCATAACCCTGTTTAACCCTGAGTCAGGAGCAGATATAAATATAAAATATGTGTCATCCAGATAAGATAGACTCGATGTGTACACGGCAGCCAAAAATCTCTCCTTTCAATCAAACAGATGCAGACACTACCACTTCCACGTTAGATTTCTCTTAAAAGCATCTGACAGATTCGACACATTGGTGAGTACCTTTATGTAAGACATCTGTCCGTAAAACATATAGACACACAATGTTTGCCCCACATGGTTTAGCACTTAGAAAAAACTATGTGTGCCTTTCCCACCATGGTTTAAAATGTAATTATGTCTCTTCCTCCACAACAATTGTAGGTGAAATGTTACTGATATGTTCTGTGACATCTGTATCCAACTAGATCACCGCATGAATTAACCCCAAATAGTTATGAAAATCAGGCAATTGTTAATGTGTGTGTAAGAGCCCAAATTACAAGAAACTGTACATTATCAATAATCATATTGCATATCGCAAAATAAAAAATGTAAGATTTGTACAGTATCATAGAGCTATTTTAAGTTGTTTTTTGATTTGATGTCTGTTTAATCCTATTGGTTGAACTGCCAACATGTGACCTGCATCAACACATATGTTTTATTTTTATTTTGGAAAATATGGAAATAAATATGTTATTTGAACTTATTTTTTACATTCTGTTCAAAATACTGTGATAATCATAAACACAGTTTTGTGTATCATATCATTGTGAGTGTTGCACACCTACTGTTAATATAATAGATTTATAATTATGATCACCAAGACTTTTTCCCCTTTACCTTATCAAAATTACCTAAATGATGGTGCATTCAATTAACCCTGATGTTCCTGATGCACTAATACAGTAGAAACTACAAGAAACATGTCTACAGCATCCGCTTACACCAACAAACTGGCAACCACATTAACCTTAACTTAATCTGGCTATGACTGAAAAAATATAGGCCAACACAATACAATGTGTCAAAAATTAGCATGTCAAAGTCTTCCTGTATGCTTGACTCCAGGCCTCACCTACATACCATAAAAGGAAAGGGAAGGATAGGCGACACGATGTTAATCGATGTGTGTGAACCAGAGCTGGTGCATGTAAATGACTGAGGTCGATTACTTTATTCAAAGAAATTGCAGTACACTAAAATACAAGAGGAAAATTGTTCGTTATCCTTATTATTAGCTCTTGTTGAATGCAAAAGGTTGAATGCTGTCCATTTGTACTTTTCCGAAAAAACTTGAAAAGGGAAGTACTATAAATTGCACGACGTGACAGGCTTTTAGTTGCACTTTTATTTGCATATTTCTTTCAAGCTGTACCGATACATACAGCAAACCATTGCCTTTTATCTGTACATGCAAAAAAGCATATTCACAGAGCAGGAAAAGCCACAATCAAACCAACATCTCACATCCGAACCACACTGTCATTAGATTTGTTCGTGAAATAAACTACCCTTTGGTTTCATTAGGTATATATTTACTGTACAACATGAGCACGAGCTTTAAACATACACAGCTAAGACATCTATGCCATAACACCACATTTCATTTAGTAAATCTGTATCTTTACAAAAACATTCATTCGTGCACACACACACAAAAAGAGTAAGATCAGAACAGGTCTTACAATATTGCACAATGCATGCACTTACTGGCAGTACCTTACATCGCACTGTATGAGCCTTTACTATATCCACCTAAGCTCGTTATAAAGTATAGCTGTACAGTATTTCTACAGCACTGTCAAACGCTCATGTTTAATACCCTTTGAAACAGCGGATGGCTAAGTGTGCCATCGTGCCGACAGCACACCGCTCAGTCACATGCTGTACTATTACACTAATGCATGCCGAGTAAAGCCCCACACAACCAACATAAAGAGAACAAGCGCTCGACATCGACATACGAACAGATTGAGGACTCACCTTTATCCCAAAGCCTTGAAAACACCTATGAGTCCACGCTATAAGCTCCGGGGAGATCGCTTCAGATCGCTCTCTCTCCCCTTGTAGGTCTGAGTCTCTCGCTCTCTCGCTCTCGCTGCTGTTTTACTGACTGTTATTTCCGGGTTAATAAAACGTCATGCTTCTCGCGCTTAATTGAAAAAAAACGCTCTGCTGCTAAACTTAAAGCATCTAACGTTACGTAATATGTAAAAGATGTACGTTGACAACACTAAATACAGAGTTGTGCGTTTATTTGACATGCGATTGTTATAATAATGTAGCTGAAGTTAATGCAGTTGTAGTGGACACGCCCTCTGCTGGTCAGCGTGTGCTATTGCGCATGAGTAACACACCTGACGGATCAAGTCCCGTTATGTAAACCGGTGCAACAAGTTAATAGTGACTGACTGTCCGAAAAAAATAAATCCTGTGCTGTAATATAATATAAAGTAAAATATAATAAGCCTGTTTTTAATAATAAAAAAAAACATTGCCTGTGTAGGCTATACAAGCATACACTGTAAGACGTGTAATGGTTTTTATTATGAAATTGCCTGAAATTTATTTCAAATTAAAAGAAATTTGATTCTCAACTGAGATCCACTAAGCTTTTAAAATATTAATAAAAATATAATCAAATTATTAGCTTACAGTAAATGTCAAGAAAATAATAAACAAACGAAATATTTACAATCATTCACGTTTTTGTTGAAGGCGACTTGCATTCAAAAACTTTATGTGTGTTAAAAAATTATATTGTGGCTCAATGATTAAGAAGGTTCAGTGTTTTTTTTTTAACCAAATTTAATTGTAATTTAAAATAACTTTAATAGTATCGTTAAATATTATATAGTATAATAGTATCGTGTTTCCCATATAGAAATCTGACATATTAAAACTTTTTTTTGAGTTCTGTATAGTATTTTATACGAACTGGAGCGTATAGACTCCATTAGTTATAATATATTCCGCTTGACTATAGGCGTGGCGGTCATTATTGCTCCATCAGCAGCGCACTCTCACTGTTATTGATCACAGCAGAACACAATCATCATGATCGATACTTAAGTGCCCCACTCACCATTAACTTTACCGTAGATTTCAATTGTACAGGGAAGGAGAAAGAGCATTAGTTGTGTGTGACAGCCGCAAATACACCTAAACGACGTACAACATGGGAAAAGAGAGGACTCATGTTAATCTGGTTATTATTGGACATGTGGACAGTGGCAAGTCCACAACCACTGGTCACCTCGTCTACAAATGTGGAGGAGTTGATCCCAGAACAATAGAAAAGTATGAGAAGGCTGCATCCCAGGTATTGATTTAACTTATTTATTTTTATCTCTTTTGTGGGCTGTAGTATTTTAAGTGATTACCCTCTTAATTGTTTTCCTTTGAAGATGGGAAAGAGTTCCTTCAAGTATGCTTGGGTTCTGGACAAATTAAAAGCAGAGCGAGAACGTGGCATCACCATTGACATCTCCCTGCTGAAATTCAACACTCAGAAATACACCTTTACCATAATTGATGCACCTGGCCATCGTGACTTTATCAAGAATATGATCACAGGCACATCACAGGTATCTCAAGTGTCTTTGACTGGCGTTTCTGCTATTCTTTCAAATATGCAGATGTTTAAATTCTCTAAATTTCTTTTCCTGTAGGCTGATGCGGCTCTGCTGGTTGTTTCAGCTGCCAAGGGTGAATTCGAGGCTGGTGTGTCTCGCAACGGCCAGACGAGAGAGCATGCCTTGCTGGCTTACACACTTGGTGTTAAACAGCTCATGGTCTGTGTCAACAAAATGGACCTTACTGAACCACCATTCAGCCAGAAGCGTTTTGATGAAGTGGTGAAGAACGTCTCCACATTCATTAAAAAGATTGGGTTTGATATTGGTACAGTGCCTTTTATTCCAATTTCTGGTTGGAGTGGTGAGAACATGATTGCTCCAACTCAAAAGGTGACTTTTTGATAATTTTTAGAGTTAGTTTTTTTCCTGAACAATGTTTGGTATTTGCTAAATGTTTTTCTCCAGATGCAATGGTTCAAGGGGTGGAAGCTCAAGAGAAAAGAAGCATTCTCAAGTGGCCGGACACTTCTGGAGGTCCTTGATTCTCTTCTTCCTCCTGTGCGCAATGCAAGCAAGCCATTGCGTCTACCGTTGCAGGACGTCTACAAGATTGGCGGTAGGTTGAAGCGTTTTATAAGCACATTTGACCTGCATGGAGCCTTCATGTTTGGAGTTTCCTAGTGTAAGGGTTCTCAACTGGGTCAACATCCAATCCGTTTTCTCTTCTAAGGTGTTGGCACCGTCCCTGTGGGTAAGATTGAGACTGGAGTCTTAAAGCCTGGCATGGTTCTGACCTTCTCGCCAGCAAAGTTGACTGCAGAGGTCAAGTCTATTGAGATGCATCACCAGGGGCTCCAGACGGCCCTCCCTGGCCACAATGTTGGCTTTAACATTAAGAATGTGGCTGTGAAAAATCTACGGAGAGGTGACGTTGCTGGGAATTCACAGCAAGATCCACCATCAGATGTCAACAGTTTTGTTGCTCAGGTAGCTGCGCTTGTTTACTTGTGAGTGACGTATGACTAAACTGATGTGCTTCTGATTATAAAGTTGTCCGTTTCAACAGATAATCATGCTGAACCACCCAGGTAAAATCAAGGCTGGTTACTCCCCTGTACTGGACTGCCACACAACCCATGTTTCCTGTCGGTTCGCTGAGCTGAGGGAGAAGCTTGACAGACGTTCAGGGAAGAAGCTGGAGGACTCGCCCCAGTACCTGATGTCTGGAGACGCTGCTACAGTTAAACTCATCCCTAACAAACCCATGTGTGTGGAGAGCTTCTTCCATTATCCACCTTTGGGTAAGAACTGTTTGTTCAAACAATAGAAGATGCATGATGTTTTTTTTTAATGCTAGTAAAGCAGAGGTCTCGCTTTCATGTCCAACCAACTTGTTTTATACTGGTCAATCTTGTGGTTTCCTATTTAGGCCGATTTGCAGCAAGAGATCTCAAGCAGACTGTTGCTGTTGGGGTCATCAAGTCTGTGGAGAAAGTGGACCAAACGAAAAAGCCAAAAGCATTAAAATGAAATGATCATTTGTCTTTTATAGTTCCTTTATTTACCAGCAGTCTGGTATGTGAACCAAAGAGGTTCTGTTTAAGTTAAGCATTCCTGTGTATAATTTTTATAGCATGGCACTTTACGTTTGCTTAAAATGAAGCCGCTTGTTTTAAACTAATTTGTGGTGTAATGGGTTGAACTGATTCTAGGGCCCAGTATGAGATTTGGTGTGGATGATGTAGATCCATTTATTGTATGTTGCTGGAATGCAAATAAATTTCAGTTGTCACCTTTAATTTGTGTGCATGACTTGTGCTTTTGCTCATTCTGTGCTTTGCGATTGTCAACTCGATCCTGAATTGCCAAACTTTTTAGCCACATTCAGAAAGTATGAGCTTCGTACTACATGTTGAACATTAAACCTTTTATTGATGGTGGAATGGTGAGTGATGGACATGTTCAGACAGTGGACATGGTCCTCTGAATCTGCAGTCAAGAACAAACTTTCAAATCCAATTGCAGTCAATCTAAATACTCTGTTGCGTATTAGGTAGGTGAGGCAAGAAGGGGTTGACCTGAACTAATGGATCACATCCATAAAGGATTAAATGAACTAGTAGGCTGATGTCTTTAAAATTCATCTCCCACATGGACTTCATAATGCCCTCTTTTAAATCTAAATGGGATCAACCCTACTACTGTAAGGTGGCCAAGTCCTTCATTGGGAGTTAGTGCAAGTTAAAATCTAGTTTGGGAATTCCATGTATGACAATGACATTGGTTCTCTGTATTACAATACATTCCTATTACTTGGAAAATATAACATCTATAAGCACAA
The DNA here is from genome assembly GCA_019155185.1 of Beaufortia kweichowensis. Lineage (NCBI taxonomy): Eukaryota > Metazoa > Chordata > Actinopteri > Cypriniformes > Gastromyzontidae > Beaufortia > Beaufortia kweichowensis. The sequence goes on from CM032814.1 coordinate 13,213,301, forward strand.
CTTCAGGAATAAACATTTTAAAAGTACTTCAAGTATCCAGACCTCTCAAACACTTATCACAACAGTAATATGAGAAACTAAACCGTAACAGAACCATGTGGATAGGTGACCATTGTTTAAATTGCAGTAAAAAGTTGCACTGTATTTGTGCAGATGAAACACTGATATGGTAAAATGAAGGTGAAACCATATAAGCTTGACCACAGTTAATGGTGTATGCATTGCACAGGTTAATTACTTTACAGTACACAAAGTAGTAAGAACGAGGGATCGGGAATGTATACTTCACTCTTGGACATGCTTTAGTGGCGTATTAGGAAACGTAAAGGTGAAAAGTCTTGATGTTTAGGAAATGAATCCAGTTACTCCAGTTGGAAGAGAGGCTGACTAATATCTGTCCCTGTCATAGATATCAACAGTGGCCACATCAATACTTACTTATTGAAACAAAACCTGCCCCAGCCATGCTGGCTGGGGATGTATATAAGTTCACATAAATTTACTTTTTTTTTTAGACTAACACAAGTTTCTACTTTTGCACAAAGGCACACACTCATCCTTGTGTGAAACACACGCACAGATTTATGTACAATATTATATACAAAGATACAGTATTAGATGTGGGAAAAGTGCTGGATGGATGCAGTCTGCTGTATAACTGTATAAACGGTAAGAGAAACAGCGGTACGGTTGGTCACTTTATTTACAGTCTGTCTTTAGTGGTGATAATGTTGAAATACTGTAGATTCCATCTTTTTAAAACTTGCATCGTTGATTCAGCAGCTAAGTCAAGTATGTCCCATAGCCAGAGGTATTGTGCCAGGTGAGCGGCTGAGGACCGACATCTTTGTGTCAATCAGATAAGATGTGAACAAAAGACATTGGAAATACGCCTTTCCTTTCCGGCTGTCCTTCGATGTGCCCGATCTGAGGAAAAAGAAATGTGAACGAAACTTGATAAATACATTTAATTTTTACTAATTCAATGGCCAAATTACACCACTAAAAACTTTTTAAGGATTTTTATTTACAGTCAAGCATGGATTTGAAAGAAGCACAAGTATGTTTGACAATGTTTCACTCACCCACCACTCCTGATCTTCTTCTCCGGTTACCACAATGACCTCACCCTCAACAAAAGTCAGCTCATCATCATTATCTGCCTGGCAATCATAAATAGTCTTCACCCTTCGCATCTTACTCTTAATCTGAAAAATAAAAACAGATCGTAAGCTTATCTGTCAGATGCCCCTTGTTGCACCAATAGAAGCTGATTCCAAAGTATTCGAACAAACATTCAAGATTCTCACCGGATTGATTTTTCTAGGTAAAGGTACAGGTGTCTCTTGTGTCGAAGTTGGACTTCCATTGGTGTCTTCACTAGACTGGACAGGCTGAGGTGACGGCTCTCCTTGATGAATGACCGGTGGAGTCTCAGACGGCTGGGGCTTGGGGGCAACTTCACCAGGAGAAGGTTTATGTACAGCCTCAGTGGTTATAGGTTTAGGTGGAGAGATGGGCATGTCAGTCAGGTGAGGTTTGGGTGGGAGGTCTTTCAGCTGTGGTTTAGGGGGCAGGTCACCCAGCTGCGGTTTAGGAGGAAGCTCTGACAGCTGAGGTTTAGGAGGTAGTTCTCCTGGTTTAGGGGGTAAATCCGAAGGCTGTGGTTTAGGGGGCACATCTCCAGGTTGAGGTCTGTCGGATAACGGGACTTTCTGTGGGGTGTCTGAACTCTGGAGAGTCTTGTGGAACATGATTGGCTCAGGAGGGTGGTTGGTTTTATCCATGGATGGATGATGGATGGTGTCAATCTTACGCAAGGCAACTAATAGTAAAGAACATGATGTCAAAAGTTTTGTCTATAACACATGATGAGCACAGTTTTGGTATTTAATCCTCACTTATATTTTTCTAGGTCATTACAGGAAGACAAATATTAGAAAATATTGCCACCAGAGGTTTAGGCTTAAAACTGTATCAATTTTATGCTTGAATTTAGACCAGATGATACAATGCATTTCAAAGCAATAATACAAGTCTGTATTTTAATTTGCATATGACTTTTTAAAAAAATGAGTCAATTTAAAAACAACTACAAACGTATACCTACCCTTCTGAGGTAGTTTGGGAAGAACCCGTGGTCCAAGCGTGGGTTTAGTGGTGTTGAGACTAGGATTAAAATATAGAGCACATTATCTAAAAGCATCACATTTCAGAGAACCATTTTGCATTAGCAAATAACACACACACAAAGTTATATTGACATATTCAAATAAACAAATATAAAATTGCAGGTGTGGTGACCTTTCTAATGCAAATGCAATTCTAAATATAACTCACATATGCTCCTCAAAACCAATTTTGCTCTCTTAACTCTGAATTAGTGTTCCAGTAGCTCAAATGGTAAAGCGTTGCATTAGCAACACTAAATTATTGGTTTGAGTCCCAGGGAAAACACATACTGTTAAATTATGCATCTTAAATGCGCTGTTAATTGCTTTGGATAAAAGCTTCTGGCAAATACATAAATGTAAACAAATCAGCAGGTCTGCTTGATTAATTTTTCAACATAAGGACGTGTTCGGGAAAATGCTTCACCTTTGTTGCTGTGGGATGCCTTCAAATCGATTCGTCATAGGAGACATCTTGTTGACAGGTGGTGGCGTTGAATCACTTCCTAAAATTATGAGTTTGTTTGACAGTATTTCATTAGATCAGATACTTGCCTACATCCTACAAAAAGAATGTTTCTTAACATGTATATGACAAAAACAATATAATAAAGTATTTCTATTATATTATTAACGTTATGCTGTGATTTTGCAATGTTAACATTACAACCAGGCCATGCACAATAATGGTCCACTAAAGCCATTTAAGCACACTTTTAAATGATTTATACTATATATAAGGTTGACAAACATTGAAACTGGACCCATATATAAAACTGAAACTAATGTTTTTGTCATGACTGCTCTTCATTATGACCCAACATGTTACAGCGTCATGCACACGACTGGGGTTCAATGCAGAGGTCAAAGGGTAAGGATGGGGTCATTAGACTGAGCTGTTCTTTGACAATACTGTCCTCTTAATATGTCAAAAATGATATTGAGTGGAACATAATGACACAACAGAAAATGAACATAATTCGAATTTCACTTACCAAACCAGGTACTTATTAAGTGATAAGCAACATGATAAAGCTACAGTGTATTAGTGGCCCAAGGCCTGCAGGTACAGTAGCCCACCTTTACAGAGCGGGGTGTGTGAGAGCGAGGCGGGGGGGTCAGACAGTGTGCGTTTGTGTCCAGGAGGAGGGGGTGGGGGTCTCTTCTTGGACAAGGTGGAGCTGCCACTACTGGGGGTCTGCGAGGCAGGGGCGAGGGTTGAGGGAGTCGACACGGGAGGGGCTGAGGGAAAACAAACAACATGCAGTGATGCCATTGGGAGGAATGTTTTCTGGAAGAATAGGGAGAAGGATATGGAAGTAAAAAACAAAGAAATAAAGTGAAAGATAATAAAAGGAAAGAATGAAAATGTCGGGTACCATCAAGGGTGTCAAGGGTTATTGAAATGAAGGAGGTGAGCTAAGTGGAAGAATATCATCAAGAGTAACATCAGGATAAAATAAAAGAGAATTCTGCATTTTAACTTCATCAAGAGATTCGGTTTGACCAGTAGGAGGACAGCATTGTAAGAAGAACAGCCAATGAAAAGCTCAGTCAAGAGAAAACCAGAAAGGTTTGTGTTGTTAAGACATAAGCAAAATGCAAGCAAATTGTTATCAAGTTAAGCAGACAACATTAAACTAATAGTAAAGCCTGGGGGTTTAGATTTAAGCTCATGCCATATGAATGAGTTCATGATACATACACACAGATGACTTACAGTAACATCCATGTCACATGCATGTCTGTTTTATGTCTGTAGACATAATAGAACACAGCATAGCCTATACTCCATATGTCAACTATCTAGTTTCTACATACAGTAGAAAAAATGCAGCACAAATTTATACAACACGAAATTACTAAATTTCAATTGAAGTGAAAAGACATCTGATAGTTGATGTTGACTGGACTGCAACAATTTGCATTTCAGCTGTGTTAGTGACCACAATGGTGAAGTGTTAAGAGATTATATAGTAACCCAATGGATAACATGTCATAGGTCATATATTTTGCATTAAGAAATTATTTTATTATTTAAAAAAAAGCCTTATTTTCTTTATTAAAGTTGCAATCTGTAACTTTTGTCTTTATATTAGCATTTCTGTTTAAAACAAAACTACAGGTTACTTTACATACGTTGGAGTCAAATAATGTCGAACTGACATTTTCCAGTTTTTTATTATTAGAAGTGTACTGTTGTGTATCAGGGTAATGTAAGGAGATGGTTTTAAACAGTGATTATTATGTATTTGCTCATTAATTTGTGTCACCAAATTATTACCAAAAAAGTTACAGATCGCAGCTTTAAAACTACTTTATATAATCTAAGCATATTGCTATCTTTTGATTTTAAGGTGAAGGTACGACCAGGACATGTTTTTGACAGCCTGTGACAGGGTCACAGAATGCAGCTATGAAATAAATGGGAGAAGTTTATGCAAATAAAGAAGCAGATAATCACTGATATATGGTCGAGTGCTAGCCAGAGTAGCATAGTGTGAATGAGAACCAAGAAAAGCCAAAGAGGGAGCTGCAAGAGAGAAACAAGAAAAAAAATGGAAAGAAAAAGAAAGTGATAAGAAAGATTTGCATATACACACAAAGTCATATTACCAAGTCAAACCATGAACATAAACCATGAAAAGGTATCAAATGGAAAAACCAAACACTTGGGACTTTGTGTGAGGTAACAGAAAGCACCTGTCCTTTCCAGATATCGAGTCATTAATTACATTTTCTGTTTATTTTTAATGAACCATTTGATGTTTATGAACGGCCTTTAACAAAACTTATGCTACTGTAAGAAACAAGTATTTTTGCTGGACTTTCACTTATTGCTATTTTCATTCTCTGAAAGGACCTTAAACAAGTCAACATCAAACCTGCTTTTTGAAAACTATATACAGGTTAGCCGGCTGTATAAATAAATCACGTTAAAGAGAGTCCAATTATCTCAGAGCACATTGCACCATGATTCCCAGAAAATACAGCATCTCTGGTATGATTTATGATTGGTTCTCTGCTTACTAACTGGCTGTCACAGTGTTTCTGGGTTACCTTTGCCCGCATTTCTCGGGGGAAGAGGCGGAGCATCAGAGACAGGGGAGGAGGGGCAGTCGGTGGACACGCTGTACATCTGATTGGTCAATGCGGAGTACGAGAGACGCTGCTTATCCCGCTGACCAATAAAACTAGGCAGAGAGAGCTTGTCATGAGGAGACAGACTGGATGAGTGACAGAAGCTCTGCGGCCGGGGAGAGCGGTCCTTCTTAATGGGACTCGGCTGAAAAAAAACGAAATTAAGAAAAGAAGTCGTATTATGGAGTATATTTTTAAACGAGTGCGCAGGTAGCGGCTTACTTTGTCATCCAGGTCATCGTCACTTTCGTCCAGTTCCTCCAGTCGGAGATTCCAATCATATTCCACATGAACTTTGAGATTAAACTTTCCTGCAGCAGCTTGTACCAGCTGACACACACATACACACAAATGTGAATCAGATTTCCAAACACACCCACACTTCTGTGCAGCTACACCCTCATATTTCTGCTGTCAACTATTGCACTTCATGAGGAATATGTAGTATAACAGTTTCCACAGTTTCATTTCACCCGGGAGTCACTCACCGTTTCCTCACATTGGGCATTTCTCATCCGTCTGGCAACATCCAGCGCTGTCTCTCCATTCTGATTAACTAAAACATAACCCCGTTAGATATTAGTCAGACTATGTTAATAAATGTGTGAAGCACAATGTTGTTTTTAGGAAAACTTTTAAAGGTAATACAGATTTAGTTTCTACAATCGAACCTTCAAACATAAAAATATAGAACGCAAGAATGTCACATTCTCATTAAAACCACTCACACTGTTACTCAAAAATATTAATATAATTGTTATTGTACTGTACCTCTCTAGAATGTGTGTTCACGTATCTATAATTTGTTAAATTAAATAATAAGCTAAATCAGACAAAATCTACTTCTGGAGAGCACATTATCAACAGGAAAGACTATTAAAAAAAATTAATAGAAAATATATATTTTTTGTCAGGAGCAGGTCTAGGGTTAAGCCTTGTGTTCAGTTATCATAATTAAAAAGAATAACTGATGATGAATTTTAATTATTGAAATGTAACACACGCCCTGAGGTGGTAATATGACAACAACTTTTGTTATGAATAAAAAACAGCACAAGTCTATAGTATGTGCTCATTTAGACAGCCAGGTGTTTGTTTAACGCACTGATATCAGTAGCTGGTTTTCCCCTCAGCAGCAGTTTGAGACATTCATGTTTCTCATATAAACAGCAGTAGTGCAGCGCTGTGTTTCCTCTCTCCGTTTGTTTATCCAGATTCCCACTGGTGACAAAGACACATAAAAATGTATATTTACGTTAATATTCTGTAACAACCAAATATACAAGACATAAAATCTCTTTCATAAAACCTTTTTTATAGCACATTTTTTTCTTTTAATGAGCAACTCTTGCCATCTAAATGAATCTAGGTTGACAGTGAGCAAACAGTGTTCAGGGAGAGATCGACCCAGTTCTGTTCACCTACTGGGAATCACAGCATGAGGAAGAAACAGAGAACAGCTAAACATCTACAGCAGTATATTCTCATTTCTCATAGCACTGACCCAGATTCCACCAAATAACCATCAAAATATTCAATGTCTTAAAAACAAACACATTATATGACTTTTAAACATAAAAAGTTATTCTGTGTGGGATGTTTTCCAATCTGTCGCCATATTTTAATCTAACAGTCAATGCAAACCTGGAATAGATTCAGGGTGCCATTTTCATGTTCCACCATGTGCCGTTTGGGAAATCAAATAATGATTATTTACTCGGATGTCATCCAAGTATCCGGCTCAGGTTTGATATTTTAATGATGTTACGTAAGCTTTAAGAGGAAATTTAGCTAAAGCTGAACCAAAACTACTCTATCATCTCCAGCATCACCTGCTATCCTAAGAGACTAATATTAAAAAGATGCTGGTATTCCCTGTATGATATATCTATAAAACTATGAACATATTTCAATTCAAATACAAGCTGAACATATAGATACAAAAGTTTTGGTCACCTGTTCTGGACGAGAAAGTCGACCAGGTGAAGTGAGGTGTGGCCGGCTGTCTTCACGGCGTAGTGCAATGCTGTCTCACCTGCTTCCTGTAGAGGATGAAAACAGATCAACGTCAGCCAAACTGAGAAATTATATACAGTATTTACTAATAGACATCATCATCTCTCCTAAAAACACGGAAAGAAATGCTCCTGTAGCTCAACTGGTAAAGCATGGTGGTAGAAAAGGCAATGTCATGGGACTGACTCGTATAAACTTACAAAATATACAAATGAAAAGGGTCTGACAATGTTGTTAGTAATTTTAGTCTGTAATTTTGGCCAAAAAGGAAATATCAACAATAAATATCCCAAATTAATTTGGTCAGACACCGATTTACCAACCCGAACCAAAAAAATGACACCCGGTTCCAGACACAATAAGAAATTTAAATCATTGCTGCAAAATATGTAACATTACATAAGTTAAATGCCTTGTGAATGCTGTTTCACGCTGTCTTTCAATATGCATCATTAGGAATCTATAGGACATGATGTACTAATGATGAGCCATTAAAAACGCATTACTGATAGTGACTCTGCCGCTATACTGCATAAAAAAGACAATCCCATATCCAGTCAGGCAATCAGTGTATTGTGGTCTGATGGAAGCTATATAATAAAAACTAAACGGAGTTCATTTTAGATGATGTGGATTCGGTCGTACGTCGGTATTATCAAAGTCATTTTGGAAGGAACGAAGGGTCTCTCAGTGCAGAAACTGGGAGAAGATCAAGGCTTCAGATTCAAGTCACGTCCAAGCGTCTGCTTTCTGATATGTACCAGACCTTGATATCTGTGCACATCATCAAAAGGCCTTGATGTGGATGGGTCATGTGACATGATAGCTGGAGTGTACGTATGTTTTCTTCCTTTCTGAATCCCTTGAGCTTTAGATTCACAAACAAGCTTGTAAAAACGAGTACCACTTATATGCATTTTTAAAAGGCAAATTGAAAAGTTGGCCTATTTTATACAAGATCGATATTATTACTATTAATAGGACATACCACAACAGCAATTCTAACATTTCAATGTACAGTTGAACCACTTGATCTACTGAAACATAAACATTTTAATCCCAGTATATTTGTTTTTTTATCACTTGTACTCTGTTAATAATTTACAGCTCTGTCACTCACCTGTCCTGCTTCAGGTAGTGGTTCCATAAGCTCCACCCCCTCCGCATACACCTGGATGAGACCCAGCAGGTCATGTGACCTGACCGCTTCAAACAATTCACTCATCTTGGCAGCTGCCGAACTGCAGGTTTTTCTCGCGAATTTATGATCGACATACTTCGCATTGATGAACTCCTTACGAACAGTCCTATGAACGTCACATGAGAGAATGCCAGAAAAATGTTTAATGTGCCAAATACCACGACAAAGGATAGAGAGAGAGCTTAACATCTGAACATGCACAGATATGTTTATGTGCTTACATGTCACTAGCAGGAGTGGGTTTAGGAGATGGACAGGTAAGATTGCCCTCCATTATTTCATTAAAACTACTGTTCCCCACATTCTTGGCCAGCTGAATGCAAAGAGAGAAAAATATAAATAATAAATATTAAAACAACATGTCTAATATGTAAAAACATTCATACATAAAAAATAGTTTTAAATAAAAATGCATAACATTTCAATGGTTTTATATAGTAAATATTTATTGACAAAATGTTAAATGCTTTCTCATTTGTAACTTGCTTTGGATGAAAGCATCTGCTAAATAAATACATGTAAATATTTGAGCAAACACACACATACCAAGAGTTCAGAGGTTCCCAGTTTGTCCAGCTCCATGGACTGGATTCGGGAGATGTGGACGCCCATCTCCCTGTGAATGCCCGAGCACTCGATGCACGTCAGAATCCCGAGGTTAGTCGACAGCCACTTTGGATCTGAGGACATCAAAACAAAACAACATGAAAAACCCCCACAAAAGAGCATTTACTGTAATGTTTTATGGTTGCCTTTTGACTCTGTCACCACTAGGGGTCCTCATCAGACCCATCATTTTATTTCAGTTCCAGACCTGGCAGCGTTAAAGGAATAGTTCAGCCAAAAATACAAAATACTGACATCACTTATTCTCTTTCTACTATGGAAATGTCTCTATGTTTTTGTGTCATACATAAGGGTAAATTAATGAATTTTAGGTGAACTATTCCCTTAAGCATAGCGTTTGTTTAATTTAATTTATAACAATAGGAGTGTTATCGAAGACATCCAGACCCTGTCTGATCAGTGTTTGTGTGAGAAGATGAGATGTTTGTGTCGGTAATGAGTGTGTGTTAATGTTGACAGCAGGCGACTATGTGTTTGTATCACAGAATAGCTCTGTGAGCACCAGGGAAATATCCAGAGCTGAGCAAGTGATAAGGAGAACAAGATAAGAATACACACAGACACATGCATATTTAACACAGGCATCAAACACATTCATTTCACAGTTTAAGACACCTAAGAAGTCATTCTATATTCTGCATGAACAAACTATTGAAATGATTCTACATTCAAACAGATGATTCACTGCAGTGAGGACTTTCTGCATAATAATAGATAAAAACAAGCAAAAAAAGCCCCTGGGACCGTTCCAATGTCTCATCCTCTTTCAGACAGTGCAAACAATGAACGAGTGAGAGAGATGGAATAATTCCCAGCAGTCGCCCTCACAGAACATTCAGCACAGCCCGCATGAGTCAATTACATAAGAGAGTGATGTAAGAGTGTGCAGCTCGACTCTACTGATGCTGCGGCTGCTGCTGATGTTTTTATCATGACAGAGACTGACAGACTGTAAACTGTCAATGGAGGGAGGAGAGAGAGAGAGAGACAGAGAGAGAGAGAGAGAGAGAGAGAGAGAGAGAGAGAGAGAGAGAGAGAGAGAGAGACAGAGAGACAGAGAGAGAGAGAGAGAGAGAGAGAGAGAGAGAGAGAGAGAGAGAGAGAGAGAGAGAGAGAGAGAGAGAGAGAGAGAGAGAGAGAGAGAGAGAGAGAGAGAGAGAGAGAGAGAGAGAAGAGCGCGCGAGAGAGAGAGAGAGAGAGAGAGAGAGAGAGAGAGAGAGAGAGAGAGAGAGAGCGAGAGAGAGAGAAAGCGCGAGAGAGAGAGAGAGAGAGGAGAGAGAGAAAGAGAGAGACAGAGAAAGAGGGAGAGATAGAGAAGAGAGAAAGAGGGAGAGAGAGAGAGAGAGAAAGAGAGAGACAGAGAGAGAGAAAGAGGGAGAGAGAGAGATAGAGAAAGAGAGAGAGATTAAACAGATTGTTGGCTAAAAACAGATTGTTGGACCAGTAAAGAGAGATACAGATAGAGGAAAGGAGAAAACACATTACAGAGACAGATGCGGAGGGTACCAGATAATAGAAAAATGCATGGATTGGAACAATAGATAAAATGATGGAAATAACATTAGACAGAATAACTGACAAATGTTTTTAATGCTCACGTCCATACACTGAATCATACAGCAGTCAAAAGACAGAGTCTAAATAACTAAAAAATAAAATAAGGTGAAATAAATGTGTGGTAAGGTGTGTTCAATTATATAATTTGTTTATATAAAGCCATCGAGAACAGCTTTCTGCAGGGGATACACCAAAATGCAAGACAAAAGGGGTCATTGTGTGATTTGAGGGTGAGAAAACGACAGCAGATCTTTGGCCTGAACTGATCTTTCAATGTATTAAAAAATCTCAGCAGACATGTCATGTATATAAGTACTACAGACTAAACTGCAGGATAATAGTATTAATAGAAAAAGTATAGTATCATGGGCATTTTGGTTTGAAATCTCACAGTCAACAAAAAACATATTTCATTCAGTTTGAGAACACTGCAAAACAAGACGAGACAACTAACAATAGCAAACACATATAAAAGTGTTATAAAAGGTTCAACGATAACATAGAAGAGTCATTTTTGGTCTCCCAAACAACGAATTATTCAAAGGTTTTTCAAAGAATCATTACTTTTGTTTCCATTACAGAGAACTTTTCTAAAATAGAAAGATGTTAAAGGTTCTTTATGGTACCATACAGCCAAAACTTCTATAAAGCACTTTTATTTTGAAGAGTGAAGAACATACCTGGAGCTCCACAGTCACAACAGGCTTCATTGCCCGGCATCCGTAACACATCATCTATAATGGCTTTAGTGAGATCCTCCAGCCCATCATCTCCTCCACTTTGCTCTCCTCTGAACGCCATGTTAAGAGCTTCCTCCTTACTGTTAGTTAACACCGAGATCCATCTGTAGAAGAAGAAACACATTATCAAACATGCACATAGTGTTCTCTTATCTTTTTATGATGCCGCAACAAAAACACTAACTGAGAATCAAAAGTACATCAACATTTTAGTGTGGCAAGGTTTTATTATTTGGTTTTTGATTACCACATATTCCCATCATCCAGTTTCCCCAGAATACCTTGTGCCGTTAAAAAAAAATCCCCTTAACAACCCGACATGTGTTCTGTTTCGCAAAACCAGCTAAATAAAACAACCAGCTTCAACCTCCAAAAGATGCGTTCTGTCTCAACAAAACAACAGTTCAATCCTAAAGCAGGACTTCAAACCTTCATTATTGCCCTTGACATTTATTCAGCAGATTTAAATGAGTTGGGCAGATATACCGTGTTAAAATGAAGGAGATGGCGTCCGGCTCACAGCCATAGAGTCATTTAAAAGAGAGACCAGTCAAAAGGACTGTGGGATTGATGTATAAAGGGTTTAGAGGGTCTTATTCTGATCAGCCTCAGTGCTTTTAAGAGCCCTTTATAATAGCTGTTAAATGGCCGAGTAAGAAAGTCTTCACCTCACACTGCTGACGACAGTGATGAACAGCAGGAGACTCACCGTAATGTGTAAATGCTGAAAGAAGTGAGAAGATGGTTAGATGTTTTGCTTTTTATGACAGTGTGTTTGTGTCTAAAGGACTCTGGGAAATGTCAAATGTGGTTTCGGTGACCTCAATGAGTAAGTGCCAACTTGAGACAAACAAACGCCACTTCACAAACTTCTCACCACACAGACGCACAAAAGTCATCAAGTAAACGGCTCGGACAAGTTTTGAGCTCTCCTCTGTGGTCTTGTCAATCTGTTATTACCTCACTACAATTATTTTTAGGATGCTTATTTGCCATAAAAGCATTTCAAACTAGTTAGAAAAGGGGAAAGTGGTATTTTGGTCACACAAACTTTAACAGTTCCAGGCAGATTACTGTAATTGCTCATAATTGTTCAAATTGCAGAGAGGAAATCCCACAATCAGCATATAAAACATTTCTTTTCCAAAAGTTAGATTATAGGGTATGTGCATTTTGTAGGATGGGAGATACAACTATAATTATTATATCTCGATCAGTTTTACCCTTGTTCATAATTTTGGATTTGCTCTGAAATGGCTTGAAAGGGTGATATTATATTTTATTAAAAAAAAAAAAATCATTTAAACCAAAATGCCATTTTGCTGGATTTACATTTATGCATTTGGCAAACGTTTCACCCTTACAGTGTATTTAAGGTAATATTTTTTCATCATTCTGTGTTTTCCCTGGGAACCGAAACCACGACCTTTGCGTTGATAACACAATTCTAGACCAACTAACAAAAGGAACACAATTCGATGTTTATTTTAAAAACAAGAATACAGTGAAACCACAGAGGAAAGGATTTTGATTTTTTTAATGACACATACTTTAAGAAACTTAAAAAAACCTAAAATGACCAAATTAAAAGCTCATTTAAATCAGTGATATTGTGGAAAAACTGTACATGATTGCTTAATTTTTTATTGCCTGCAAAATCAAAGTGAGTATATTATAAACAGTACTGTACATATAAAACCATTTAGTTCATGTGTTTCATAGCCAAACAAAAAACTAAGACCAAATTTCAACAAAAACACTTACATTATAAACTCCTGCTCGTCCTCGGCCTGGAAGTGATACGTGCGATTATCTGAAACACATGAGCTATTAGGCATCTGTTTCTATAAACACAAAATTCAACTAATGAAGACTGTCATGAAGTCATAATGTATGTTTACAGTGCAATTACACAGTGATTTAAGAATGAAACAGCAAAGTAAACAGACACAAGAGCCACTAAATCACTCATGTGGTCTTCCACAAGAAGCTCGTCTTGTGGTTTTCTAGTGACTCACGGGAAATAAGATCGAAGCATTTCCTGTCCTCAGCGCTGGGCTTGACCTGACACGTGAGCAGGTTGAGTTTGACCGGCTGTCTATTTGACTGAAATGAAATAGACAACAAGAGAAATACTTTTATATGCTTTTGATAATATCTAACAGCAAAAGAATTTGCTAAAAATTGTTATTCTTTACTGTATTTATTTTAGACATTGAATTGATTCTTGCATGTATATGTTGTCTATTAGTTGAAAACAGGTATATGACGAGTAGTACATTTTATAAAAGTGTTAAACACTTATTTTCCATGTGGTCTTTTAAAAGAGGGACGGCAGGGTGTCTGGGTTGTTATGGAGACTCTCAGCTGAAGTTCACAAAGCTGATGAAGTCTTTTGTTAATGTCAGATCTCAGTTTAATAAAGCCGATGTGCACATCTACTCACAGTGGCATGAGAGATGGTGAGGATTCCTCCTTTAACTGAGCACTTCCGTCTCTGCCAGACCTTCCTTAACCTACAACGAACAATTACACCTTCAATTACAATTAAACGAACACTTTCACTATACATCAGGGTAAACAGTCTAAAAACAAAAGCAAAACCTTTTATAGCAATTCAAAGCCGAGCTCAGACTAAAGGATTTTCAGACTGGTTCAGACCCCGATTTCCCCCTCAAGAATCTTAGAAAAAATCATGTCCAGTTTTTAAAAGTGTGTGTGTGTCTAAGAGGGTCGTACCCATCGCTCTTCTTCATCAGATATCCCTTCTTCTCACTGCCGAACTCTTTGTTACCCTGCAGCTGGTGCATGCTGTAGCCGCCCTGTTTGCTCTGAGAGTCCTGCTCAAGTACAAACACACAACTTAAAATTACTTAAGTATACAATCAACCAGCTCAAATTATTGTATAAACAAAGCAATAAAGCAAGAAAAAACAACCAAATTAAACTTAAAAACACAGATTAACATCTGGCAGCATCCCCTAATGTATATGCATAAACACACACACTGCATGCTGAAGATGCTGAACACTTACTCTTCTAGACTTCAATCCACATAGGCAGCGAGAGAAAGAGACATTGAAGCGTGTGAAATTACAACACATGATATAGAGAGTTGGCTGTCTGCAGTATTCACTACTGAATCATTACTAATAGGGGTGGGAATCTTTAGGTACTACGCGATCCGATTCCGATTCTGGGACTCACGATCCAATTCCAAAACGATTCTTCATATAATTTTTGCAAATATGATAAATTTGCATTTTAAATAAATAAAGAGTTTTTATGCTTTTTGTTTATAGTTAGAATCTCTTTGACAGTATTCCCATCTTGAAGTTTAATTTTATTGCTTTTATTTTAACAAAGTTATATTCAGGATGAACAAGTTCTGACATAGAATCGATTCAGAATCGTTAGAGAAAGAATCCCGATGCATCGATTTTTTTCTCCCACCCCTAATTACTAACCTACAAACCTGTCTCTGCCAGCTGCATCTTTATGTTATTTCAATGTAATAGTTACAGGACTGTTTTGGGACCTAGTTAAGGTTTCTTAATTAGAATAAGTCACTTTTCTCTGAGCAACCAGTGGGGCACAACACTGGTTACCAGCAAGCCCTATTTCATACTGGCTACCAGCATGGTACAGCACTGGGCACTCGCTCTTACTCTCCCCAGTACACTAACTATATTAAATTAACAATTGTATCACAAACCTCAACTGGTTTTACGTCATGCCTTTTAACAACTAACTAGAAATGTGTAGAATGTGGACATATGTGTCTGCCTACCTCCTTTTGATCCAGCTGTAGAGAGGATTTAATAAGATCCCTTAGTGCCGTGAGCTGCTTTTTCTCTTCATCTTGTGTTTGTTTTATCTAAAACCACAAAAGAAAAAGTTACACTTAGAATACCACAGCAAGGTAAACTACAACACAATAACTCAAAACCAGGTGTTTTATCCAAAACAGCAGCAACAGTACATTTTATCGATTACTTGGTTTCTAATTTTCGTGGAATAGTGATTTGGTTTCAGAAGTTTTTACTTTCAGGTCTGGGAGAAATTTTAGCTGAAATGATGTCACATCAGACCTGGTTTGGAAACATTATGAGGTCCGCTTACAAAATCAGAAACAGGTTTAAATTCAATCAAATAATTTTGGGTTATTTAAGATAAAGAGGCAAATACATTGTAAAGATCAGCAGCTAATTTCTCGATGTACTGCTTCAGTTTATCTGCCGTCTTCAAGCCGTCTTGGAAGAAGCTGCAAACAAACACAAAATTTTTATTCTTTTAAACAGCTCTTAGCAGACGTCATGCACATTTCCGCCACGACAGTGGACAATTTCACAGTCTATATAACAGAAAAACATGCAGGAGAGCTTGAGTTAATGATATGTAAAAATCTCATTAGCTCATGCATTGCAGAAGAACTCTTCCTGGTCTATAATAGGGATGGGAGTCTGGAGGATTGATCTATTCTGGCCGTGACTCTCGTTTTGGTCCCTAATGATTTCATTAGTGTTTTTTTTGTGCTTACTAAGATGAGCTCATTTTATTACGCCAATCTGTCTAAATGTGGTTGTTTAGGAACTGTTTTTCATGTTAACCATTCAATTCACATTGAATGCTGGTATTGACAATGACCATGATTTTTCAATAACAATAACTTACTTTCAATAATCAGTACAACAATGAAATTTATACAGGTTTGAAAGAACTGCCGGAAGAGTAAATTAT
Organism: Beaufortia kweichowensis; assembly: GCA_019155185.1. NCBI lineage: Eukaryota > Metazoa > Chordata > Actinopteri > Cypriniformes > Gastromyzontidae > Beaufortia > Beaufortia kweichowensis. The sequence goes on from CM032814.1 coordinate 13,229,494, forward strand.
GACAAAAATTGAATGGCTATAATATATAATGGCTCCCTTGGCCCCCCTTAACTATTTTAAGTGTGAATCGAGAGAAACAATTAAAAATGAATCAAATTAAAGATGCATTTTACTGAAATGTACCTCAGCTTGATAAATTGTGAATTCTTTTGGCCATGATAAAGATAAAAATCTGATATTGTGGCAGCCTTAGTTTTTAAAAAGAAGATTATAAAGCAAAAATAACTTCTGAGGCATTCCAGCTTAACAGTAACAACCAGCTAGTTTTGGGAGAAACTGCAAAGCCAACATCCACTTTTAAATACTGATTCAGATGACTAATATCTTGTCAGTGATGTTTGGTGAGACAGTTGTACAGACACGTTCATCTGTCAAGGATGTATAAGAGTGAGATCTGAACATGACTCTGCACTTAAGTGACCTTGGGGAATCTCAACAGAGCACTCGTCAGGAAGAAACTAAAGAGCAAAGCATGCGCATTTCAAAGCCTCGAAGCACAAGGTAAGCTTGCAGAAATCAATCTGACATGTTTCTGCTGAGGCATCTACAGCAACATTAACCTTTAAACGCTGAGAGAGACAGAGAGTGTTACACTTTCAGTTCCTCTCATCACTTTCAGGAGCTCAGGTCACTGACTTGAAGGTTAAATGGATCAATAACACTTTTAGTATTGACTGTTAATGCTTTCATCATTCCCAGGTGACTTCAGGGAATTTAAAAGGTTTGATTCGAAGTTCATTGATTTCACTTACTTGCATTGTGCGTGGTAATACTTGATCAGGTTCTGAAGGAGGTCAACCCCTTTTTTGGTCTTTATCTCATTCACTTTGATCAGGTACTGCAAAACAGATGCACAAACACTAAACCGTTACACATATTAAGCCATTATCCGAAATCTACTATTTATACTTATCTAATTAGAAATTATAAAAATAACATGCAATAAAAATTCAATAAAAAACAGCAGCCCACAAAACAAATTAAACTTCAGTGTAATCCTGGTTTATCCCCCAGTGGAAAACTGGGGCGTCCCTGCAGCAAACCATTATTTAGGCTATGCTTAGGTTTTAATCCATCTTTTTGGCCCATAGTTTGTGCAAATATATCTTGGGGTGATATGACACACATTCAGCTCAATTTAGTAGCGTGCGTAATTTATTGCATGAATGACACCATATAACAACCTGGTGTTTACGGACAATCATGTTGGGTGAAAATATTCTTACTTACAAAATCAATTCATTTAACTTTGCAATAACCCACAGCTATCCCATCTAAAGAGCAAAGATGACAGTGATGGTTATAATGCCACTAAATAAACATTTCCATAATAAGCCATCTGCTCCAGTGCTGACGGAAAACATCTGACAAGCAGTAAGATAAACAGGCCATTAGCGTTACATAATTATTTTATCTAATTAATATCAGAAGCACCAATCAGAAAAGCTGGTGATGTGACTCGGTACTAACACAGCATCTTGTGGTAATCAAAGGTCCAGCAGGGCTCTGATTGGCTGCAGGTGTGGTGTTTAAATGTAATGTGGAAGTGTAGATATGGTCATGAGTGAAAATGTCACTTAAACCCTTAAACTGAATAAACAAAAGGTGGAAAAATGTAATCAGGGAAATTCTTGGAAACTCTCAGTTCATCAATGCTGATGGATTATGTTACATACTGTACCTCACACATCTGCAGCTGGAAAAGCCGTCGCTCTTTCTCCATCTCCTCAGCGATCTCTGCCCCAGTGATCTCCGTCCTGATCATCCCGTGCTGCTTGGCATGCTCACGTTTCTCCTTTTCAATCTTTGTACTGAAAGATACAAGCATAAACAACAATATGTTGACATATTGTAAAATGTGTGTATATTCAGTATAAAATCATTTAAGTTGGCCAGAGAAGTACCGTGTTTATTTAACATTATTCTCGCAGTGGAAAAATTATACTCGCTCATGTTTTTTGATGGAGCAATTTGATTGTTGTAAAAGGCATCTCATAATTGCAACCGCCCGCAGGCTGCAAGTAATCGGCCTGAAATCTGAAAAGGCCACTTGCGTATATAAACAGACCAACACTCATTGAACAAACATGCAAACTTACAATTTGGCTTCGTAGTCCTTCCAGGCCTTGTCAAAGGGTTTTTTCAGGTCCTGGAAAATCAAAGAAATACTAATGTACCCACAAGGCACATGCAAATTCCCAGTACAGGTGGTTTGGCATATGGTTAACAAATTAAAATGCTGTTCACATATTTAGGTTTGAGACAAAAACATCTGTGTTATACATAACGGTTAACAAGAAGCTTTGTAAATATTTCTCACCCCCTTCACGCCCTTCAGGTCGCCTTTCAACAGGGAGTCCAGAGTGAAGATCACATTGTGACTAAGATTTTGGAGCTGCAGGAAGAGACGGTGAAATGGAGGAGATACAGTGTTAATATGACACTTGGCACAGCATAAGCACAGCACAGGAGAAATAAGAGAAAACATATCAAATACAGCCAGCAGAACAAAAGACCTGTTATCCTATCAGGATGAGCAGACCTCGGGTGTCATTTGATGCTTTGGGACAGATCTTTTAAATGACTTGACATTAATGTTTAACACCCAAAAGGCCACATGGTCTAGACTCAAATAACAAAAAGACTTTGTGAAGTGCTGCGCTGTGGACGTGTCAAGTATGCACGGCCTTTTAGGAAACTTACATAATCTGAAAAAGATAACAATAAATAAATGAGATATACTAAAATCTGACATCACATGTCATTTCATTGCCAAGAATTTAGCTGTTGGAGCCGATGGGCTTGTGGGCAGTTCTCTGACACGTGTGGCACAGTTGCGTTTGGGGTGACAAGTTCGAGTGCCAGCTCGTGGTACTTTCCCAATCCCACTTCGTTTCCTGTCCTCTCTCTTCTGTACTTTTCAAATAAAGGCAAAAATCCCCAAAATAGCTGAAAATTTGCTGAAGGCAAAGCCAATAACTGTTCTTACTGTATGTTGCAGCACATAATATCATAAAACATGATATTATTTAATATATATTATTATTACACTCTAGAAAATGCTGGGTAATTTACCCATGATGGGTTGTTTTAACCCAAATATTTGGTTGTTTTCACCCATGTTTAGTTAACAACAAATATAACCCAAGAATGAGTCCAATTTGTGTTCTGTCCATATTTTAGGCTGTAAACAACCCAACATTTTTATACTGTTTTGCCTTTTTAAAAATAGTTAATTTCTAGAAAACACTCAAAGAATTTTATTTCATGCGTCTGTGTGTAAGATAGCAATATACATGTTTCAAACTCTAGTCTTTTTCCTTATCATGCATGTCTGCTAAGTATTTAGGGTGAAGAAAAACTTTTGTAACTTATAACTTATATTGTACTGTATGTCAGATAATGGCTACGGTAAAAAACAAGACAAACATCCACACAGAAGACCACATTCCTTCAGTATTTCATACAGATGTAAAGCTTTCACAAATGTTGTGATGGGAAGTTAAACCGTAATAAAGCAAGTATTTCTGTCTATTTTCTCTGCCTTCTGTATTTCTAACTGGAGGCTCTTGTTTCACAGTGATAAATACCACAGTTCAGTGCCAAAACAGTCTAAAAGCAGCCAGAGAAAGAATGAGATACAGGAGAGCAAGAGACTGAATTAACCCTGCTTCATACGGCTGCCGTTATCAACCAAGAAAATACATTGTGCTTCAAGGAATCTTTGAAGCTTGGGGTGAAGGAAGAAACCAATTAGCCACACAGCACAATGCCAACAGCTCCGTGGCTTTGCACACACAGCGTGAATACCAATAGCCTGCTATGCATCATGAAACTGGTGGAAATGGAGAGGATATACTGATGATGACACAAGCACCGGAGGAAATGAATCAGGGGAACGTTAACGCTGTTGTCCGCAGAAGGGAACGGGCAAGGACAAACAAAATGTACATGAATCATTTCATCAGAAAAGCACTGTAAACAACCATGGTAACCACCGTTCCCAAAATACCAGTTACCAAAGTAACAGTTACTACATAATTAGTCATCGAAAGATTTTCTGTGGAAGCACAAAAGGGGATTTTAGTAACTAATCAGTTATTTTCTATTTGACAAAAGTGGAAGATGAAGTACATTTGCAAGCTCCAAATACTACAAAACTAGTAGTAGTGACTTCTTGATATTCTTTAAACCATCTGAGACTACCATATAAATACCATAAACAATAGTATGATAATCATTCAGTATTATTTAGTACCATGTTATACATATAAGCATGAGGTACGATAGGCTGTAACAACCAAATGAAAACGAAAGAATTACACTTTCTCTCTTCTTTCAGCACGCGCTGAGCAGGTGTGCGCCGCTGGATCACACAACCTCCGCTCACACGGATATGACTTCCCTTCACAGCACCCGCCAGCATTCACACTGTGATTTAGGAATGTGTGTGTTTTTGTGCATGTGAGGGGTGAAAGGAGACGCGCTGCAGCTACTGCAACTCCTACACTCGGAATTTATGGCTCTATCTCCATGTTTGTGCCAGAAGAGAGAGAGAGAGAGAGAGAGAGAGAGAGAGAGAGAGAGAGAGAGAGAGAGAGAGAGAGAGAGAGAGAGAGAGAGAGAGAGAGAGAGAGAGAGAGAGAGAGAGAGAGAGAGAGAGAGAGAGAGAGAGAGAGAGATTACAAAAGCCCCATTTACTCACACACAAGCACAAGACACACAATTTTCACACATTTCACACATCCGCCTCCAACACCAACGCACAGAACCCTACAACCTGTGTAGATACACAGAGACACACATACACAAGCGTAAACTTTAAGCTGTTTAACACCTTTTGCAGAAGCTGATTTGGTCTTGGAGGGGTCTTAAATGGATAGGTCACTCAAAAAGATCATAATCAAACATGACTGTCCCCCATTGACTTCCATTGTATATTTCTCATAGATGAAAAAGTCAATTTTAGTCAATAAATGATGACAGAATTGTTATTTTTGGGTAACCTTTCCCTTTAAATGGTATAAGGCTTTATATTTGACACAGTAAAATAGTGTTTTGACAGCACAAGATCAAGTCAGTTGCCTGGATCTTGGACTCACCAGGTTCTTGAGCAGGTCTGAGAGCTCTTTGGTCAGCGTGGAAAACTTAACAAAGGCCGTTCCCAGATCTGGATTATCCCGACTGATGAAGTTACTGCCAAACTTATCCAGTGCTTGGGCGTACGTCTCCTCATTTTGAATGTGATCTGGACGTGAAACAGAACATACCAATGCATGAAAAAATCATTTACAATATTTTTCCAGAGGGGTGAAATATGTTAAAGACGCCTAAGTGAGGAAAATAATCATAATATTCATTTCTAAATCAAACCCAAATCAAACCCAACCCTGTTTACTTCTTCCAATACATATATACAATAATACAGATGTGTACAATATTATACAAATTTAATGTAATGTAACACAGCACTGGCCGATAAATGAATAAGTAAATTTATTTAATAAATTAGATATAAATATGCCCAATTATTTACATATTTGAGATGATTAAACCAAATTACCATGACAGTCGTGTCTGAAGCCAATACGAAATGTTTTATCCTTGCGAAGGTTTGTATTCATTATAAATATGCTAATAAAATATTTCAAATCAGTATTTTGTGCCCAGTAATTTACTCATTTGGCAAGCTGTGGAATAAGTGGGATAATGAAGCGGGATAATGCAGTCAACAGATTGTTATCACAAAAACAGCGCGATACAAGATCTGATCCTGATCACTGGATTATTCTGCAATAACAACCGGCTGGCTATATGTTATCCCTTACATATATCATAATAGATCAACGACTACAATTTTTCTAAAATGATCGAAATAATCAAATCAGTGCTAGCTGATGAATTTTTTATTTTTGGTACTAAACACATTACATACATGTAAGAGGTTAATGTGAAGGCAAAACAGAATATACAGAGATACCTGAAAGCGTTGTGTGTGTGTCTGTATTTATGTGTGTGTGTGTGTGTGAGATATGAGTGTGTGTGTGTGTGTGTGTGTGTGTGAGATGAGTAGGTGTGTGTGGGTGGAAGTAAATAGCTCGCTTGAGCGTGCTGATTCTAGCTGTAATCCAGTCCATTTATTTTAAACATCATCACAGACTCCTCTACAAGAACTAAAAATACAACACATCAACACCATGATACTGCCTAGAAAATATGTCTTCAATTATCTTCATATAATAAATGTGCTTATTTACATTGCTAATAAAGCATTCAACAAAAGCAGAAACGGTGTGTGGTTGTTTAAGTACCTTGGCCGGAGTTGTAAATGGCTTTGACAGACTTCTTGACTTTCTGCAATGAGGTTCTGTCCTGATCCAATCCCTGTGGAGATACAGATGAGATCAATGAAGATGTGCAGTAATATCTGATGCTAGAAAATAAACATAAAGTTCTGATGGTAGAGCAATGCCAAGGTCATGGGTTTGATTCTCAGGATCAAGTATTTAAAAAATGTATTTACTTTAGTGATAAAAAAAGTATTTAAGCCCATTGACTTATAACCAACTGTTGCAAAACACACAGCAAGCATGGCAAACCCAAATGCTTCTAATAAAAAGATACAATTTACTATTTTTTCCTCATTTCTACAATTCTAGTTGAATACAGTCATGAAACTAAATTGTCCCATATGGATATACACAACTATGCCTGTAGTTCTGTTGTGCAAAGCCAAAAAGCCTGTTTAAGGCAGGAAACGCATGAATTTGAGGAGCTGTTACAATACAACCAGCAAAACATGCCATGAGAGCAACTGGTATCGTGTGTCGTTCCTCATTAAAACTGCTTCAACAAGCACATTTAAACTTCTCATGCTCCTCCATTACTGCTTTCTAGCACTGTTCTTCTTTCTCTAAACATCATGTGTCACATGCACTTCATCAAACAAAAGCCGCAATTTCCTCATTTAAATCTAACGAGAATGAATCCGTCCGATTCGAACGTAATATGCTCATAACTGCTCGATTAAAGCTCACATTTATCCGATTATGATCCCGGATGAAAAGCGGGCAAATTAAATTAAGGGCAGATGTTTGTTTACGAAGCGTTCGGCATGATATTCTCATCTCACGACGACTGCAATTAAAACCACTGTGATGTAATGCCTCCGTTAAACACGGGATACATGATGGCACAAGGGCTCCTCATCGCTCATCAAATCTGACAGCTCTAAAACACAGGCTGTTTGTTTCATTGTGTTCTAAGAAAAAGTATACGTTTTGTTTTTTACATTTCGCTTGCCTTTGTATCCCTGTTTGTTACTTATGTGAAAAATAATGCATTTCCGTGATCAAGTACTACCCAACAACTAAACTAAACTGCTTATCACTTTAGGCATTCTTCAGTGACATTTCATTAGAAAGTTCTCTATAGATAAGAATAAAACATATGACACGAGGGCAAATGACATTTCTTGCAGAGCGTTCAGCTGACCACAGACGGTCAAAGGTCACTCTGGTGAAGGCTGCCACATGCATCCTGCTTACTCTCTTATCCTGTCAACACAGAGCAGGCATTTCCTTCCCGAACGCAGACCAACCCAAACCTGCCAACATGCTGTACATTACAAACAGGATACAGGATTGAAAATAGAATGAAGTTTATGGAACTAATGTACTGTAGGTGAAGCAATTAGGGGTGCGACGACACGCTCAGCTCACGACAAAATGAGACACTGGGAATTTATGATTATGACTGATTATCACAACATTTTAAACAAAATGTAAAAAATGAAATGGAAATTCAAATGACAGATTTCATTTTCAATAACACTTGTTATTTTGTCAAAGAATTGACATTGTTTAAGCCTTAATTGAATCTTCTGTATATAAATCAATAAAAACTAAACAGGCCTGTCACTGACAAATGAAACAAAATTTTAACATAAAAAGAGTTAACGTTCATGAAACATTCACCATAGCTCTACAACACATATCATAATTTTTGTATTGCAATATACAGCAAAAAATCTTTACACCTCTAACAGCAATATATTAAATACTTCACTATGAAATAACTTAAACGTGCTATTATACACAGAACATTTGGGAGTATTTAAATAAATTTGATGTTTATAACAAAAGTTTGAAACAGATGTTAATAAAATGTCTGAAATGTCAACAACAGAAGTTTGCATTTAATGTATAAACATTTGCTTTATGGACCATAAAGGAAGAACACTTCTTCATTTCTATATCTACATTTTGTGTTGCAGAATTACATGTATTATTCTGATGGCATTATTAATTCTTTAGAGAATTATTTTAGAGATTTAAAAAAAACATGTTTTACTGCATTGCATAATTAGTCAAAAGGATTAGTATAAGTAAGTTTTATCATGATGTGTGGTATAGATCAATAAAATTACAATGATATGGTAATTTCTTTGAAAGGTGACTGAAGGAAATTGTTCCTACTGTAATTCAAATACCAATTCAATATGCTGTAGAGTGCAACCAATTTAATTTAATCCGAAGGGATTTTTGCCCATCTCTGCAGCAGGGAGCCCACAGACTGCAGCTTCTCCAAAACCAGGAATCCACTATGTTTACTCCAAATCCTACATCACTCCACCCGTTGTCCATATTTACTCATCCAACAATGCAGGCAATCATCTCCTTACAGAACAATGTGCAAATGTAATAGAAACAAAAACAATGTATTAGGCTCATAAGGTGACATACAGTATTGTGATTCCTTTTTCCACTATTCCATCTAGCATTCAGCCATTTCCAAAAGAACACAAGACAAACTTTTCTTTTAGGCCCAAGTTACTGCCAAATCCTTTGGGCTGTGTGTGTGTGTGTTATGGGCGTTCACGGCATAGTTCTGCTTTTATGAAGGATCGCATGCATTCCAGTCTTCATCTGTGTGCATGTGCAAGAATTAAAATGAGTTTAGAGGAACAGACAAAAGAACAGCTTTAAAAAGGCAACAGGCAGGCCAGTAACATCCTCTTCATCCCCCGGACATGTCTGAATTTTCCATGCATAATGGAGAGGAGGGGTGCGTGTTCCATCTCTCACTAAAGCCACTTATTGTGTAAAGCAACACACAACACAAAATGCCATTATTCCTAAAATAGCATCTCTTTTTATTCCTGTTTTTCTGTGGCTTGACTAGTCAAACTGAGCCAATTGTGCCTTTATTATAAACTTATTATTTAATAACACCATTAATCTAAAAAATAGTTTAAAATCCAACAATATCAGGTTAATAAATAAAAACACAAACCAAGACATTCACAACTTTAAAGGTTATCTTATTTCATCAAGAATTTAAATCTCGACAAATTTTATGTGCAATGTTGATGGCAACAACAAGACAATGTTGACTGATCCAAAATGGCGGATGCACTGACGTGTCTGGAGAGGTTGAATGTGGGTATATATCCATGTGTTGAAAGATTTCTTTCATCTGCTTCACAGTAAATAATATAAAGCATATGACTGTTTATTACCTTACAGCAACCTTATTATAATTTATAATTTAATCTTTTATGATTTATATTCTTATTAAAATATATCATCATGTCGCTTGTCTTTATGTGGGCAGACTGTGGATACATCTATGTTCTTAAACCACTAACTGTAGAGAGTTCAGAATAAAACCCTACTGTCATGACCAGTGTGACCTACATTTCTAACCAAAACACATACTTCACAAATGCACACACAGATGAAAAACATACAGTAGGAGGTAACTGGAAAGAAAAACACATTAACAATCATTACCTAGCACACTAATGATTTTAAAAGGCTATTAATCACATCTTAAGTTATATTGCTTAGAGACATATCAGTTTTAAAAACCAGACGAGCAGCATGTTAAGTCTCTAGGAACCGAATGAATTATTCTCTACCGTGAAGATTTCAAAACAAAGCTCCGAACAACCCTGTCTTAAAGAGGAAGCTGGCGCTTCTGGATCCTGTGGTGCAGCCTCAAGGCGAGTGACAGTCACCACAAGCGTCTCCACCCAGATGCTAAATTCAGCGTGAGGCTGACACAGACCGAGCCTTAGGCTGAACAGCATCATCATCTTCTGCTTCATTCTCAAAGCCACGCTAACACTAGCGGACACCGTTTATGCCCTAAGCATCGACAGGCCCGACGATTCAACCACAACTGCATCGACCAACCATTTAGCCGTCTTTCCACACGACAAAAGTGTAAAAATTTATAATAGCTTTGTTTTTATAAACAGTTTTTGCAAAAGCAATCCTACATAATTGTTTTTGCATGGCATGCAGCTCAATTTTTAAGTCTAGCTTTCTACCATAAAAGTATAAAATAGGATAAGCAATATGTGGAACAGACAAGGTACAAACTGAAGTGTCGGGGAGTGAAATGGAGGTGAGAAAAGACCGAAGAATAATCTACTATAAAAAGCTTAACACAGCCAGTTGGTCTAACTGGTCTCTCAGTCTGGCAAGCAGAAAAGTGTCTAAAGAACCTCTAGTAAGACGCCAGTATTTCTGTCCAAACTCGCCGTTAGTATGGTTAGTATAATAAACCTTTCATGATGCTGACCAAATGGTTGCCACTGTCTGTGAAAACCCAGCCAAGATCTTCTTTTATGTACTGTTTTCTACATAAATCATCCTATATAATGTAAAGAACATTCTGAGAAAATACAACCTTGATACCTTTAATAGTTAATCATGTCACAAAATGTAAATGAATGATTAGGAAGCTAACTACTGCAAAACAATAAAACATGGTGCCAAATCATTAAGTTCAGTATTTAAAATCATAAATTGTAGCATTATAAATGAAAAACTGAATAAATCATATAATCTATGATTTACAACAATAAACACACATTACACAGACGCTCCTAATCTCATTATTAGATTATTAAAAAACTTGATCTTGGATTTTACAGGTAAGGTCACATACAAAAACACTTTCTTTATTCTGGCTACCGCATATCTTCCATATCTGAAAGTAAATCCAGGTTGTATGGTCGTTCACACAGCAAAAGGTAAACCTGAGAGAGGAATAACAGCTCAAATCCTAGAAAACCTCACTGTAATCAGATTTTCTTAAAAGAAATGTCAGTCTTGAATTGAGTGTTTTGTCTATCAGAGAAAAGAACAAAACATTTGCACATTCCTCTTGGATGATGTGATTTTTGAGTCGCAGACACGCTTATCTTCCCAATAAGCCTCTTAAAAAGACCATATCCAAAGCTGCACAGATAAAACTTTAAATACTCCGATTCTAAATACTCAACACGTATTCAGTTATATTTCTATACTATACTTTTACAAAACAGTTTTACATTTTCTGAAGTAAATACGTGTTGTTAAGAATTTTATCGGGCCGGTGAAAATGTGAATGCTTACAAAGCATCTTCAACAAGCCAAATACAACACAACACAAACAGTGCAGGATGGGTTATCCTTTAAAGTTCACAGTACAAGTTCAAAAGCTTAGCATCAGAAATAATAACAGTTAGTCTGATGTCGCTGGATTCGGACTGGTTAAGATAACCAAGTGCAACATAAAACACTAAAGTGATGGCCTCACATTACCTTCATCTGTGATGTCCGTTTGTAAAATATGACCTTATAACTTATAACAGCAAATGGATTTCACACCAGGGGGTTCGCTTAGCCATGTTTGGACTAAATAAACATTAAAGGAAATGTCTCAGGCTCCATGATTTAATTTCAGCCATCTATAGCCTCCATCCATCACGCCCATGAAACAATTAAGAGCAACTTACAAAGAGAAAATAATGTTTGATCAACAACCTTTAAAGAAACTTTACATTGAATTACTAGAGTAATCACATAAAGACTTGGCAGTGTCATTTATCCACCACCGCCAGCCAAATTCAACACCTCCAGTGAGCGTTTGCATAATTATAATGAAACGAACAATGTTCGTTTGGTTTCAGTAACAAAAAGCTCCAGTTTATCCAGCTGTGGGTAGCATCTGGTTGGCACAATATGGGCTCAGTCAAGGACAACGCCCAAACCTTTCCTAGAACCCATGCATGTGACCTTCTTTCTTCACTATGGATGTTTGATTACTGATGATCATCCTAATGGATGGAGTTCATATCATCTGCTGATCTGTCTGGCTCACGGGGTGCTACTCGTAATCACTGCAGACACACGAACGCACAGCTGTTCAGCTAATACCGCTGTAGGTTACACAAGTGTTCAAATGGATCTGACAGATTATGACCCTCCCCTTCATGCCAACCCTTACTGAAGCAACAGCAGTGTAGCTTTTACTTCCTGATCTCCCTTTATTCCATCCCTCAATCTTACTCCTGCGTCACAAACATTTCCTTCTTCAACTCTTTTTGAGGGATCTTCATGGAGATCTATCCGAATCGATTCAAACAACTTATGCTTCACTACAAAATAGTTCACCCTCATGCCAGATATATACATCTTTCTATCTTCAGCTAAACACAAACGGTTTTTTTATTAAAAATATTCATCACTTTACACCCAGTAGGTCTCAAAATGATCAGGATTTTTAAAGCCAATACACCCTAGTGGTTTTGAGTCATCATGGATGGCCGACATCGATCCTTTAAGCTTTATATAACTGCCATGTAAGCTGTCCAATAACTGAAACGGTAACCTTTTTTCAGGTACAAGTACTACAACAGATGTCGATTTGGTTTAATTATTGATTTACATTTAATAGGGTGTCGCATAAATAAGCATTACAAATATTTATTCTACAATAAGCCTTTAAAAACAGGGCTTATCCAAAACACTATCATCTAGACATCATAATACTGGCAATAACGTGACTGCAACCTCATCACATACAACCTCACTTGTGTTGTACGTCACCAATTTGCGATGGGTTTGTGAGATTATCTAAATTGATTGAGAACGTGGTTTTCTGTACTTGACGGAAATGATCACTATAAATTCTTGTTGTATGGAAAACAGCTGCATAAAAAATAAAAGGTGTGTGAATAAAGACAGAATTTGCATTTTCTGTATATCAAATCCCGATTAGGTATCAGACGCACGCGTCTCTCTCTCTATCCGTCCATCTCTAATGCAGTGGCATGGCAGCTAAAGCTTACGTTACTCTGACAGTTTTGACCTCTAGCATTACATCTGGCATTTTCACAAATGATGGCTTACGGGATTGCGTATCGAATGCTGACAGACTTGGGAGAAAACGAGCACCGTGAATGATAAGACCTTTAGGAGGACCAATCTGTGCAGCTATTTCTGTGCGTGCTGTTGAATCACCAGATGACGTGTATTTGCGTTGATGTCTTATGACCAGCAGGACCGATGGTATCTACTGAATCATCTCCATGCAATATTGCAGACAGTTTCAGCAGGAAGGTCACATTGGTCCTGCAGAAACCTGAGGAAATGAAACAAGACTAGTTGCTTTTTGAAAGTTAACCACTTTAAACCAATTTGAAGAGATAAATAATTTATCGCTGGGCGTTCACACTGCTAGGTAATCAATGGAGAGAAAAATGAAGACAGAATACAAAAAACATGCCTGATCCCTGTGTATCATCAGCCGTCATGGCATGTTGGAAAAAATGAGTTTGTGCTAAATAAAACCCCCACTAATGAATGCAGTATGCTCATATAATTAATAATTCAGCCCATCACATCTGTCCCTATGGTCAACACTGCAGTCATGTTAGGTAAGAAACCAAAAATAGCACAGCAGCGATTCGTCACCGAAACAAATGTTTGAAATTGTGCCTCAGAAACAAATCATGAAGTAAGCAGTAAAGCAGATGAAGAGAGAGAGAAAATGATAGGGAGGAGATGTGTGTTGTGTTCTTTATTTAGTTCACTTCACGGACAGCACGTCAGGCACAAGTAAACTCTATCCACTTCATTCTAGTCGAGCTGAAAAATAACGAGCACTTACAAGACACTAAAATAGCAGCACATTAAAGATTCAGTCTGGGGGTTTTGCCAGGAAGCCAACGCAATCAAACATTAAAGAACATTTAGGAGACTTGCGAATTCAGACTAAATGAAATATTTTGGTTGTTTTCTGTTTAATATTCTAGACATCTGAAAAAGTCTATCACACACAAACAACACTTGACCAAAGATGCATTTGAAGTTACCCGTCTCATGAAGATCAATGCAGTAATAATATCTTTGAACAAAAAGCAACATTAAAGTCACTATGTATCTAAATTCAGTCGTCGCACCCACCACACACAGCCGGTATATTAATTGTATGACGTTTATTGAACAAAAACTGGCTGAAAAATAAGATGTACCACATGTACAAAGTTAACTGTGGTCAGCTACTTTACATTTCAGTCAGAATAATTGGGGAACTTTTAGTCAGAATTAAATGCAATGACGAACAGAGCCGGCTCAAAAGACCAGCTACATATGACTACTGTGTATTAGTAAATGCATATAGCATTTCAATGAGAAATCAAACGTTTATTTATCAATAATTGCCAATATTACTAGACAATATACTGCTACAGTAGCATAAACGTTTAGCTTTGATATTCACTTTTTTCATAATCAACATTAATGAAGATAGAGGCTTTTACATACATTTACATAGTTAAATACGTTTAAAATAGCAAAAAAATTATTCAATTAAAAATATTCATAAAAAGTCACTGTCACTGAAGAAAAGATAGATCAGTACAATCTGCAAAATATCTTTCTGTTTTACAAAAAAAAAGAAAATATTAGGTTTGGAATTACAAGTAAATGATTTCATATCATCATTACACCTCCAAAAAAGTCACAAACAGCTTCCCACAGCTGAACTTAAGGTACTGTAAATTACGGTGGTAGCAATAGCAAGGTCACAGGGTTTGATTCTCACAAACGCTGATCAAATGTACCTAAAAAAAAGCATCTGCCAAATGCAGAAATGTTTAACAATAGAGACTGTTGGCTGTTTATGACAGTGCGGCTCCAGCTCGGCTGCAGGATTCGGTCTGTTTCTGGAATGCCATGAGGAGCATGTGGTGTGGGATGACACAGACATGAGGGAGTTGTTGAGTTGCACGGTTGCCTGGGCGATAGAGACGACCATCTGTGAGGCGGCTGACACACAGATACTGCGTCACTCCCAAATGATGGTCACGCACACACAATTCAACTCTGAACATTGGGCAAGCTGTTGGATGTTAGATTCTTTAGATATCTCTCTAGATAAGATCTTCATAATGATTTCTGGTAAACATTTTTTATTATGCTTTATTCAATATGAGAATGCTTAGTGATAAACCACACAATTTCAATTTAAAAAGCAACATACTAGCACACCAAACTCATCAGCAAGAAAACAGATCAACAAGACAATGTGTAAACAAAAGGCAAGCGCTGTTAAACAAGCCAAAACATCAAACAAAACCCATATGATTCAAGCGAAATTCTTGAAGGCTTGTACACAATACCTGCCAAATAAACTGTCCTTCATCATTGTGTAAGAGCCTGTCAAATCTATGAAAAGGAACTTCAATAATATGCTTTATTGTGATAATTTATTTGTACAATATTGTTACTGTGGTCAATTTAAAATAAACAATAATAATAAATATAATAAAATATATAATATAATTTTTTTGTTGACTGATTTAAAGGTTTATTTAGTTTCTTAACGCTCAAGACACTTTTCTTTTATTCTTTTTTTGTTTTTTAAATATATCAATTAGTGTTTAAAAGGTTACTAAAACATCATTAAGAACAACAATAAAGATGTCATCTATTACTGTATTAATACTGTATACTGCAATAAAGTGTACAGTATTTATCGTGATATAAAAATGTGATACCATTGCACAAATGTTGTAAAATTTCTTTCTTAAAATTGTGCTACTTATTTAGGTGTTTTTTTAAACAATTTGGCTTGGAGAAGATAACGAGTGAAATCCCATAGACTTATAATGAAGGAGAACTAGATGGAAAAGAATACCAATAAACCTGGGGGCTTTTGTTGGACTTGGACCAAAAAGCAACCACCTTAGCAACAACATAGCAATGCCCTTCCACCCATCTACAACACCCCAGCATCACAGTGGGTTGTGCACGGGCATGCACAGTAAAATGTAGTTGCTTTAGCTTCCACACCAAAACCAATAGATGACAGCATTTGTTATAGGTCACGCAAGAATAATGACAGCGCTTAAACAAACACCTCATCTACTTTAAATAAGCAACAGTGGCCCACATCAGTTGCTCTGGCCTCAGGGTGTGTGAAATCCCTCAGTCTCTCCATCACACACGCTCAGGCAAACACACAGGGGTCTGTTTCTATCCAACACGTAGTATTGGCAGGGGTCACCAAAAGACCAGAACACAGCTGTGAAGTTTGGACAGGAGCCACGCTCCACTCATCACGACCGGACCGCCTGCCACCCTGACGGAGCTCCAGCCCTGCGCATCTGCAGGGTTTTCTACTGAAGGCGTCAGAGGGCCACAATTCATGTGAACATTTGTAGCCATACTGTTGTCAACATTCTTAGACATAACAGCCATATCTTACCCCTTATGATAGATCTGCTTTCATAACATTCGGCCTGGGTGCCACAGATGATGCGTTCTGGTAACTTTTACAAGCTCATGGGATAGGCACATGCTCTTTCATTTCTGTGGTTTTCTAATGTGGACTGTGATGTCAAACCACTGATTCACAGTTGGAGATTCTGATTCATGCTCGTTTCACCATGGCGTGACGGAAAAATCGTGATTTGAGCACAAAGGCAAATAGTAAGCCATGTGGACTGACATAATTTAGGTAAAAAAACACTGTGGATATTAAAGGTTTCATTGTCATTTACAGTTACATTACAGTCATTACTGTATTTGTAGGAATGTACAATATGAATAAAGAAATGTAAAATGCTAAAATACAAGCTTTTTCCAACTATGGTTAGGTAATGACAAACAAATGGCTAGTTAGTGTAGTTAACTAGCTGATTTATCTCACTTATTTTGTTTAGTATTTATTATTATAAGGGACTCCTTTAAGTAATACCATATATTTTTTTTAAGAATAATACAAATTGTCCTAATCTTCTTTAAAAGTGATGTAAGCAAGTCGCTCTACCCTTTCCTATATCTAATCAAAAATGTTCTCTGTCTGCTGATCGTTTTGCCCCTGACAAACCTTTATACATGTATAAACACAAAAATACATGGTGTATGAGCATAATGTCCTCATAATGTGCTAAAGTGCCCTAACAATTTGCTGGTCTCTGTTGTAATTAATGTATAATTGTTCTCACAAGACTTTATCACCCAGCAGAGGTCTCATCACTGTTTCACAAGTGCACACTGAGGTCAGAAATCTGTTTATCATATAACACAGGTGGGCTCACAGAGACTACAGACAAGCAACAACAGAAACCACTGTTACCAAGAAAGACGCTCAATAACATGACAGCATGTGTAATGTTTATATTATATCAGTGCAAAAAAGCACCAGCTTGAAAGCAGGAGTGATTACAAGCAGAAGCCCAAAAAGAGACAATGGGACTGTAAGTTGCATTCATATCAAGTCTTACAGCCCATGTAGAAAAACTAAAAATCTACTTAATATAATATAATATAATATAATATAATTAAGTCTAACCTACACTAGTCAACTTCACTAATTTACACTAAAAAACAGGATGTGACACAGAAAGCATTTTTCTTGATATGTAGTCCAGTAATAAAGAAACCTAAAGAGGAAGGGGGGAAACACCGTATGATTCACCAATTCATCAGACTTCTTTTACACATTCTTGACATCACGTCCTGCCAGGAAAGGACGCAGATTATTTTCAGCATGCCCTATCTTAAGATCCTGTCTGGCCTGTTTTTTGTTTGTGAAAGCCACAATAATAGCGGGCAGCAGACTAATCAGAGGTACAGACTGTTATAAATGGATTGAGAGTCAAACAAGAATAAGAAGTGAATATAAAGTGTGAATTGATGCTGAGATCAACATGCATAGGACACCAAAAGCTATCTTAGTTAAGTTAGGAGAGACATAACAAGCCATGTAATTGTTTTTAGCTTGTGACACGACCTGATCTCGACATGGTTCATTTACTGATAAGATTAGAAAAGGCAGCAGAAAGCAAATCAGAGTTTGTTTGGATTGTACCGTAATTATTTGAACGTGGGAAAGAGACCAAGCGTACCTGTGGGACAGAGAGACAAGGTGTGTTATCGGTTTCAATCTCTTTTGTATGATTTACTTTACTTTCTATGCAACTATACAGTTTCAGCTTATTTAGAGTTGCTGACCTGCTTCTGGTATAAAATAAATATATAAAACAATCAATCATAAAATGCTCATATGAAACATAATAATACAAGTAGAAAAAAATACATGAATAATTTACAATAGTCCTGGCCTACAGAATGTACTGAACTTTCTAATTTTACAAAGCACAAGAAAAGTTTCATCATGCAACTACAACCAATAACTTAATATGACATAATAGCTCATCAGAGGACCTTTATTACTTTTGACAATAATTGCTACGCACTTCTAGAAAAGGGAAAATTACAACAGAATTATTACTGTGAGAGATCGGGCATCTGTGAAAGTGCATGGAAATTAATTTTCTTATAATATTTCCAGCTCAGAGGTTCTCTATTCTAGAAACCTACTCCTGAGTCACTACAGCACAATTTGGAAGAACCCGGGCTGACGCATGAAAGATGCCGGAGACTCATGTGGGCCTGTTCCCTCAGGTTACAGCATTAAATATTCACTCTGTGCCTCTGCATAATTTATCCTGTCAATACACAGAAGAATGACTCTGCTAAAAGACAGCTGTCCTGGAGAGAGAGAGAGAGAGAGAGAGAGAGAGAGAGAGAGAGAGAGAGAGAGAGAGAGAGAGAGAGAGAGAGAGAGAGAGAGAGAGAGACAGAGAGAGAGAGAGAGAGAGAGAGAGAGAGAGAGAGAGACAGAGACAGAGAGACAGAGACAGAGACAGAGAGAGAGAGAGAGAGAGACAGAGAGAGAGAGAGAGAGAGAGAGAGAGAGAGAGAGAGAGTGTTTGAGACTATGTGCTGTCAGGAGAAAGTCTTTGTAAATGTTGAAGTGAAGTTTTGCCATAACTTGAGACACGGGTATCAAAAATGCTCCGCTTGAGATACTGTATAAGTTTGTGCGTGTATGCGTGTCAGAAATAAAGAGAGAGATAGAAAGAGAGAAAGCAAATGAGAATTATTTCTGGTATGTTCTAAAGCAGTGGTTTTCAATTGGTATTTGGACAACAAGTGGATACTCACACTCATCACACTCGAGTTTACACAGAAACATCTTTTGTAATTAACATTTTTGCAATGTTTTTGCAATGCATTATTACATGGTTAGCTGCCATTCATTTTTTTTTTCATTTCATTGTTTCTGGGTCAACACCCACAAGTGAACCGCTGTTTTAGAAACCTGACAGCAAACCCTGTATGTACTGTCAAACCACTTTGACATATGAGTAAAAACAGTCACAGAGGAAGTATTAACCTCACCCTAGCCAACTTTTTACCCATAAAGTATCTACAGGCAACCACAACTATCCAGTCCCATCCTCTAAATACTCTGTACAACACAACATTGTCCTATCATCCCTTTTACAGGTTCAACTCCACAGTTACAGATGAAAGCTGGAATTCTGCCTGGTCTTTACAGGGTCAGGGGCCATAAATTAAAGCTGTAATACTTTAACATCTGGTGGCTTTATACAGAGCTAGCATTACACTACACAAAGAGTACAATACCAAAAGAATACATTCATCGAGCTGGAAATGAATTTTTGGAAGTCCCATAGGGCTGGCTCATTGTTTGAGACACGTTACGCCTTGTCGGAGCTTTTCTTACAAGCAGACAAGCGTGCATCACGTGATCTCGGTCTTCAACGCTCAAATTCCGGGACAGCTACAGTCACCGCTCCGCGCGCATGCCGGCCTCCCGAATCCAACAGATGGTTTTCATTTAGTCCGTGGCCTGCAGAGCGAGGAGGCAGCCGGCCAGAGAGGTGAATCATAAAGAGGACTTTTTCTTGTTATGCCAAAACGGCGTAAGACGCGCAACCCGTGGCGTGGATAAACAAAGCCGACGGTCTGACTGAGGGCAACGACAATGTTGACAAAATGTGAGCTGCAGAATCCAATTTGGAATGATAATGTTTACATGCAACTCTGTCGATGCGAGCATGACAAAAGCATGACATCACTGTAGGAAGATCATGTATCTTGCAATCATGCACTGCATTCGGCCTCTGCGGCAAGCATGTAATACAACTGCATGTTCGTGACGTATAAACAGGGCACAAATTACCTGAAAAAAGTGGGAATGACATTAATAAATTCATTATTTTAAGTACAAGGACAGCTCAATGTTTTAACAGCATACTATTTCATACATTTCTTTGGTTTCACTTTTCTCCAGGAAAGCACCAAAATAAACATCACAATGCCAAATCACCCTTTTCATTAAGTCGACTCTATAACTCTAGTGAATTCATTCACTGTTGCAGGTTCATTATTTCTAAATGAACTGTGTTATTCCACATCATCATAATTTAATGCCAAATTAATTGACTGAAATTTAACTTCAAATAAGCATATGCTGTAATTAAGCGTGCATGAAGATGGTGTGATGCCCTAAGAATAAAATACAACAGACAAATTAATTAATAATGAAATAAAATAATACACAATTTCCTTAGTAGTTTACGGTATCTCAGGTAAATGCCAACATAACTAAGACTGACTCTCCTCAGATATTAAAAATCTAGCCAACTCTATTCTGACAAGCCCTACTTTAGCTACAGAAGTGATGATGTCTGCCAACACAACAGATGTCAGTGGTTTAAATGTTAGTTTGGACGGAAATTAGCCCATGTGATCAGTTTTCCACTCTTGTGACAGGAGAAATCAGGTCATGTTTAGATTTCAGGAAACAAAACATCTCGAGAAGTGAAAGGCTAAAGAAAGCAACGCGAACCGATGACACAGAATGTGATGTTCTCGTTGGCTCTGTTCACACTGCACACAAACCTGAACTGGTTTTTAAATCTGATCTGAACTGCATGCTCTCACTTTGTCCAGACAGTAAAGTCAATATCTAGTGTATCTATAATAATTGGCACAGAAATAATACAAGCTATTGCAAATTTTGATAATATATATATATATATATATATATATAAATATTAACAGCACACATAAAAAGCATTGCTCAAAATAAAAACCCATCTTTCTGTTGTACTGGGGCCACTTATAATGTTAACAAGCCAAATAAAACTTGATTACTGACTCATGTGGACCAGAGATGAAAAAATCCTTATTGTTAAGCCCTACTATGGTGACAGGAAACTCTAATTCTTTAATCCCACTGTTATCTTTTGCTGTAACCTTTTGATACATGATGTTAAGAGACAAAGATGGCATGAGGCTGAGAGGACTCCCATAGTGCAGGACTGTCTGTGTCGATTAGTGTCCAGTCTCCCCCTGCGTGATGCAAGAAACACGTGACCTCTCGCTCTCTCTCCTGCATGCATATCCAATAAAACCAGACAGACACTGACTTAACTGCATGAGTCATTCATCTGTAAGTCTATCTGTTCTGGCTGAAACCATTAGGCCATTCGATATAACGTTACACCAGTGCTAAGCTGTGTTTACGCTAGTACGCTGCTGGACATGCAGGCTTAATCTGGATGAGAAGCAGATCTCTGGCTGCCAGACTCGCTTCCATCCTCCCCCACATTCACTCGTTTTCTCTGAAATTCTCAGAAACAAGTGTGCAAACGCAGATGCAGCACAACGTAGATGCTTAACATCAGTACTCAAGGGGGCGATAGAGTTAGTTTAATGTCTGTGCCGTTAAATTGATGTCAGACATTTCCTTAAGGCTGCTCTGAAATGATATGGCTTGTCAATTCTATATAGACGAACCCCAAAAAGCACAGCTAATTCCCTTTACATCCACCAATCTCCATCAGTCGCTGTCACTCAGCCCTTCTTGTTTTTGTGTTTCTCTGGCCTGCAGTCGGTGCGCTCTGGCGGCTGTGGGTTACATAACAGAACAAGCTGGAAGCTTTCAGCCCAACATCCCTCCTCGTGCATCTGCAACATCAATATTCGACTAGAAATACAACACACTATTTCAGATTCTAAATCTGCCTGATGCATGGTTGCTTCCATAAATAAAACAATGACAACATACGCAAAAAGATCAAATATGAAAACTGCGTAGTTATTTACTCAACATCATGTTCTTCTACACTTGTATGCTGTTATTTTATCTATGGAAAAGACTAGTAACGAATTGTTTTTCCATACGATGATAATAACTCTTCTCTCGTGTTTCATGGAATAAAAATAAAGCTTTTTTCTTTGGTTTACTACTGAACTGTGAAACGTTACAGATTCAGCCTGACAGTGTTTGGACTTTATTGAAACATTCTGGCTGTCATTGATTGTTTGGAAAGCGGACATGCAAAGTTTAAAAACCACCCGTGATCTTTCGCATAAAAAACAGTTCAACTCTTCAACAAACGTGGCCCAGATAACATGACCAACCCAATTGGCAGCTTAGCTCTATCTGGATTTCCTCATCTACAATGTAAACATTAAGTGCTCGGGATACATGCTGACACAATGCGAACGACTTGGACGATAATCTGGTGCCTTTTGGATAGTTCAGTATGCTGTGCTATCAAAACATCTTATCAGATGGAGCTGACTGTGTTATACTCATTTACCAAACTGTAACCTGTTTTCATCCTTCTGTTTGTTAGATCAGGTAAAATGTTACTATATACATATATACTATAACTATATACATCCACCCTAGTGGTTTCAATGTGCTTTAATGTCTGTCTTTAGGGAAGTGAAGCTTGAACCAAGTGATATTTCATCACTCTCTGTTCAAATCATTGCAAGAACTGTTTCCGGTCTTACAAGTATGAGCAGAAGCGGTGCAATAGTGTGATGCTAAACACGAAGAAAAAATGCCATGGTACCTGAGATTTATCCACATTTAGAATGAGTTTTAAGATGGAATCAACCTAATTTTGACTTGAATGTCTAGTAGAACAAGCAGAATGCAGTTTATAATTCTGTGAATTTTACAGAGAAAAATACACTATTAGGCATTATATTATTAGAAATAATAGCTAAAATAACTAAAGTCAACTGTCTCTAATAATAAACTTAACTAAACAACACAGGTACTGTATAAGTCAGATGAACAAACACAACGATAGGGTTTTGGTAAACAAAATCCACCATACAAAACAAACCAGTAAAATGTTTTCTAATCATGTAACTATAGCATGTGCAAAGCACAATGAGACTATCCTTCTGTCCCTGTGCCAATCTCCATTTAGTGCAACTTCCTGTGGTTTTTACCAATAATTAGCTCCAATCAACCAACCTATAAATAAATTGTCATTCATTTTAAAAACAGCCAGATCCATCCCTGATATAACTCCCGGAGCTTGGTCATACAGCCGATGATTCATGGGTGGAATCAGAAGACAGACCAGCTGGCTGAGCAAAACTGCAACCCACAATGCAAACTGTTGATCACTGCTCGTCAGATTTTACATATTTTAATGCAATGCAATATTAACACAATTTAACAAGTGAAAAAGAGATGTGATGTATTCATTTAAGGCGCAATGTAAGGAGGTACAATGTACAAGCTCTGGCGTTTACCCATATAAACAAATGCAATGTACAATGCACTCATGAAAAAATATGCAATGCTGTAACATAAACACATGCATTACAATGCAAAGAACCAAAACACTACCAAAGTAAACTATAACAATGTACTAATACAGAATGTAAACTGAATCACGATACTAATGCCTATTATTATTACACTACATGCAAATATAGGCTACTTAATGCAAAGTACCAAATGCAAACAGGTGCAACAGACTAATGCACAAGCAGATACGTTGTTTTGGTGCAAATTATAGATGTAATAAGATGCAGTATATACTAATGTAAAGCACCAATGTAAACAGTAGTACTGCATGAGAAAAGCATGAGTTTCTCACCTCCTCTAACACGCCGACTGTGTTCCTGCAGCTCTGCAGGCGGGTGGTGAAACTGGATGTGGTGGGAGAGTTGTAATCCTCTGTTGTTTCAGACAGAAACTCCGACACCGATATTTGATCTGGCATCCTAAAGCGTGGTTTCGTCCAGAGAACAGATAGAAATGTTTGTTCAGACGAGCATTAAACGGAAAACAACAGCTCAACTTCCGAGGCCGTGGAGATGTTCAGCTAACGGTGCGCGAGATGATGATGATGATGCCGCAGCACGCGCACAACAAACAACCACACGCGCACTAAACGATTCCTGCTATAGACAACGCGACCTGTTGTTTTTGGGGTTCGCTCGTTCCCCAGGGGGATGGGACGGTACACCCTCAACCCCTTGTGGACGGGAAGATCAGAGTTTAGTCGAGTTAAACGCGCTGTAAAATGATGTCCACATAACGTTCGCCCGCGTGATGTTTACGACCGACGCTGCGATGGTGTCTAAACGAGTATTTGCGTGCATGGGTGTTTGCGCGTGCATGCGTGCTTCGCTAAGTGTTAGTCGCGCGTCCGATCACTCTCTCAACTCAGATCGTGTGAAATGCGCAACGCGGAGTGTGACATCCGTGCACACGCACTCGCTCGCGCGCGCGCGCTCTACATTCACCCACCCGCCCTCCTCTGCGCATGACTCCCACAACCCACTCACATAGGCAACAGGCCACTGGCTGGCATGTCTTTAGAAATGCTAAACTAAGCAATGGGTTGCTTGACATGTCGCTTGAATTTACCTAAATTAACATGAAATGAGAATATTTTATTCTATAAATTAGAAAAATTATAATACAAATATATTCAAAAATATATATCTAATAGACAGTGCAAGATTCACAAATGAGAGCTGCTGTTAAATAATTCTGTGAAATGTTTTTATCTTGTGTCCTTAAAACTGTTACTGACGATATTACTGATACTGATATTAATGTTAGTACACATGAAAGGTGTAAGTTGTACTAATGTAGAAGTAAACATAAATTAATTAGATTTATCAGATGTAGTAAGTGAGCGTAGTATTCAACGCTACTGGCGGGATGTTTAATGTAACAAGCGCGACTCCTATAGGTCAGTGGTAGAATTGCACGTCAAGTTTAATGATACATTGGCATTTTTCGATTCTTTTTGTGAAACTGTGAGATGTTTATTATAGTCATTGGTACATTTGCGGACTTAAATGTGTATTAAGATAAATGTCTTACCGGTTCCATATAGGTTCTTTCGAAGAGAAACTTAGGCGGGAAGATGAAGATCTCATGACTTCAACTTGTAGCTTTAATGGGATGAATGCGAATCACAACACAGTCAATGTGATTAGGAGAATAAATAAAAGAAAAGCTATTTATTATCAGTTTTCAGTTATCAGTTACTATCATTTATCACTCATTTTAATATAATAAATATAATTATATATAATTGTTTTTAAGAAAATAACTGTCTACGTGTATATAACCACGTGAAAACATGCATAACATGCCAAAAAACATGCATAACATGCCACCAAAACATGCCACAATTTTCTGAAACGTTTAAAGACAGACTTGGCTCCTTACCAATAATAATGCAACACATAAAATAAGTATATTCCAGTATTTGTCTCCCAGAGGTTTTCATATTAATCCGCAAGTCACTGCCATGCTCTCTCTGGTAAGGTTTTTGGATACTATCTGCCCTGCTCAGAGAGGAAGGGAGAAGCGACTATGTGTGCTGAAAAATAGCCTGTTACAATGGTACAGGATCCAGAAAGTAATGGCTCAGGAACTACGGAAATCCAGGAGACCTGGGACAGGAAATGTGAGATCTGTGTAAACATGTGCCTGCTGGAGTGAAGCACCCTCACATGCCTGTGTAATGGATGAGGAACACAAGGGCCATGCTGGAATCTGTAGCTGAACTTTTAACATGCCTGCGGATAACAAAACTCTAATCAGGATGTTTAATGTTTTTAAAGCTAAATAAACTCCTATTGTTTATTTATGGCTGTACAAATTATACACAATTGTTTAAGCCTTGATATCCTGGCACATTTAGGACCAGTAATCGAATGAAGTGTCAGGTCTCAGGTGTTGGGTTATTATGTTCTTCTATAAGTCTACAATAGTTATGCATTATTTTCTGTTTTTTTTTTTTTTTAAAGTTGTCTGGCAAATTGAGTTTGAATACAAATGCTGTAAATCAACTCTGAAAGGGCTTATTTATGAAGCCAAGATGATAACACATTGTCATGCATTGTCATCAAAAGAATGACTGCAGAGTCAGAAGGGTCTTGGAAACTGTAATTTTGGGAAAATCCTGGTGGTCTTCAGGTTGTGAAGGGGTGACTATGGGGTCCCAACAAGGTCTGATATAGTCCTTTACCCAAAACCTTTTAGGCTCTATAGTTTCACAGTAGATGAATACACTTAAAAAATGGTGCTTAAACACATTGTCATGGATTGTGCATCAAATAGAGGTGCTATATAGCACCGCTACTGTTTAAGCACCTGTATGTTTCTTTAGTGGTTCTCTGGAGTTGTTAAGGTGCTAGGTACCTCAAAAAACGTTGGATAAAAATGTCTACTAAATGAATAAATGTACATTTTTGTGATCTCTACAGTTACACAATACACAAAAACAGCTAAAATACTCTTGGGCCACAATTTAGTCTTATGGGAAAAGAACAGACCATAGAATGTCTCTATAAATCTTAAAGCTTTAATAAATGTAGCTGGAATGTCAGACGTGAGGTAATCCTATCTTGTGCCATATTTAAAGAACCAAATCAGACCATACAGAAAGACAATAAAAAAACCTATACAGCACCAAACAGTGCTGATTTTATCTTCAGTAATGCTGAGGCTTTTGCTCAGAAAGCTCATGCATTGATTTTCACATATCCAGCAGTCTACAGTGGAGTAGACAAATGATCCATTATTTATAACAGTCCTAATGGACTATAGATTTGTCCTGTTTTACAGCTATGATTTATAATTGTTCTGCTTTTACTGCTTTTACACACTATCACAGCAGAAAAAAGTCTGAAATTAAATAAGCTAAAATAACAAAATAAGAAATGTCACCACCTTGTGGTTACAAGCAGTAACTGTGATTATCTTAATAAGTGATTGTTTCAGTATGAAGTATTTAAAACGTTAGCAAAAATTTATATTACCATTATGATAGAAATACTATTTGACTATAATCAAAAATGTTTTGCTAAATATATAAATATAATATTGAAAAATGAAAAATGCCAAATATTAGGATTATTTTGATAAAATACCAAATTATTGTACATTGATGTTAAGAAACAATTTTGAAAACTTCCCTATTCCTATATTTGTTTAAAAATCAAGGGTCAATCAAGGGTCCAATATATACAATATGATGACATTACAAAGCTAGTAACCACCTTTATAAAAGTAAATAGAAAGTCACACAGACATCTGATGAGATTTTTATAGCTGTCAGAAATTTCAAGACATCTAAAAAGGAATGCAGTGATGTTAAATACAATTAATAGCAGAAACCACTAGAGGTTTATGTAAAACTGTTTTCATTCAAGCTTAAAACATCTAGACAAACACAGTGACATTACTAACAACACATTAATCTTGCATCAGGGGAATTAAGACATAAATTCATAAGCTTTTGTAATGATGCATATCTGCATATTGACTGAAAAGAGTAAAAAGTTACAGTAACAGAATGGGACAGATTAAAAAATAATAAAATAACTGTGATTTCATAATATTATCTTACATAAAAAAGTAGCAAGATAGAAAACACTTCACAGCAATCCTAGAACATTCAGTAACTTGAAAAGATAAATCAAGGCATGAGAACATTTTATACACTTAAATAATAACAACAGGAATATTATTAATGTGCTTTCATTAGGAACTACTGGTGACAAATCAGAAACATAGCAAACATGATGTGACAGAAACAGGTAATCCCTGTTTTTGGACAAAATGTAAAACCTGCAAAGCAACAGTCACCAATGTAACTAATCCATTATAACACACGTCACGCAGACACGTTTTTCTGACAGCTGTTATTAGTGCTTTAGTTCAGGCATTTTACAGGCTATTAGACTGAATTAAATTCATTAGTGCAAATAATTTGTGAGTCCGGAGTGTTTCACAACAAACATCAACACAACATACAGTAAATGCTGCAGAAATGACACAGCATTTAAGAGAAAGACGTAGCTCTCTGATTCACTAGTTGACTCACTGTGTAACTATAGCAGTAATGTTTACAAGTGTATGTGATATAATACCTCTAAATTAACAAACATACAAATGTGATTTATGATTATGATCATTCCTATCAATGTTATTTGTTGATTTATGAAAGCTAAAGGGATACAGATTTCCTTGTTGTAAACCAGACAACCTAAAGCTAAATGGAGTGATATGTGGATTTTTCAGCAATAATTTAACATTGAGGTAACCAAACACAGCGACACTGGAACAGTCCATCATCATTAGTCAGTGACTCCTTCAACTAAACCTGTAAGAAAAATAAAAACATTCGATTATAAAGATGTAATGCGCACAGTAATGTTTATAGGGCTACTGTGTTACAGTTCTGAATGATTTTGTACAAAACTTTAATTCCAATTTATATATACCTGGCATTTTATTATATGTTTAAAATAGGATGTTAACACAAAAAATAAATTACAAGCAAATTATTTCTTTACAGCATATTATAAGTCATTAGGATACTAACTCACTTTGTGAAGGGTCGACGTCCATGGCTCGCAATGAGTTGCAGGAACCGTTCTGTTTGGGTCTAGCACCGAGATCTCTGTTCTCCTTCATATTATTTGTGCTTAGATTCTCATTTGGGCACTGATTCTGAGCTTGACTTTGTGTTTCAGATTCATCTGTCTTAAGGGTAAAGTAACCCCCTTCTTCAGCCACTATTTTCTCCACCTTCTCCATCAGCTGTGACAGCTGTGGGTGCTCCCCAAAAATATAGTTATTGATAACATGGTACCTTTTTTTACACTTGTCCACCACCCACTGAAGGTAACGACCCTCCCTTCGTATATGTCGCTCTATGGACTTGTTCTTCAAAATTTCGGCCCAAGTGAACACCACCAAAGTGTGCTTCCATACATCTTCTCCAAACAGCGCCAGGTTCTCCTCGATACGAGTCTGGTCTGTTTCCGTGAACATGCCCACAGGTATAACCAGCAGGAACGCGTGAGGTCCGGGTGCGCACATGCTAACGCTTCGGACCATCTCTTGCTGATAATCAGCCGGTGTGGTCTGGGCTGAAAACCAGCCAGGTGTGTCAACCACCATTATTTTGCGCCCATCCACTTCGGTTTCGCGTTTTACACAGAATTCAGCAGCACGTTCAAGACGAAACTCCTCACGTCCCAGGATGGTGTTACCTGTCAAGCTCTTACCCGGCCATCTCCAGCCCAGTAGGATCAGACGGAGCTCCGGTAGACGGTTTGCCTCTCGGGTGGCGGCTGCCAATCGCTTCTCATCCTCGGGGTCGAGCTCGTCATTAGCTGTTGGGCACAATTACACTTATTATACATCCTGATGTTATTCTTAAAAAGATGTTTGTACCCCAGTCCAAAAGATTAGAAAAAAATACTTGAAATTCTGGTGCAGTATTAAACTGTACTGACTAAAACTCTTGTTAGGTCGATACAGTAGCAAGATAAATCTCTTATTTATGTTTTTCTATGTTCTATTATAGTTACAACATTCATTAATAACGAAGAAAACCTAAATAATTGTGGATTTTCCCCAATGATCTTATATAACAGGGTGTGTACTGTACTGAAATCTGATCTTACGATCATGTTATCAAGTTTCTCGTGCAACTTCAGCTAAAGTAAGAGGAAACACAGTACACGACTAAAAGCTTTATATACTAAATATACTGGTTTAAAAAACCAACACCCATTAAAACTAAGGCAGTACATGTGTTTTACAAAACTTACATGTTGTCTCCCAAAGCCACGCGTGATGTGACGTCATATGTTACAGGATGATACAGAACCATGAGTTGACATGTAAAACCTTCCTGTTTATCTGACACCTGAGAGGACCACAGACTGATCACAGGCTCTGTGTGTATGAATAACTACAGTATGTGCTTTTTAACAGACTTTTACGACTTTAGTGCACCTGTGAGCGATAAACAGTACAGTACCTGTGTCACTCCGAGCGGCGGAAACAGCGAGACGTGTCACATTCGGCCGGCGCGAGCGTTGCGCACAAACACAACAACAAGTACGAAAGTGTGTTATAAAGATATATACAAAAGAATACGTTCACAACACTTACCAGCTGGATTTGTAGGTCCGTTTGAATTCATGACGGTACTTATAACTTTGTTCGTGTTGGTAATCCGGGAGAGAGGGATTTCCTGCTTACTTGAAGGGCGGGTGTGTCAGTGTCGTGCGAGCGCGCGCGCGCCATCTAGCGGACACAATACTGATCACTTCAAAGCGAATTTATACACATATTATTTCTGACTAGTATTTTGAACATATTGAATACGAATAATATCTATCGTAATGTAAATTCTAGTATAGTGTACTATGGTAACACCTACAGTACCACTCAAAAGATTAGACACACCATTGACCAAAATCTTTTTTATATTTTAATGTTTAAAATGACTTTTGTAGACAAAAATGTAATCGTGTCAGCACATCAATTACTTACAATTACAATTTTTCTCATTTCATTAGAAACCTGAAAAGCCATATGTGCTTTACAATTTTTCCCTCTCCAGAATTTTCTGTTTGTTTTGTAAAGCAAAATCAAATACACATATGAATCATGATTATACAATACGTTTATTTTGACCCGGACCCCAGTATTTTACATTTACAGTTCATTAAAAGAGTTTATCCTTCATTCATACAATATTATTTACATATTATTTCCAGCAAAATTCTTCATCTTAAAAACCAACAAAAAATATAAGTGGATTTAATCTAAATATTTAGCTTCATTACTTTTAACAGTATATTTTTAAAAGCCAAAGATTTGACACAAATTATGACACTAAAAGTATAAAGACTTCTTTAAGAGTGCAAACACACACACACACACACACACACACACACACACAATATTTTTTACTTGTGTGTGTATGCATCTACTGCTTTCTAGGAAGCCCAGGCAGCCAACTTCTTCATGTCATGGTCGTCCTCCACTCTTTTCCTAGATGCTGAAAAAATGACAAAAGGCATTCAGTTAAGAGTTGTGCAATACAAAATGGCTTTTCTGCTGTATTTGTGGTGTGGTTGTGTTGAGTCCTTACTTGCACGGTGACTTGGTCTTGTGCTGGGTAGTTTAGTAGCTGGTACACTTGGTAATCTGCCCATATTCTTCATACTTTCTTCTAGGTCTTCCTGTTCTAACTCTGCCAGCTCTGCCAACAATTCATCCTTGAAATACACAAAGAAAAATTAGTACAGAACACTGCAGAAAGAAAATACATAAAAACCAGGTTTATTTACACAGTTAGGTCTAACAGAAAATGTTACAAAAATTAATACCTATTAAGACATCATAAAAATCAATTTATTAAAGATCAGTCAAGCCATAATCATTTGAGCCTAACAAGGAGTGACATCACCTAGAATATCAACAGTAATACATTGGGTGGTTGACTTTTTTTGACACTGGGCTTGTATGGATAGCCATATATTAAGCTATGAATACAACAATCTGATTACAGTCGTATATACATATATTTTTTACAGTTGGTAGTGTACCTAACACTCATTTTTTTTTATATAAAGACCTGATAAAAAGATTATTATTTGTTTGCCTAACTAGGACAAATACGAGGAGTCAGGAAAGATGTGCTAATGAAATGTAAACAAAAAACTTAATTTCACATTGTACCTCATCATCAAACTGATCACCAAACGGTTTTGAGATGGCATCACTGATCTCCTGTGCTACTTCCTGCTGATCTGTGATGTCCTGCATCAGCGAATCAATCTTATCCAGATCTCTAAAAAGAGACAGAAATCATTGTGTATTGTGTAAACTCTATTGTGTTTTCAAGTTGTTAGAAGTAAGAAAAGCACAAACATCTAACAAACTGTAAAAAAGTGCTCGAACAAAAAACAGACAAGCAAACAATGGTCAGAACACTGCAGCAAAGAAAAGGCATCCCTTAAATACACAGACAAAATTAATTTAGTTCTAATAATTGAGTTCAATTTCATGTGACTTGACCAAAAGGAAGTTGCCAAAACTATGAAGTTAGACATATTCACAGTGTGTGTTCAAAAAATTAAAGAGGTGTCATAATTAAAAATAATGGAAAATATCTAATAAAGAAATACTGATAAAGTATTGAATCTATTCTGAACCCCATTCTTATTTTTGTATTATTGTAAGACACAAATCAGGTACTGTAGGTAGTTTTGTGAATGATGCTGGTATTAAAAACACTGACACTTACATGTTCTGGTGAACACCTTTTATGGCTTTGGCTGCATAACCCATGTTCTTCAGAACCTCTGTGTTTGTGGTGGCGTTCTCCAGGGCCTCTCGCTGAAACTCAATAGTGGAAAGGGTCCCGTCGATCTGTGTTAACTGCTGCTCAAAACGTTTCTTTCTCTTAAGAGCCTGAAGAGCAGCTACAAGAAAAGGGATGGTTTTATGGAGATTTTTATAATGACCTTATTTGCACTATAAGTTTTGAATAAAAAATGTACACATCAACACTGTGGCCATAACAATAATCAATGTGCCGAAAACATGATTACTACACTTCTACTATAATAAAGCCATGGTTAATTTTACCATGGCAGATAAGGGATCAGGCAGAAAGTCCAGTAAGTGTATTGAAGATATGTATATCTGCTTCACATTTCCAGCACTTCATCTTGAAACATTGAAACACTCGCCAAAGTAAGAAATGAAAGATGTAAGTTGGGTGTGCAATGGAAAACTGGAAATGAGGAGCGTCCAGACCAACTGCATGCTTTAGTTGCAACAGGGCGTCACACCATATAAACAAAAGCCATGTTTCACTTACATGTTTCAATGGGGTGTTGCTACATTTACAACAAGGACGGATTTACGTAACAGACATTGTTTTGAATACATGTTACATTGTAAATAACTCAAATATTTAAAACCATTTTAAACTGACCCTGACTCTCACCTATGGGTACATCAAGTGTATGTAGCATCATCATCATCTTCATAATCATTTGTTACCTCTTTTGTTTCTGGTCCCATTCTTCTTGGCAATCATGATCTCCTGCTCGATTCTGCTCTCCAGGTATTCCTGTTTCTTCGTTAACATTGCTTCTGTCTCTCTCAGTCTGTGGATGGCCTCCTGTGGTGATGGACTAGACCGAGACCTGTGTTTAGATCTAGAGCTGGACCCAGAACTAGAACTGGGCCTGGATGAGCTCACTTTAAACATCTTTGAAATCTTACTCATTTTTTGACGATATTGTTTTTAATTCCAGTTAATTGTGCAGTCGACGCTAAGTATCAAGCAGACACAGAATCCTGAGAGATAGTGACAATTCCTGACGGGCTGCTTTTCGAATTCAATTAAAAACACCTTTAAGACGCGACCAAACTCTTCCTGAAACTCGACACCTGTGCGCGCCTGCGCGTATAAATGGCTCTACGCTGTTGTCTCTGAAGACACGCCCACTAACTGCAGGTGTGTCCGACTTCTTCTTCTTCTTTCTTTTTATGGCGGGTGGCACCAACGTTAAGATGCATTATCGCCACCTACTGTATTGGAGTGTGCACCACAGTTTACCCATTTCATAATTGAAAAACTAAAAAAACCTCTAAATTCTCTTAATCAAATCTGTTCTCTTGAGGTAAAGAAATAAACTCTCTAATCTATAACTAAATATATTTTTAAGCTTTAGATCATCCACTCCCATCTTTCTAAGTTCATTCTTTATTGATTCTCTTTCATTGGCATGCTTTTGACAGACACAAATAACATGCTTTACTGTTTCTGCTATTCCACAGTGCTCACATACTCCTGTTGGATGTTTATTTATTCATTTTAAGAGTGGCCGACGTCATGGCGTATGACATCAAAGTATCGCGAGAGCGCTTTGAAAAGTTGGTTGTGGAAGATCTCAATTTCATTTTTAATTTACTTCTTATTAGTCGGGTACAAGGTTTTCTTTTCAAACTCTTCAATGTATATTTTTGGTTGATTATACATGATTATACTCACATATATGCACATATTTATCATAGCCGACTTGTATTTTTGTATTGGCGTAGGGAATTCACAATAAAGCCTATTTAAACCAACACACCCTTTTCTTTCAACTTTGACAGTGGAAGTACTTTGCAAAACTTATTTTTGTATTTATTTGTACACTGATAACAAAAGTGACATGAGAAAAAAGACATTTAATAATGTTGTTATATGTGACTTTTTATACATGTCTGAGCTTTAACCCAAAGCTATGGAAAGACAAATAAGTAAGAAACAAATCAATAAACAGAAGAGGTCAGAGCTATACTAGATATAGTACCTTGCCAATTTTTTTTTTTAAATCAAACATGCAGGTCATAGTTGTGATAAAACACTGTTACCCATAAAATCTCTGTATCTACTGTCTTGTTAGTTTCACTGTTGAATTTGGATTCAACCAAAATCCAGGATAAAGAGGTTTAGTGAATGTGGTCTGGACTCTGTGGATGAGAGTCATTGTGTCAGAGACACTGTAGAAGGACAGAATTCCTGCTCTGAGATCCACATACACTCCTATTCTACATGAGCTGGACACAACAGGGAGTTTAGTGCGTTTGTTATTGTGCCTGAATGAGCAGCAGGAGTTAAAGCAGAACAAACCCCAGGACTGATCATTATATCCAAACCTACACTCATCACCCCATCCCTTCCTGCTGATGCTCTTATATGACACTGATATACCCACCTCACCACTCCATTCAACCTCCCAGTAACAGCGTCCACACACACTCTCTCTACACAACACTTCGTACAAATCTCTGAATCTGTCTGGATGATCAGGATACTGCTGGACTGTGTTAGTATATGTAGCCACACTGTTGTTGTCAGACAGAAGGATGTTTTTATTTACTGTGTTTGGATCCAGAGAGAACAGACATGAATCTGATGAAAATAAAATACATTTCATTTGTAACTTCACTGATTTTGTATATTAGTCTTATGGTTTTCGATTAAGTGATAGCAAGGGTATTCTAGTATTGAACATGTACTAAAGAGTAAATTAATAAAAATAAATAAATTAAAACAATGTTGTGCTTTTTTTGCTCCAGTAAATAAGTCTCAAATCCGCATATTATTTATGAAACATGTACATTTTACCATCAACACGTTGTAGACGCAGCGTGAATGTAATTCTATTGCTCATTTCACTGCCCATACTGTATATTCACATTGTCTAAAAAATTATCTCTAAAATTATTATACACAGGAACTTTACAAGCATATTAACTGTGAGTTATCAAAAATAAAGATGAAATGTGTGTGTGTGTGGTACAGTGTGGGGACCAAAGATGGTAACACAAGTCATTTTTGACCTTGTGAGGACATCTTTTGGTACCCATGAGATCATGCTAAATGACGTTTATCTGAAAATGTAAAAATGGGTGATGTGTGTGTGTGTTTAATGGCTGAGCAAACTTACATTGTAGGAACTCCTCCCTAGTCTTGGGATTTTTGGAGGCAATGACTTTAATGGCTTTTACTAGAGAAATAAACAGATAATAATTCACATGTAAAATCATATAATCTATTACAACTATTAATTACATACGACAAGACTCGTTACTAAAATGCATGTCTGTCATTTACCTCTGACAGATATCATTTGAATCTCTTCTTTGCAGAAATCCTTCAGTTTTTCTCTCAATTTAGAAACAGATTTTCCCACATCATCAAAGGAGAGCTGAGAACTGACAGTAATGCTGGAAACATCTGAAGATCCAGGAGATCCAGAGAAAGACATGAACCTCTGCAGGATATAAACAAATAAAGGGAATAAATAAAATATAAAAAACATTGATTATCTACACGTGGGTTTTTGACACACGCTTTGCCCACTTTAAATTAATTAAATAATTTGAGCAATTTTAATCACTTTTACTATCAATATTCCCACATCATCAAAAGATAACTGAGAACTGACAGTAACGCTGGAAACATCTGAAGATCCAGGAGATCCAGAGAAAATATAAAATATAAATAAATATAATTTGTCTTTCTTAATATCGTGATATCTTGTTGCCTCTAAATGCCTAATCTATTCAGTACCTGAAGTACTCAAAGTACTTAAAGTGAATTCTAAAGGTCTTTATTTAAGATTTAATTTTCTGTCTTTTTGCCTATACAGTACAGTGTGAGAGAGGACAGAAAGAGAAGGGGGGATCAGAAAGAACCATAAGCCGGAACTCAAACTTGGGTCGCCCACAACTTAACCACGCTATAGAGACCAAATTACAGAGACCTGTTACCTGCAGGAAATAGATGTGATCATCTGTGTGTAAAAACTGCTTCAGTTCAGTGTCTCTTCTCTTCAGATCATTAATCTCCTGCTCCAGACGCTTCAAGACTCCTTCAGCTTGACTCACTGCAGTCATTTCTTGATCTCTGATCAGTCGTGTCACTTCAGAGCGTCTTCTCTCAATGGAGCGGATCAGTTCAGTAAAGATCCTCTCAATGTCCTCCACTGCTGTCTGTGCAGAGCGCTGTTAAAACACACATTACAATCAGATCTTACTGCTGCTTCACACAGTCTGTGACACACAATGAGCTTCAGTCAAACTAAAACTGAACAAACACTAGATTCCTCACTGTGTCTGAAACTACTCATCCAGAAGATCTCGAAACTCACCTTATGAGAGTCAACAGCCTGTTTCAGATCCTGAAGATCTTTCTCTCTCTCCTGAATTCTCTGCTGTAACTTTCCTTGTGTCTCTACCAAAAGTGTCTGTGGAAAACATAAAATAACCATGAATCATGACTAGTGGAAATCTAGCTTTGTTTTATTACTGTCAATCTTCATTTGATTTAATCTACGTGAGTTTATACCTGTTTCTCTGTCCTCTCTGCCAGAGCTGTCACAGTGTCGTGGTTTTTGTGCACATCCATCGTACACAGATAACAAATGCATTGCTGATCAGTACGACAGAAGATATCTAGTTGTTTATCATGTTTTGTGCAGATCATTTCTTGTAGCCGTCCAGTAGCATTAATCACTTTGTGCTTTTTACCTTTAAAGAAAGTCTCATGCTGGTCGAGATGATTTTGACAGTAAGAGTTCAGACACACTAGACAGGACTTGACTGCGTTTAGTTTTCTCTCAGTACAGACGTCACACTCCACATCTCCAGGTCCAGCGTAACAATGAGCAGAGACATGAGCTGATCGAAGGCTTATATTCTTCAGTTTCTCCAGCATTTCAGCAATCATCACATTCTTACCTAAAACAGGTCTTGGTGTGAAGGTTTGTCTGCATTGAGGACAGCTGTAGATTCCCGTCTGATCATTCTGATTCCAGCAGTGTGTAATACAGTTCATACAGTAACTGTGTCCACAGGGAATAGTCACTGGATCCTTCAGTAGATCCAGACAGATTGAACAGATGAACTGATCCTCAGCCACTGAAATATTGGCTTCTGCCATTTTCTTACAAACACACAGACAGAGAGACGTGTACAAGCCTAAAGAACAGTTTCAGTTTCAGTTTCTCTTAGCTGAAGAGTTGCTTCCTGGTTTTAAAAGACATGTGCAAAACATGTTTGTCTGGTGTGACAAATACTACATGAATTTGTCCTGTTCTCAGTCTTTATGGTCAAGTTGGTCAAAATGCTACACTTTTTCCACAATAACTGAATTATTAAATACAATTACATAGTATAAGTGACATTAGAAACAATAAAAAAGCTAAAATGTAAGAGTTGCATTTTGATGTGTGTTATCATTAATTGTGTGCAACTATATGTAACAACATTCACTTCCATTTAGCTTTGGTATGTAAAAGTATGTAAATTACCATCACAAAAATGTAGCGCGTTAAAAACATTTCACAAAATACACCATCGATTTTCTAATTAACTAAATAAATTTGCAGTATACTTTTTAAAGAAATGATATTTGAACAGACCGCCTTTTCGTCCTCAGAGGTT
The DNA here is from genome assembly GCA_019155185.1 of Beaufortia kweichowensis. Classification (NCBI taxonomy): domain Eukaryota; kingdom Metazoa; phylum Chordata; class Actinopteri; order Cypriniformes; family Gastromyzontidae; genus Beaufortia; species Beaufortia kweichowensis. The sequence continues at coordinate 13,267,768 of CM032814.1, forward strand.
TCACCTTGGAAGTACTTTTCTAACCTTCATGTATTTTCAAAATACTTTTTAATATACAGATGACATCAATGATGAAGTGACACATAACATTTACTGAAAACTTTTATTAATAAGTTGTTCAGCTTTTGTAATATTTTCCACCCAATCTTGTTTGATTTTTGGAAAGCAAATTTAGTAAGAAAAAATAGTCAGAAGAGGTACAGTATAACAGATGAAGAGACGAGAGAGTTTTCAAACACATCGCAAGTTAAAATATATGTGCACAGATTTTTGCTTTTATGTTTGAAAATATTGACAAACCATAGATTATAACAGTTATACAATGTGGTAAGCATTCTGTTTAAAAGCAGAAATAAAAAGACAAAGTAAATCAGGATCTAGCTAAAAGTAACCAGATCAAGAATAAAAAAAGAAAGAAAAAAAATCCCACAACATGTTGTTATAATAACTGTTTCAAATAAACAGTTTTCCTACATTTTTACACCACAACTATCATTACATTATTCTAGACTAGTAATATCTAATAATAAATGTCATGAATTGATTGGAGTTTTGTTAAAAAGATGTCAATTATATGTAATTATACAATAAAAGACTTTTACATTTACATTTTTACATTTAGGCATTTAGCTGACGCTTTTATCCAAAGCGACTTACAAATATTAGGAGACGATGAAGCGATACATCAAAAGCGGCAGCAATAGTACTAAGAAGTGCTTTACTAAGTTTACAATGTTTTGCAGTGTTAGATAAATACCTGTAGAGGAAGAAAGAGAGGATTTTTTTGTATTATTATGTCAGGTGTTTCTTGTTTCTTAAAGGAGGTGAGGGATGTGGCAGAACGGATTGCGTTAGTGAGATTATTCCACAAGCCGGGGACAGAGAAGGAGAAAGAACGAGAGAGAGATTTAGTGTCCTTCTGTGATGGTACCACCAGTCGACGTTCGTTCATTGAGCGTAGGGTTCTGGATGGGTTGTAGGTATGTAGAAGACAGTTAAAGTATGAGGGTGCAGAATTTGTGATGGTTTTAAATGTCAGCATTAATGATTTAAATTTAATGCGGGCAGCAACCGGTAGCCAATGGAGAGAGATGAAGAGAGGTGTGACGTGCTCTTTTGGGTTCCTGGAAGAGTTGAATGGAGTGGTGGTTTACGTATATCAAAATTCAATTGTTACTATATCATGTAGGTGAAAGTATTAAAAGACTATTGTCTGTAAAATCTCTGTATCTACTGTCTTGTTAGTTTCACTGTTGAATTTGGATTCAACCAAAATCCAGGATAAAGAGGTTTAGTGAATGTGGTCTGGACTCTGTGGATGAGAGTCATTGTGTCAGAGACGCTGTAGAAGGACAGAATTCCTGCTCTGTGATCCACATACACTCCTATTCTACATGAGCTGGACACAACAGGGAGTTTAGTGTGTTTGTTATTGTGCCAGAATGAGCAGCCGGAGTTACAGCAGTACAATCTCCAGGACTGATCATTCCATCCAAACTTACACTCATCACCCCATCCCTTCCTGCTGATGCTCTTATATGACACTGATATACTCACACCACCACTCCATTCAACCTCGCAGTAACAGCGTCCACACACACTCTCTCTACACAACACTTCATGCAAATCACTGAATCTGTCTGGATGATCAGGATACTGCTGGACTGTGTTAGTATATGTAGCCACACTGTTGTTGTCAGACAGACGGATGTTTTTATTCACTGTGTTTGGATCCAGAAAGAACAGACATGAATCTGATGAAAATAAAATACATTTCATTTGTAACTTCTCTGATTTTGTATATTAGTCTTATGGTTTTCGATTAAGTGATAGCAAGGGTATTCTAGTATTGAACATGTACTAAAGAGTAAATTAATAAAAATAAATAAATTAAAACAATGTTGTGCTTTTTTTGCTCCAGTAAATAAGTCTCAAATCCGCATATTATTTATGAAACATGTACATTTTACCATCAACACGTTGTAGACGCAGCGTGAATGTAATTCTATTGCTCATTTCACTGCCCATACTGTATATTCACATTGTCTAAAAAATGATCTCTAAAATTATTATACACAGGAACTTTACAAGCATATTAACTGTGAGTTATCAAAAATAAAGATGAAATGTGTGTGTGTGTGGTACAGTGTGGGGACCAAAGATGGTAACACAAGTCATTTTTGACCTTGTGAGGACATCTTTTGGTACCCATGAGATCATGCTAAATGACGTTTATCTGAAAATGTAAAAATGGGTGATGTGTGTGTGTGTTTAATGGCTGAGCTAACTTACATTGTAGGAACTCCTCCCTAGTCTTGGGATTTTTGGAGGTAATGACTTTAATGGCTTTTACTAGAGAAATAAACAGATAATAATTCACATGTAAAATCATATAATCTATTACAACTATTAATTACATACGACAAGACTTGTTACTAAAATGCATGTCTGTCATTTACCTCTGCCAGATATCATTTGAATCTCTTCTTTGCAGAAATCCTCCAGTTTTTCTCTCAGTTTAGAAACAGATTTTCCCACATCATCAAAGGAGAGCTGAGAACTGACAGTAATGCTGGAAACATCTGAAGATCCAGGAGATCCAGAGAAAGACATGAACCTCTGCAGGATATAAACAAATAAAGGGAATAAATAAAATATAAAAAACATTGATTATCTACACATGGGTTTTGACTGCAGCTTTGCTCCAACTTTAAATGAATTAAATAATTTGAGCAATTTTAATCACTTTTACTATCAATATTCCCACATCATCAAAAGATAACTGAGAACTGACAGTAACGCTGGAAACATCTGAAGATCCAGGAGATCCAGAGAAAAACGTATAAAACAAATAAATAAATATAATTTGTCTTTCTTAATATCGTGATATCTTGTTGCCTCTAAATGCCTAATCTATTCAGTACCTGAAGTACTCAAAGTACTTAAAGTGAATTCTAAAGGTCTTTGTTTAAGATTTTATTTTCTGTCTTTTTGCCTATACAGTACAGTGTGAGAGAGGACAGAAAGAGAAGGGGGGATCAGAAAGAACCATAAGCCGGAACTCAAACTTGGGTGCTTACAACTTTAACCACGCTATAGAGACCAAATTACAGAGTCCTGTTACCTGCAGGAAATAGATGTGATCATCTGTGTGTAAAACTGCTTCAGTTCAGTGTCTCTTCTCTTCAGATCATTAATCTCCTGCTCCCAGACACCTCTTCAAGACTCCTTCAGCTTGACTCACTGCAGTCATTTCTTGATCTCTGATCAGTCGTGTCACTTCAGAGCGTCTTCTCTCAATGGAGCGGATCAGTTCAGTAAAGATCCTCTCAATGTCCTCCACTGCTGTCTGTGCAGAGCTGTTAAAACACACATTACAATCAGATCTACTGCTGCTTCACACACAGTCTGTGACACACAATGAGCTTCAGTCAAACTAAAACTGAACAAACACTAGATTCCTCACTGTGTCTGAAACTACTCATCCAGAAGATCTCGAAACTCACCTTATGAGAGTCAACAGCCTGTTTCAGATCCTGAAGATCTTTCTCTCTCTCCTGAATTCTCTGCTGTAACTTTCCTTGTGTCTCTACCAAAGTGTCTGTGGAAAACTTATAAAATAACCATGAATCATGACTAGTGGAAATCTAGCTTTGTTTTATTACTGTCAATCTTCATTTGATTTAATCTACGTGAGTTTATACCTGTTTCTCTGTCCCTCTCTGCCAGAGCTGTCACAGTGTCGTGGTTTTGTGCATCCATCGTACACAGATAACAAATGCATTGCTGATCAAGTGCGACAGAAGATTTCTAGTTGTTTATCATGTTTTTGTGCAGATCATTTCTTTTGTAGCAGTCCAGTAGCATTAATCACTTTGTGCTTTTACCTTTAAAGAAAGTCTCATGCTGGTGCCGAGATGATTTTGACAGTAAGAGTTCAGACACACTAGACAGGACTTGACTGCGTTTAGTTTTCTCTCAGTACAGACGTCACACTCCACATCTCCAGGTCCAGCGTAACAATGAGCAGAGACATGAGCTGATCGAAGGCTTGTATTCTTCAGTGTCTCCAGCATTTCAGCAATCATCACATTCTTACCTAAAACAGGTCTTGGTGTGAAGGTTTGTCTGCATTGAGGACAGCTGTAGATTCCCGTCTGATCATCCTGATTCCAGCAGTGTGTAATACAGTTCATACAGTAACTGTGTCCACAGGGAATAGTCACTGGATCCTTCAGTAGATCCAGACAGATTGAACAGATGAACTGATCCTCAGCCACTGAAATATTGGCTTCTGCCATTTTCTTACAAACACACAGACACAGAGAGCGTGTACAAGCCTGAACAGTACTTGCAGTAAGTTTCAGGTTTACTTGAAAATATGTTTCCTTGTTCTGTTTAAAAAAAACCCTCAACAAAACATGTTGGACTGGTGTTACAAGTGAGACTTGTTATATTATCAGCATATCAACTCCAGTCAAACTGTTTTTGTTTTAAACAATTTCTTACTATTTCATATAACAGCACACTTTCAAGTCTGCATGGACTCCCCAGATTTATGCAAAACCTGCTAATACACATTATTCCAGCATGGCTTGAAAAGTTTTCCTGGACTAAAGTATTAGTAAAAGTAAAATATTTCTTTTCTTTTTACAAAAATATTGACATGGACTATACATTTTACTTGTTATATTAAATATAATTTATTTTTTTATGTTTACATTTTTGTTAAACTTTGTTTACTTATAAATTTATTTGAGATTTTAAAATTTAATGACGAACAAAAGTGAGTTTCCCACGAAAAGACTTTTATTTTGAAACGTGTGACGTCAATTCAAAATGGCTGAACTAGACATTGGAAAACATTGTGATGTTGAATCATGCAAACAAAAAGGTATTATTTTAATTTTGTAATTTAAAGCTTTGAAAAAACTAGTTGCTCGATGCTATTATTAAACATTATAAGATACTATTAAATACCATCTGTGCTCTATAATGATTACATCAAGTGATACTAGTCTGTGAGTCATCTTCACTGGGTTTTCTTTTTAAATATTGTTCATTAAAATCACACAGCAAAATGACTTCGTGTTTTGTGTTAATGCAGATTTTCTACCGTTTGTATGTAGCAGCTGTTCTGGAGTATTTTGGTAAGATTTGATGCTTAACAGATAAATAGTACAGTACACTCAAAACAATTACAAGATTGTGCCCTACTTTATATAACTACCGTGTACTTTCATAAGAAAAAAATTGCTGAATTGTTCTTATTATTTATTTACGTGTTCTAGTTAATAAGTATGGTTTGGGGAGAGGGTCAAAAAGAAAGATAAATACTTTAAATGTCAGTAACTTAACACATATGTACCCAATAGTTACAGTGTATTGCAGTACATTTCTCTTATGTAAATGCTAGTAGTTAAAGACACTAAATATAAAGTGAGACCAAATATTGTACATAAATATAAAAAATGTATACATTGTCTTAATAAAAGTAAAGACAGGGAATAAACCGGAAACAGTTGCTTACATTTGTTACTTTGTTCATAATTATACAGTCATGTCTTTGTACTTATTACAAACATTATTTTTATTATTCATGTCACATTAATCTTCTCTATTTAAAGTTTAGAACACAGAAGTAGAGACTCCCACTGCTGTTCAGAGGTGAGAGTCTGATTATTTTTTATTCAGTTTATTTGTTAATTTAAGACATGACATTCAAGACAGTGACAGGCATAGTTGGTGCAATACAATGTTACAACAAAAACAGTCAAAAATAGTAACAATTGTGCCACATATTTCTTTATAGTGGCTCCATTTTTGTTTACACAGTAGACTTGTTACTGGTGTTTAAGTTGTTTGAATTAACAATTACAACAACTGGTATTGAAGTTGTTATAATAATATCTGTAATATAGATTATAGCCCAGACTCTTTCGGTTAGCAGTGTGTTTCTGTGTGCGTTCAGGTACCAGTAACGAGAGAGATATCTGGGTCCGGAAGAAGCACATCACATCCATGCAGCTTTGAGGATTGCAAAGCAAGAGAGCTTCTTCCTGTCATCTGTCCACACTGTGAAAAACACTTCTGTCTTGGGTACAAACACCTTCCAGATATCCCCTACATTTCCCACTTACCTACTATGTACACAAATTAAATTGGTAATAGATAAACTCTAATATAAAGTTAATAATTAAAAGAAATTATCAAAAATTCAACGCTTATGACTCCCTTCAGTTGTAAGTTATTGGTAAATACTGTATCTTTGTCAGTCTTACTGTGTAATGAAAATGAATATGGATTGAGGCTGTGAAGCTTGTAAATTACAAAAAGCATCATCAGCCTAATCTTTTTGACTTGTGTTTTGTATAGTAGACCACACAATCGTTTACATAATATTTAAGTGTCATAATCCTAATCATACCTGTTACTCCCTCTACTTAGACATCGCCATCAAGATGACCATAAATGTGAGAAGCTGGAGACACCAAAGCCTCGCATGGCTGCAACACAGGAGCTGGTGCAGAAGATAGTGGGTTAGTTAACCAGCTTTATGTCCCGTCTTTTAGACTGTTTATTTTACTGTTCCAGTGTTTCAGTATCAAACAAGTCAGTACATACTAATCTTATCCACCAGAGGGCAGTACATACCCTTTCTTAGATAAACATCTTGTCGTCTTGATGGCTCAGAATCCAAACAATAATCTTCACATTAATTTACACAGAGTCAAAGAAAAATGCACCAGCAAGTAAAGGCAGAAAAGGAGCGAAAAATGCTGCAACGGCAGCAAAAGTTGCATTGATGAAGCTTAAGATGCATGCATCAGGAGATAAAGGCCTACCACAGGTATCAGAGCCAGACATTTCATTACAGTGACTTACATTTCTGCTATGAACAGAATCTATGAACAGCTATTACCTCAAAGATCTGATCTCCTCCACAGACAGAAAGGACATATTTCCAAGTATTTCTGCCCAAAGAGGCTAAAGACACAAGCTTGCCCATGTTCTTCAGTTCCAAATGGAGTGCCGGCAAAGTGGTGGATTTCACTGCATCCCAGGCCGGTCTGAAGAACAACAATAATGTTCTCACAGCTAAGGTCAGTCAACACAATACCATATCTGGCACTTGCTGATCACTATTGTTATCTATACACATTTTATTGTTGCTTTTGGTGTATTGTAAAGTGAAGTTCTGTTTTTGTTTAATTTTCACCATTGCTTGATCTGTACAGAAACTTCGTCTGTGTCACCCTGATACGGGCGAAGCCTTTAAGATGGACGCAAGCCTTCAGTCACTTCTGTCTCATGCCGAATATCCTCTGCACAACGGAGGCAACGTCATTCTGGAGTATCTGGACAATGAGAGCTCTGGAGTTGATGATGTCAATGCCTATATTCCATCTGTGTGATAGAAGAGACTGTAACTTACACGGTTTATCACAGTTTATTGTAAATTTAGATTATTGCCTTGTTTACTGAAAACATAAGTAAACAATAACTTGCAAGGACTTTTTTCATATTAAAATCATTGTAAATGTATTCAGTAGCTGAATTTCTGAACATTTTTTATAAATCAATGCAGTTTGTAAACTTGGAACAACCGCAGAGATGATTCCAAGAAGCACCCTTTTACTATAAGACATGAAACAGGAATTCTTAAAGCCCTTTCACATTGGACGTGCAAAAACGACCTACCTGTCAGACAGAAATGATTCACTAATGTATCCTTCCTTATCCATCCTTTTCTGTGTAAAAAAACGACATATTCTGAAACCTATAATGAGAAAATGTTTAAATTTATGCTGACATAACAAAATCATATAGCTTTGCAGACTAATTTTGAAATTGTTTAGCAACATTAACTTTTCTCTCATCCACACAAGCATCAAACGAGGTATGAGAAAATTAATTATCTCTGTTTTTTTGTCCATAGCAGTACAAACAGTGTGGGTGGGATCATCATACTTCCATAAAAACTGTCTCCAAGGGCTTGTCACACATCAAGCATCTTCAAGATGTTAACACGGTTCTTATGAATTAAGATTAGACTGCCTCAGGTTTTTCTTTATTTTAATGCATTCTTAGATTATAATGCATTCTTTAATTATTTATAACAAAATCCCACCTCATTATAAGAGTTATGGCAAAAAATGTTTGGAAATCTTTATTTATAATTACAGGCAAGATAGAAATACACATATAGCTTAAGGGTATACAATATATATGGCACAGATCTGAAGAATGATTCAGAATAACAAAACTATGTCTCTCTCATAGACCCTATATTATATAAGATAAAGAGAAAAAAAATCCAAAGTTTGTGTCCAAATTGTCTCCAAAACGCATGCTTGCTCACACACACATACACACCCACACTGGTTAGCCACAGATAATGGTTCATTGAACAGTTTGCGAGAATGGCTGGCTGTCTGGATTTTAGTGCAAAGTAAACTACAGTTGATCAATGCTTGTATCAACCCACACACTGTGTAGGCTGAGATTTACACCCCAAACATCCCCAAAACAGCACAGGGTGAATGGAAGTGATTTAGGGTGAAGTCTCTGAATAAATCTGTCAAACATGCAGTCTCAATGAAACCAAGAAATTGAATGAATTTATTAACTCAACAATTTTACAGGGATTATTTAAACAAATACTGTAATAAACAAATTATTTAAACATTTTCTATGCATTTCTCACTGATGTTGTTGATTTAAGTTGTTTTAATGCCTGACCACACCTCATACACACCATTAAACAATCATTTCTCACAACTCCTACCAAGATGGATTAACATTTCAAAGCCAGCTAAATTAACTCAATGGAAATACATCTTCGAACCCAAAGAATGCATCCAGAAAAGCAATGATTACCTGTAGTTTACTTTGCACTAAAATCCAAAAAACAGCCATTTAAAAAAAAAAAACTATTTTTACTCGCGTGACATTTGATCTCTGTATTTCACTGTATGAAAGTGAGCTGGCTCTTATAAACGTTGTGTAAAACCTTTGTGTTCAACAGAAGAAAGTCATATTGCTTTGGAAAGACAAAAGGATGAATAAATAATAGCAAAATATTATCTTTTTAATTTCTTTAAATAAACATTTACAAATAATATGTCAAGCAATCCGATCTGCCACATCCCTCACCTGCTTTAAGAAAAACACCTCTTCCACCAACACCTGACATCATAAAAAAAACAACTCTTTTTATCTTTCCTCTACAGGTATTTATCTAGCACTGCAAAACATTGTAAACTTAGGAAAGCACCTCTATTGCTGCCGCTTTTGATGTGTCGCTTCATTGTCTCCTAATATTTGTAAGTCGCTTTGGATAAAAGCTAAATGCCTAAATGTAAATATGTTGTGGTTTGTTAATGTTAAAGTTATTACAACCTGATACCATTAACATTACTATAACAAAAATGCAATCATAAACTGCATTGACATAACCCACAGATTTCCTAAATATTAGGCATAGAAATGTTAGTGTATCCATGAGACTTTGGCAGGCTGGTGTTTCTTAAAGAAGTTAATGTTGTGTGTGTGTCAGATAGACTCTGATAGAGTGAGTCGGGGCGTGTCTGATTCACAAATGAACGAGCTCCCTCCCATCACTCTTACACTTTGATGGGTCAAAGGGATCAAATAAGTAGAGAGAGGAAAGTGATGGGGATGAGAGGAGGAGGAGGGGTTAGGGAGGGATGTGCTGAGAGATTGACGTGATCTAATCCATTTGATCACTGACTCATTACGATATATAAGCACGACATCTTCATTTCTGAATTACGAAGACGGAAGGAAGGGACTGTCAGCCCTGAAACACCTGTTACTGAACAACTATCGTCCATAGACACATGTAAGTCCATCATTTCAATCGACTTTACTGTTTAGGTACGTTTCTTTTATTTAAACTACGTTTACTGTAATTCTAAGAAATGAAATGAGATGAAAGCACATAAAGATTTGTGGATTACAGATCAATTGTATTGCATTACTTGAGAAAAGTTTGGATTATAGTTATAGTTAAAACGTGTAGTAAGGGGGTGTTCATGCAGTTTTTGTGTTAACATTTTTACATTTAAGTTTATGAAGAGGACGGAGCGTTGCGCTTTCATACGCGGTGTTTAAATTAAACGTTTCGAAACGCATGCGTTTTATTCGTCCTGATTAAATGCATTGAAAAAATGACTAAATTATGATCTATTATAATGTTACAGACAGACCTGATCATATTTCAACATGATCAATTTAAACAACAAAAGAGCAACAATGCCCAAGTGAAACAAACTAAAGTCTATTTTATTATAAATAAATAGGGTAGTAACTATTTTTTGGTGGATTAAAGCTACATATGTCATGGTTAAACTATTGTGGTGTGACAATGGTCAATTTGTAGTTGTTTTCCCACAAATGCCATACTGTAGTTAAACTATGGTGACTGTACTTAAAATCATGGTTAATAAGTAATGTTAATAAAGAAATATTACTAGCAATAAAGTAATATTAAATATGACCAATTAAATAGGATTTTAATTGCACTTACCTTCTTGCCCATCTCGTCTAGTGCCCTGTATCCAGAGCCAGCATGCTGCCTGACGCGTTAACAAAGTGCCTGATTGCGTCGCGTTTGGGAAGCGTCGCGTTCCTGGTGCTGCTCATCCTGTCCACGACTGCGACCTATGCACACGGCACCACAGTAGAGCACGACCTCCACATCGTCCACAACGTCGATAACAGAAGTACGTTTTTCACTTCATATTACTACACGAATCATATTAACCACAGTCAGTTATATTCATAGTTATGCACTGAAAAGTTATATGAAATGTGCAGTTGTTAGCCTGTTATTTCTATATCAAGCTATCATTACAAATTATTGGCTGAACACAATAAAGTCAGTCATATTAAATGGGTTAAAAATGATAAAAAAAATATTTGAATTGTCTACATGAGCAGATTTCTTTAGTTATTGTGACGTTTAAAGGTGTAGTTACAGTTAAGCAATATAGTGCATAATAACTGTGGTTTCATATCAAGCAAAAAAGATTTTGTATGATTGCAAAACATATTTCTTAACTGTTACTTTGGATGCATCCAAATCAGGTCCAGAGATTGACCCGTTCTGGTACGTGGGGCGTGGTGTGAGACCCATCGGGCGGTTTGGGAAGAGACAGAGTCCTGGCAGTCTACAGCCTGTGGTCAAGTCTCTGGAGCTCCTGTTAAACACTCTCAGGAATAAAGAGAGCTTGCGTAGTGCGCTTGCACAGGATGATTCAGACTGGTTACCATAACATCCTCATGTCTACAGCTACCTGTTACCTGTAATTATTCAAGTGTATTAGTGTGTAAATCTATACTGTTTTCTCATAATCTCCTTGGCTATGTGTACCTCAACATTTCTGTCAAATAAAACGACTGGCAAATGAAAATATCTGTACATATTACAAATGCAATCTATATTAATAAATAAACTGACAAATGTATGTTTGACTCCCTTCCACTGTTAGATTATTACAATGCATTGTGTAAATTTAAGCTCCACAATTGATTTTCTTTGTTCTACTACAAGAAAAACAGAATTCTGAATCCTTTCAGGAATGCAAATTTTATTCATGTATAGCTGAATACTGTTTCTGTCAGAAGTAATTTGGCACGTGAGAATTCATTGGTTTTTTTATACGTTCTGTTCCTGCTTTTAACACTTACGGTTAGAATACACAAAGACACTGTTCAGATAAGAGACGGGCTAATGTCCTCTAATGTTCATTCTGTTATCATGACAAACCCAAAATACACTTACAGAACCTAACATATTGCATTCTCTCTTCTCTTTTAGCAATTTATTCAGATGTAAATATGCATTCGATTCAAATAGAAAAATACATGACACTGTAGGACACTTTACATTTCTTCACTGTGCTTTTCATGGTACATTTTTACATCTATTAGAAATGTGATACATGCTTTTATACACAAACATTGCCATAGACAACAACAGAGAGCAGGACCCGTTTGAGACATTAAAAACTGTGAAAAGTAGAATGGCAAAGGTGAAGTAGGGTGGTGCAGAACAAATATTTCATGCTAGTTTAGTCTCTTCTGGCTTCAAAATGAATAAATAAGGGGTGTTAGATGAAAAATCTTAATAAAAATCTTTCTGAAAAAATTATGTGGATTACCGTAATTAAAATTTTAAGTTAAAACTTAAGGATTAAGTTAAATAAAATAAAGTTTACTATATGATTTATATTACCTGTAATCTAAAAACCCAATAATCAATGTGCCTGGATAGACAAAACAGCCTAGATTTCATTTAGATACACGGCATGATAAAATGACTTGTGTCAGATAATTCTTTATAAAATACAGAGGCCTAACTGTGATTCTTTAAACTTTTTTCAAGAATAAATTTAATCTGAAAGTTCAATTTGATCTGATTCGTCTCTGTAAAGAACCGTCCAAATATTATAAAAACTTTTAAATGATCTACGTGGCAATTGCTGTAAAAATGTACTGGTATAAACAATTATAGACTTTATAGAAACATAAGCTTTATCATAATGTTATACTGTTTCAATATTGGATGTATTCAATAATGTGCTATTAGGATGTTTTGGCTAATGCTTAGTAATAATTATTCATAGAAAATCAATTTTATAGCATGTCTAAATATTTTGCCTACATTGTTATTTAGCAGCTGAATGTTAATACTAAAGCAATGCAGAACACAATGTAACGGCCAGGTATTTCAGATTAATTAAACAATATTAGGGGTCAGCCCACAAGCACTTGCAAATGACTGAAGTGTGTTTTACTGAGATGGAATGTTGGCAAGGATGAGGCAGTGATTTGATATTCCTTTTCAAGAGATCACTGGATATCCTGGGTTAATTTGGACACAAGTGTGAATACACGTGGGGTTTATGGTTTTGCAAACACACACTCACATGCGTGCACACACATACACACACAAACTCATTATATGGCAAGTTGGTCAAGTACTATCCAATAATACTTGACACTGATGCTCAAAAAAATGACATGCAAAACCCAAGTCTCAGGGTTTCCCACCTGAATACAGTTTCAGTGACTACAATAATGACAAAGACCAAACTTTAAAAAATAATGTTAGGAAAAAGAAACCTGAGTTATTTGGGCCAAATATGAGAAGAAATATGTTCATGGAAACGATGAATTCAATTCAAAAAGGTCCTGCAGATATTTTGTGTTCACTTTCACATAGACATTTCATACACTTAAAACTTTTACCAAATATCGTCCAGCCTTTTTTATCCATTCACATTTCCAACATACAGAACTCAGACATGTACAACACTCAGAAAACAGTAAGAAAAGGAGAAGGAGAAGTCCCGGATTGGTAACATTTACCATTGTCCATCTATGTTACATGTGTAGAATGCTAAAATTACAATTACCCTCTGTGGTGGTTCAGTGGAGGTGTGTGGTCTCCTTTAAGGCAGAGAGATACAGATGTGGTTGCCCTGGTTACTGGAACACAGAGGAACAGAGCTTAAGCTGGACCCGTGGTTGTCCAGAAGCATTAGTGCTGATCATATTGGAGGACCGAAAGTTGGATCAAGGCACTAGTGTGGAACAGCCTGATGGTCCTAGCAGTCAAATAGTGAAGTAATATTTGAGAAACGTGGAGATCGCGTATTGTCTTGTCATGGCCTCATAGATCTCACCTGTGGCTCAGGTTTAAATTCCTTTTCTGTATGGAAGAAATTCAAAAGACTCTTTTAGTAAAAACATACTAATAGCCTCCTTACTGCGGCCACACTTTTCCATGGCGGTAGATTGTGTCCAAGAGTGATTTTACTTAATGTGCAAATGTCTTTTAAAACATAGCTCGCTTAGCCTAATTTCACAGACATTTACTTACTCTTATTTAACATTTACTTAAAATTATGAGCGTTTTTAAATATTATTTAAAATGAAATTAAACATTAAACTTAAATTAAAATTTTAACAAAAACTTTTGACCAATAAGCACTGTTTAGAAAATCCACCAAAATTTCTTTTTGTTTTGAAAATGAGAAAAGACATTTGAAAGCAATCTAAAAATCCCCCAAAATTTCACTGCGCTAATTTTGAAATTAAGAAAAGAGATTCTAATGCAAACTTTAACGAACAATTTACCACACTAATTTGGAAAATAAGACATTTTAAACCAAACTTTAAAATGAAAACAAATTGAAAAATGTACAGCGCGAGTTTGAAAATGAGAAAAGAGATTTAAAAGCAAACTTTGACGAAAGATTCTTTGCTCGAATTTTAAAAATAAAAAAGTAATTTAAAAGCAAACTTAATAAAAATGTTATTTTATTAATTATTTAATTTTTTAAAATGGATTAATTTATTATAATTCATCATTTTTATTTAATTTAAGATTTGAAAAAAACCTTTAATGAAAAATATACAGCAGTAGTTCAAATATACCGCAGTAGACTGCACGGCACAAAGGAAGATTTGAACAACCCTTAAATTTGACTCTGTTCTTTACACAAAGCTATCATATATTTTACAGTCTTATATATTGCTTTTAGAAATTGCCTTCTGCTTTGCTTTATAGAAAAGAAAGAAAGTGTTTGAAATGACGTAAGGGTGAGTAAATGATTTTCATTTAAAGAGAAAACTATTCCTTTAATATCACTAACCAACCTTGTGATGTAATCACATGGATTTTGTTGAACAGCACAAAAAGAGTATTAGGGAGAAACAGCTGTTAAACAACGTTGGCTACATAGAAGTACCACTTTAGGCCTCCTACAAGGTGATCATCACCGTCTCCAGCTACTGCTAGACTTACATGACTAACAGCTAAACTGGAACAAGTGTGTTTTATCCTTTGATACAGCTAATATGAAATAAAGAAATCAATATGAATCATGATCATATCAATGGCCAGGGCTAAAGAGAAACCCCATTAATTAGCAGAAACATAGTAGCATAAGACAAGAGTGGAAGAGAAATAATACTGCCAGTCGGCTTACTGTTTCTTCTCTAATGGACCCTCTCCTCTTTTCTTCTCCTACATGGTGCATTACGTCTCACACCTTTTCGCTAGTGACCCATTCCACCTTTCTTTTCATATCAGAATGTGTAATGTCACTTGGTGTGAAAACATGTTTTTTTTCTCTACATCTCTCCCTGCTTAACATCAACAGAGAAAAAGGTGCTCTTTTCAATGAGGCAGACTGAAATGATGCCTCTGGGGTGTTAGTAGGTTCATAAGGTGCGGTCACACAATGCAGCAAACGAAGCTCCAATATGAAAATTAAGGCAAATGCAGAAGATTCATATTTCACTTCTGAAACAGAATCTGTGGAGGATATTACAGCCTATTTGCTAATCTTTAATAATTAGATAAGCTAGAAACATGAAACAAGCCAGGATAGAAAATATTAGCAATTTAAGACCATGATTGCTGAACCGGAGCTGCTTTGTCTTCAAAACACTTCTGTAACATTGCACAGTAAATCAAGAACAAATAAGGCTTCATAAAGCAAATGAAAATGAATGGAAAACAGTGAGCCATCAACTAAGCCAATAACTAAAAGACCAAAGGGTTGGTCAGAATAGATAAATAAATAAATGTTAATGAACAGTTCGACCAGCATTAGTTCTCAAATCTCATAATTCACACATGGGAAGTCAAGATGTATCAGTGTTAGATTTCATGTCTATGACTGGACATGCATGTTTCGCATCATTGACACCTGATGTGATGCGTCTCGACACTTTCATTCAAAATGGCAGAGAGGAAGACTTTTTAAAGCTAAAAAGACATCGTGAAAGCTGAACTGTATATTAGCTTTGTGAGGTATAGTGTGTGTTTGTTATTTGCCCATAATCTTGTCCTGCAGTCAGCTTATAACTTGAAGTCATACGTGAGAATCATTGATTATGTTATATTAGTATATGTGTGTTCAAACCTGTTGATAGACTTCTGAGAGGAGGTGCAGGAAGTTTCCTCCTCTGATGCCGAGAAGAGTCCAGCGTCTGGGGCTGACATAGAAAAACACCATTACTATTTCACAGTTATTGCCATTTGCATTTACATTAATTTATTTAGCAGATTTATTTTGTCAGTGAGCTAACACTAAGTGCCGTCTACAAAGCTGTGTTTACAAGTAGCACCACAGTTGAAGCTGGGGAAAATTACAGTAAATACATGAAAATCAACAAAATTTCAAAGTTTAGTATAAATGTGGCATAAAAATAAAACCCACCTTAGGTTTAGACTTGTACTTGGAAAACCGCGTGCATGTGGACACATTCAAACCCGCAGATTTGAGGGATGCTATTCTTGCCTCAATATCTGAGATCTACACAGGACAAGTTAAATTAAAGACAAGTTGGGTTAGTATGTTTTATAGGGATTTTCCATAGACATAATGACTTTAATACTGTATATTGGATCCCTAATGCTCACCCTAAACCTAATCCTCACACGAACCTGCACTTTTACATTTTTAAATAAACATGATTTATAAAGAGCGTTTTCCAAACACACACACACCTGGAGCTCAGACTGTTGCACCTGTGCGGCAGCAGTGGCCACCTGATCCTCCAGAAAGGCCAGTTCAGTTTCAGTGGTGGAGCTGCTAATGCTGCGAGCACATTCTTCTAAGTCACTGAGCGCCCCCTCTAGACTGTACACTGCACCTGCGGCCAAATACACCTGCATACAAGATCCAGAAATCATCAATTAAATCTCCAGGTAAGCTCATCTGAATTTTTTAAAATTCAATTCAGTGTGATTCAAATTTACTTCTATACCAATTTTGCATTGTTGTAAAGCAGCTTTATATACAGTATATACATGTTCAGACCAATATCTGCAGTGTTTAATCATTCACTTCAGCACAGAAAGAACATAGCCTTGAATCAAATCTTATGTTACAATCTGTGGTTTTATAAATAGCACCCATTATTAAACTAAATGACCTTTGATTTCTTTTTAAATTTTCTTTGTTTAAAATAATATACGAGCAATAACATCAAAAATACTTTGGCTCTTCCTTGTCATTTATGAATCTTACATTTTCCTCCATCTTGGTGAGGTGCTGGTCCAGCTTCTTGTTTCCTGGACCAGAAGACAGTGGTGTACTAGCTGGAGAAGGATCATGAACTTTGCCTTCTGCCTCTCCAAGTAATTCCTCTGTGGCGTTTAGAACCTTCAGAACTTCTGTGGTGATGCTGCACAAAGACGCAGCAGAGTTCTTCTGCTCCATGGCCATAAATATACACGTAAACAAGAGACAGAGAAAAAAAACAGCATGGATAATCATTCATAGAATTTTAGCTATTGGTACAATTCTGTGTGTTTACTAAGACATTTATTATTAAAACAATAAAAAACACAAAAGAACATTCCACTGTTAGGTGGATCATGACCCTTCTCAAGGCCCTTTTTACACTGGTACTTAAGCACACACACACATTTCTTATCTTCCTCAAGATGTTGGATCAATAAGGAGGATAAGAAGATTATGGCAACAAAGGAAAGTGACGTGAGTATACATTGGCAAGAAATACTATAACACGTCACAGGAGAGAGGTCCTCACTGAGGGTGTCTTGAGCTAAAGTAATACCCACTTGTCAACACACACACAAAAACACTATTTATGTACACTCGTGTTATTTTATCTTATAGCTCCTTTAAAGACAAAATATTCCCATCTGTTGTACCAAAATAGTATATATGGAACAGTTTGATGTCAATTAATTTGGTTGTGCCTTTAAGAGACAGCGGACAAGAAGTGTGACGTGACTGAGAGCATGTACCACTCTCATATAAGACTTCAAACCAGAACACACGTCATCACAAGCCTGTGAAAGAGACAGGAAAGGTTTCTTTTTTGTCAATATGTTTTTCAAAGTATACCAAGAGTTCAGCCTGAATACAAATAAGCCATTGATATTAGACGTACACCGGTGTGTGTATGTAAGACAGTAAGGATACATGAAAAACGGTAAAATCATAAGATGAAATGACTTTTCAAGATGACAAAGTGAGAATGAAAGAAGCAGGAAGAAAAGAGAAGACCTGCGTGATTCAGTAATGAATACTTGGGGAATCAATTAATGGTTGGTTAATGCTTTGATCAGAAAAATAATTGATCCAAACGCACTCATCAGAGCATGAGTGCCTCGAAGTATGAAAGAGACCGACGTGTGTGCTTGAGACATGGACGTGTATATAGAGGGAACATGCGGAAAACAGGTAGGTGTACAAGACTGATTAAATTCAACACCCCAATGAAACCCAAAGGTACTCAGAGACACACATCCACCCACAAGCACACAAATCCCAGCCAGACCCACATAAACCTCTAAAATACTACACTCATACATCTTATGTATATAACTTTTTATATAATTATAATTTTAATTTCTTTATTTTTTGGGCTATGTACAGTATATACTCTATATATATACTTTGGAAAGTGTGTGCGTACATTTGACAAATAAAGCTCATTCTGATTCTGGTCTCCAAATCAAATAATTAGTACACGGTAGAATTCAATTTATAAATCCTTAAAAGCGCACACAACAATGCATATTTGACATTAGGTCATTTCCATTTTTATACCGTTTCATTTTGGTGTAATTGGTGTGTTACCTTATTTTAAAGCAAAAGAGTGCGCAAAAGAAAAAAACATCTGATATAATACTTAGTCTAATATCCCAAGACAGGAAAACAATATTTCTGTATGTTAAGCACCTTCATTACATTAATAAACAAACAAACAAACATGTCTGTAAAGTTTAATTGATAAAGCAGCATAAAAGTCCATTTCCACGAAACACACAAACTGATAAAAAGGTATAGCTTGAATGCATCGCAAGTCACTCTGAATAAAAGTGTTTGCCAAATACATAAATGGAGATGTATTTATACAGTATTTGACTGTATTTATAAAAAGTGCCAGGACATACACCACCAGAACTAGATGCAAGAAAAGACTGCGGGAACACAGTCTCCTTTGATTTTTGCCTGTAAATAAATGTGTGTGTTTGCAGAAAATAAGAGGTTGTAAAATATACTGTGTGTGTTTCCTTATAATAGACTCTGAAGTGTCTGAAGATAGTTGATGTGTGATGCAGGGACATGATCCAGACCCTACAGTACATCTCCTGATCCTGATATATCTCACCTGCTGTAAGAAAGAGGAGAGTAAGAGAAGCTTCTGCTGTAGGGCACCATCACTGACACCCTCCTGAACCAATATGAAAAGATGGAGAGAGATAGAAAGAGATATAGAGAGAGACCATGGGGTTCAACAATGACAGAAGCACAATATGAGAAAGAAAACAGACACAAACAGAAAATAAAGTGGAAAGGTAAATAGATGTGTGACGGACATTAGACAGGACAAACATTCAATGATAGTACAACTAATAAATCTAAATTCTGTCATTATTTATTCATGTCATTTCAAAACCATATGCTATTACTGTCTTTGTGTTTTTATATAATTGCTTTTGCATTTACAAAAAAGTAACAGGCTAGTATCGTGTTTTTTGGAAACAAAGGAAAATAAAAATACCAAAATCATGGTTTCATGGACGTGCAGCTCGTGTCTGTGTCCTGATTCAAAAATGATTTCGGCTGGTTTACAAAGAAAAAGAGTTTTGTGCAAAAACCTTTAGGTAATAACATGGGGATTTGAATAATTACAGGAGAAGTAATTAATGACAGAAGCTTCATTTTTTGTTGTATTATTACTTGATAAATATGCTTGACAGAAATCAGGCTGGAAATTACAAGACAAGACCAGATGCAAAAGTAAGAAGAACTCAGAGAATCTAACAGTGTTGCCCTTTTTGTGTGCATTGCCAGATGTTCTCACAACATCCAGAGAGGCTCATGCGTCAGATTCATACACCACACTTCCACATGCACAATACAAGTCCAAAGTAACAACACAGAATCGGGATTTTGTTAAACATGCTTCTCTGTCTGTGCGTTTGACCTTCATTGTGATTTAGATCATTTATAGATTCATAGTCATTTTAACTTAAGTTTCTTTATCAACCTGGATAAAGGAAACCTTGGTGTGTAATATTTATTTGAATCCAAACTATAATGAGCTGCCTTAGTGAATACAGTGTCATCAAAATCATAATATCATTGTACTATATTATTGTTTGTACCAAGATATTTAAAAAAGCTGTGGTAACATACTCAAAAACATGACAATAGAAGTGAAAACGTTCATTTTAGATGGAATTGTTTCCTATTAAAGCTTTGCAGTATTAAAAAAACATACATACTGTATTTAAAATCAATATTTCTCTTCATCTTGAATGAACATTTTGAGTGGTTTTCATAAGTATGTGAAACATTTTCTCTGTTTGTGCTTGTCTAACAGTTCAGTATGATATTGACCTTATCCGAAAGCATGCAACGCTGGCTACAACAACTGGTTTGAAACAGCTGTTGAATCCATAAAACACTGTTTAGGAAGGCAGCTCACTAAATTTGGAACAGATCCTGGGCAAATTACAAAGAAATAGTCATTTTTAGATGATGTCAGTGTTATCTTGGCTTACCTCTGATGGAGTCATTGACTCCTCCAGACCACAGGGGGCACTGTCTGGAGATGTGGCGGTCGATCTCGTCTTTGTCTCAAGTTGTTCTTGTTTCTCTGACCCAATTTCAGATTTGCTTTTCTGTAGCGATATTCTCTTCACCTTCTCCTCACTGCACTCCTCTGATTCATAGTCGTCCTCCAAACTTCTAGTTCGCTCCATTTCTCCTTCCTCTGTTACACTGGTTACTTCCTGTTTCTCTTCTTCTTTACACTTCACCCTCACATCAGGTTCACTGTCCATGCACATGCTCTTCATTTGCATCTCAATCTCTGCTTGTCTCTCATGATCACTTTTCATCGGAATCTCAATTTCTTGTGTCTTTCTTCGTCTCTCTCAGTTTGTTTTTCCAGCACTCTTTGTGTCTCTCGCTCTCTTTCAGTCTGTCTTTCCATTTCCTTCTGTCGCGCTCTCTCTCTCTCTGTATTTATCTGTCTTCCCGCATCACCTGTACCCGTCTCTCTGATTTCTCTATCAATCCTCTTATCACTTTCACGCCTCTCCTTTGGTGTCATTATTTTACTTTCTTTCTCCCTCACACTGTTCATTCCCCTGTCGCCTTCCCTGATTGGCTCGAAATCAGATGACATCACATCCATCTCGCTACTTTGGCCAACCAGCTCACAGAGTTTGGATCTCAGTTCCTGTTCCAGGGTTTCATTGACAGAAGAGGCCCTCAATAGGGGGCCCTCAATGCCAAACGCTTGTTTGCCGGCCCCTGATTGGCCGAGCATCGGCGGGCTGGCAGCACTAGAGTTGTGGGTCACTGTGTTTTGATAGTCAGGCTCGGGGGTCATGGCATCAGAGGTCAAAAGCTCAGGTGGGGTCACAGTGTCTGGAGTGTGGTAACTGAGAGGGGCTGGAGTCTCCTGACTCTGCTGTCGACGCATCATCATGACGTTAAGGAGCAGAGCGCTATTCTCCTGAGATGAGTTGAGGAAGAGAGAAAGAAGCAGTATGTATATGATAGAAAGAGTCAGTATAAATGAGAGAATCAGTATGAATGAGGCTGACAAAAATAAAACAAAGACTTAATAAAAATGAAAAGCTTGTGAAAAATAGAAAGTCCTAAACATGTTTAAGCAGCTTCGACAACCCTGCCTTACACTGCCACCTACTGGTCAAATATAAGAAACATTATTTTATTTTTATACATTTTATTTTGATTTTAAAATATTTACTTAATTACAATTGTTTATTTTGTTTCCTCAGTTCATTATTTTACATTAATTACTTTTCTGTCAATTTTTTTAAATAAAATATATTAATAAGGCTGTAATTAATTGAATAAACCTAAAACTGTCACTGTCCATATTGCATGCACATAAAAATACACTATCCAAACTACAATTTTTTTTACATTTTAGATATATACATTTTTTATTTTAAATATTTTTTATTTTAAATAACATTCACATTGTTATAATTTTTTTGTTTGTCAAATATTTATTCTTGAGTCTTAGACCTTTCCATCAATATATAGTTTGTCATGATTAGATTAGAATTCAACTATGAAATATTAAAGTGAATCGTGAAATAACCTCCTGTGGAACAGTAACAGGTTAAAATAATTAACGCAATATTGCTTAAATCAAGTATAAATCAAGTTTTATGAATAGATGACATAAATTTCCAGATCAAAAAGGAAACATAAATATTTATGTTATATCTACACACAAAAGTTGCTATTATTTTGCATACTGTACATTACTGAAAAATGAGAGCTGGTTCAGTGTGATTTCTGCACACATCTGTGCTTTAAGTTCAGATAGATGATTATGATATCCAAGATGACCTCACGCAAATCTGTACATATTTTACAAGGTGGCTAAATCGTATGAAGTGAATTGTACAAAAACATATGATTATTAGAAAAAAGAAATGAAGGCATATCTAACTAAAACGCACAAGTTGTACAAAGTCGAACAAATTAGCCACCTCCTAAAATATGTACGAATTCCCGTAAGATTGTGTTATGATATCATTATCCACAATGCTAAAGTCTGTTGTTTTTCTCACCGCTGTGGCAGCACTATAAAGTGCATTATGTGCTCGGCTCTGTTCTGACGTCTCACGCTTGCTTTTACGCCGCCTCCGTGACCTTCTGACCTGCTCGCTCCTCTCCTCCCCATCACTACTGTCCCCTCCCAAACGGGGGTTAAAGTTCACATCCAGGACCTGTGGCCTCAGAAGAGGTGGAGCAGCAGTGCTTGCGGGATGTCTGAAAGGAGGGCACAGGTTTGGATCAGGTGGCCCTTTCTTCCTCTGGGGTGTAATGTGGGTGGCTCTGCGCGCTCGAGTCGATGGGCCGGTTGACATTTCTGAGTCCGAGTTGAGGGTCTCGGTGTTGGTGTACTGACCCGAGGAGGGTGATGTCACAGCCGGGTGTTGTGTGTATGTCCATTCAGGGTCGTGTTGAGAGTCAGTGTAATATGTTTCGTCGGAAAGACGGCGGCGAAACTGTAGCAGGGCGGCTCCCCAGCCCCCCTGGTCCTCTGGGTCCGAATCGGAGCCCATTTCGTCGTAGGCGGACACGACACCTGATTCTTTCTCTAGAACGCTGAAGACGAGACTCTTTCGCTTGGTTAGCAGACTGGGCCGGGAATGCTGGGAGCTCTGTAGGGCGATCCAGTTACCATCAGGAGACTGTAGTACAGAAGACGCACCTGCGGAGAGAGAGACAAGCACAGCATAGACCATTAAACCCACACAAAATTAGGATATATTGCTTTACTGTATATACACTTTGTGTGTTTTAGATATATTTAAATATATTATTTTTCTGTGTTAAAATATATGACCCTGATTATTTCACTATGATGAAATATTTGACACGGCCTTACTCAGTAAATATTAAAGATATCAAAGTTATATTCTTACTAGATTACGTTAGTTATGTTCTTACTAGAGTTGTCCAGACGGTCAACACTTTTCCACCCTGGAAGTGATGATGCTCTGGATTCCCTCCTGAGTGAAGAGTACTTCTGGATGTCCTTTTCTACCTCTGAACTATCAGGAATCCCAGGGGCCATACCCACCTCAGGACCTTTCTCTGGTGAATCGTCACTGGTTATAGATAATGTTGATCTTGACCTCTAAACACACACACGCACATTCATCCCACATGCAGGAAAACATTAGTTATCAATCATTATATCATAATAATTCATATCGGTATATTAACATGCAGCTCACACACAGTTTACAGATTAATGTTGTGTGTATAATCTACAAATATTAATTAGACCACTACAGCAGTGGTTGTGCGACCTTCTCTACTTGATGTCACATGTTAGTGTTTAAATGACAAACAATGGTTGACATTACAGAAGCATTACAGAATCCTTTCAAGCGTTAAATTGTTATTTCATTCTGTAATTACAAACACTTTCAGTCAAATATCTCTATGTGAGCAGAGAGTATATTATCTTAAAATAGCAGCACACGCACGCACGCACGCACGCACAGAATAGATGATTTCATGAGAATTATTCAGGAATAAAAATGTGTTATTATAAGATTTTATTATAATTGATTTCTAACTGTTTTCAGACGCACAAAGTTCAATTTTTTGTATTGCTTGGCATATAATAAAAACAAAAATGGTGTATATGGTCTAAAAAGGAAACTGCACTGTAGCATTACATGCAGGTTGCAATAAATGTGTTTCACCAGCAGGGAGCGCCAGAGACTTATATTACAGATTGATTTCATGTGAATAACATCTAGAAAAATTCACTACAGCACACACACACACAGACAAAAACACGGCACAACACTACTTAAATAGGTTTCTTGTTGTGTACGTGTGTGTGGACACACTCTTACCCACAGTGAATAGTGGCTGGAGGTGTCGGCCTGTGCTCCTGCGCCGTGCTGGGAAGTAGTGTGTGAATGCTGCGCTGCGTGTGCGTTTGGTGTCGAGGTGGGAGACGGCAACTCGCTACTCTGAATCTGAGGCCATACAAACTCATACTCGGCCTGAACCTCAGGCCTCTTACCCCTCTGAATAATCTACAAAGCGAGAGAAAAATGAATTGGAATACAGTTGCATTTACAGTAATTTAGTTGAGTGCAACATAAAATATATTTCTCTCTTACTTTTTGAACGATTGTAGTGGCGAGTTCTTCTATGAGCTCTTCTCTA
>CM032814.1:13297546-13362546 GCA_019155185.1 Beaufortia kweichowensis
AATAGCTCAGGGCCTATTCTAATTATAACAACGCTTTATACATGATCCATAGTAGTGACATTTATATGAACTGATTGACCTTT
The DNA here is from genome assembly GCA_019155185.1 of Beaufortia kweichowensis. Lineage (NCBI taxonomy): Eukaryota > Metazoa > Chordata > Actinopteri > Cypriniformes > Gastromyzontidae > Beaufortia > Beaufortia kweichowensis. The sequence goes on from CM032814.1 coordinate 13,297,630, forward strand.
AAAACCCATTTTTACAACATTGAGGACTAACTAAAAGTGTATGTGTACAGTATATGATTGTGTTTGGCTATGTGCATAATTGTGTAGGTGTAACGAATCAATGACCAATTCTGCTGTGTGTAATGGAAGATTTAACCTCATATAATGAGTGTGATGTACAGTCACTAGTTTATGAAAAATAGTATAAAGCTTTATTTCATCTAAACTAGAACACTGCTTTAATGTGCCGTCACTGCTGACATGGAGTTTAAAATGCTTTATAATTATTGTGTAGTTCAGTGACAACAGTTGTGTTGACAGTGCTTCATTATAACCATTGTGTAGTCATTGCTCTGTTATAATGACTGAGCTGTCAATGCTCTATTATAACATATAATTAACAAATACTGAATTAAAATCCTTTATCACTGTAACTACTGTTTTTTTAGTTTTAGAGAAGAATATTGCTTTACCGTACTATGATAATTGAGTTATTATTTTACAACACTACAGCACTAAAGCAGATCAAATCATCAACAGATGTTCATTCTCTCTATACGGATTATTCCAGCCATAAACAAAACCAGCTCTGAAATGCAACATGTTTAAAAAAAAAAGTAAAAAATGTTTAAAAAAATTGAACAAAATTGCAATACAATATAGTAAACGGCCAGTGAAATATGCACACACGCAGCAGACTGCAGTCTGTACCGAGAGACTGATGGTTTTCCCAAAACTCATATATATTCGAGAGGACACACCCTCCTCACCTCTCCTCCTCATCTAAATAAGATGAAATCTGTGCTGGGAATTAAAACGCTCATCTGTGAGTCAGCCAAACTCCCTAAACTTCCCCCGGCAATCAAGACCATTACAATAATTGACTTTCCGAGGCTTTAATGAATAGGACTTGTGTCCATTGGGCAACACGAGCAGAGGAGGAGAAAGATAATGAGTACAGAGTCCTGCGGGGGGGGGCTGTGGTATTGAAACAAGACCGTGTGAAAGATAATCTGTCTGTGCATTACAGAGTAGAACTTACTAAACTTTTCTAAGAAAGATCTGTATTGCAAAGTAATAAATTATTGCAGTTGCATATGAAAACTAATATGGGTATTTGACTGGTTTAATTCAAAAGTTGACCCTATTTAATATTTATTGTACATGATTCATCTGTGAACATCATTTATCTAGCATTTCATGTTGCCTTGAAGGCAACGATATGTATAAATCCTGTTTTTATATAGTGCTGAAACATAATATGTAGGCGTAATGAAATTTACCAATTAGCATCTTCATGACCCACTTTCAGACGGCAGATGCACACTTGAGCTCTATAAAGCACACTAGCAACTATTTCTGAAGTAAATGACATTATAATTGCATGACATGACTTAATGAAGCAGAAGCCTACAGCAGAGCAAGAACAATCCCAGCATGCTTTTCTCTTCATATGTTCATTTGAGCAATAAAGTTCTCATCTGACACTAATAAATTCTCTTACAGTCTGTGTTTCCTTTTAAAGTATTTTGCTTGCACTGAGTTCATGAATAGACGAGGTGAAAGAGATTGTGTTAGACTACATTAAAGGCATAATTACATTAAAGCTTAGTTCTTCTTTTGTGTTCTGCAGACAAACCAAAAGCCAACTATACCTTTAATGAAGACACTGATTTGTCTAAAGTGAAGGTGAGGAGGTAAAAAATAAACAAAATGAAGAAAGCACCAATTATTTGCTCTCAAATGTGTCTCAATCATGAACCACAGGGAGCTTTGAAGAGCTATATAAGATTGTGTTTTTTATTACACACATAATATATATTGTATTCATGTGATATATGGGTAGTTGACAAATAAATATGTGACCTATGGTGTGACAGCAAAAATGTAGAAAAACGTACACACAGACACACACAACCAGACTCTAAACAACCACAGGCATATTCTTAAGGTCACACACATTACAAACATTGTACATATGTGGAATACACATATGTGAATCAAACCTATACACTAATATCACAAAGTTCTACAAATTGAGCTATAGAAACATATAAATATATAATATATTTTATATATATATATTTCATAAATTCTATCTAAACCATTGCTTGCTATAATTCAGTTGTGTGATGTTTGGGCCACCCAAGGCTGAAACCACAGCTATTCTTTATCAGACAGAAAGGATGTTGAACTATTTTTAGTGATTGGGTGTAATATATACAGAAGAACAGTATATGAACAGTAAATGAGATCTCTTTGTGAAGAGCAGATGGGTTTCATCTTTGCCTTTTCAGGAGCACCACACTACTAGAATTACTCACACACACACATACATAGTCACACACTACACTCCTCAATTCCACAATAGGGTCCCGAGATTGAAACCTGTCCAGAAAACGCAAAAACATGATCTATAAGTCTCTCATGTCATCTTCATAACATCACATCTATAAATTAAAAAATGCAGCAAGTGTGGAATAAAGTGGGGTTTTTACTTCTGTTTTTTATTACGTTTTACGAATGTTAGTTAAATGTTTTTAGCTTCATTTTGAACTGGACGTTTGAAACGTCTTTGCTATGACTAGTTTGCATTGAAGTTAATGGAAGAAATCACACGAACCAAAAGTCTGTCAGCTGTAGAAAATGCTCAACCCTGATACACACACACCCATTATGGATTGTTACATAAATAAATAAAATCAGTAAAATGGCCAATTACAAGGGATACCGGCAACAGAACCAAGAAAACAAAGACACACACATAAATTACATGCTTAATTTTTTCTCTCTCAATGCTCGTTGCCGTTTCAGAGCTTTTATCTGCAACATGCTTAAATGTTCTCTTGACTAGTCATTAGAAATCACAAAAAACCTCCATAAATATCCTTTCATTTCAATGGTCTGTCAGTATAGCTAATGAGTTGAAAAATAAATGTATTCATTTCTGTCATGCTGAGCACAGCACAGACTATTGCTCAACATCACATCTGTTTTTCTTTGCATGCATTAGCTGACCTAACATAGCTTCTGCTACTTTCTCTATAGTGTATTGATGTACTGGGTAACACGTTTCATAAGAAATGAAGGACATTTGTTGTAAGAAGATTCATCACACTCCTTTTTAGTTAAACGACAAAGCTCTCAGACACAGCGAAACACACAAACACTTCATAAGACAATGATCTTCTGAAAAGATCTTCTGTTTTGACAACAGTTTCCATCTACCTGCTGTGCCTTTCTCCTAACAAAATCCACAATCTATATCCTCAATCTTATTTCTAATTAGACTTATTCTTGCCCATCAATTTAAACATTTCATATCAGACATTTTAATAAAAATCATGAAAAATCATTACTGTGGAAAATCTAATGTCTGCAGCATAAGCAGACATTACCCTAACCCAAATTAAACTGCACAAATAAAAACCTTTTTTATATTAAGCTGGGCCAAGTACATGACCATTAAAAAAATAAGTGCACATATCACCTACATGGCAATAGTGTAAATTTAGAGCAAATAGAGAATTTCAATTTTTTTCAATAGAGAAAATCACATTTTGGGGTATTATATCTGGGTATTAATATGGGAAATGATATGACAGAATAGCATGCTATTGCAACCCTGATTTAATTAATACCCATACAAAGAGCATTGTTCATGGCAAATTAAACCATGGTACAGTAATGCTTACGGATCGAATCATTTTGCCAACTTTACTCTTAAGCAGAAGCACAGCGGAAAGTAAGACCATTAGTGACATCATCATGCGACTCTATCCACATCATACCTGCAAGTTACAGTATACTATCTCAGAACACTGGCTCGGTACTATCCGGAGGGAACAACAAAAAAACACATTGTAAACGATGAAAGCACAGAAACATCTAAGAACACGACACACTGCCCCAGTCATAAATCATTGAGCCTTTTGTACCACCTTATAATATGTTCACGGGAAAACAAGCCAATCCTAATGCAGTCACCAGTGGTGATGCCTCCTTAACATGCTGAAGATGAGCGATTTAATGTGCTGTGACTAACAGAGAAATGAAACAGAGCCGTGGGCCAGAACATTGACCTAATGAAGTACAACATACAATAAATAAACAATAACACACACACAATTTCAAGAATATGATGAACTCCAGCGAGGGCACATGTATTAGTATGATGCATACTAATACAAAGTCTAAAACCTTTGTGGTACACAAATATTAAGTATAACAATGGCATGTATTTGTAAAATAGCGTTTAGTACAGCTGCCTTCTAATCGGTTGACACACATTTGCCTCCCATCCAGAGCATCATCTTTTGGGGATAGTGTTGCCCGCTTAATGTTTTGGGCTGGAAACCAAAAGGTTGTGGCTTAGGACACCTTTGTGCTTTTAGCAAAACACACCAAACCGCTCCAGACAGACTGGGTCATGTGGTGATAAAAAAATATTTGATTTAGTAATAAAACAAGACCATCTGTGTGACGGTCAAAAAACAAAGTAACTCAGTCCAAAGTCCAAATTTAGAATTACTATAGGAATAGTTACAATATCTATAATTGTATTTTTAATGTAAATCACCAGATAAGACCATCCTGAAATCTTACACACGCCCACTTTGGTTTCAGACTGGTCTACATGGAAACCTTTTTCAATCATTTCTAAAAGTAGAAGAGCTATAATTGTGGCTAATGAATTGTACAGTGATGTTTTTGTAATTTGTTAGTGGTTTAGCGGTGTGGAAGTAACACAATTAATTCACGTGTGTGTTTGTGTGTTGGACTGTGAGTGTAGTCTACAGCAATTAATTAACTAGATTGGCATTTCTTGAGGGAAATATCAGTGTTTGCAAGGCAGAAATTGAATAGTGTGGGAGTCTTAGGTAAGTTTAGGTTTGGTTCTGTATAAATCTATCTATCAAATTACTTTAGACATAAAGACCCCAAAACTTTTCTTACAAACAAACCAATTTTTGAACCGTATCCTTCATACGTCAAACAGACAGAATCATTAACACCCACTCAATGCCAATCTAACAATGTAATGTTTCCAATCCATAAATCTTTTCAGGTCTCTTTTGTGCCGTTGCATTTTGTAAAGTCATTTTCCCAGAAATGACAGATAATGAGAACAGTGATGAGTCAGAGGGATTGTCATATAGATCCAGCATTGTGCAAGATTGATCTTTTCACTGACTCGGCTATTCATTTCTAAAACTATTATAGATGAAGGTTTTGCCTAAACAAAAGCAGCCAAACAGAGACTGTGATGTATGAGCAGATGAAAAGACATACATTACATGGATATAATTATATCCTAATATTAAAGAAGGGATAAAAGCCCCCTGATTAAAAAGCAGACAACAGTACATGGGCATTGACTAACATTATAACGAAATGGTACAGAAGTGCAGAATACGTCATACAACATCATCATACAATCATTCATTAAAGCACTATTGCAATGTAGATGCTCAGTCTACAGATTTATGATTATAAATGTTGAAATGCTCTATAATTAAATGAACTTTCATCTGCAGCTGCTGTTTGAGACAGACTCATGTGTGTGTGACTGGAGCTATACACACGGTTTGGAATAATGAGAAAGAAACTGCAGGGACTCAGACACACAGAAAGTTAGTCTCACACCTCAGGCTTACACACAGCACTGGCTTTGATGAGCTTTCAGACACACTGAGCACACCAGCACATGTGCATCAGTGCACTCGCTGTGGAATACAAACCAGATCATTTTGTTTCGCTCAAATTTTGTGTTCGCCTCACATTTTTATATCGCTTCTTCCAGCCAACAAAGGGACAACACATGTTAATAAAAATGTATTAGTTTCAGTGCTACATTATAATGTCACTCTTAACCGTCCATCTTTTTCTGTCCATACTTTTATCCATCAATATAGTATATCCGCTGTTAAACAGTTTTAAAGTAGCACCCAGCTATTGAAACAAAACTGATGTTCTTTCGGTGTTACACAAGGCCTTTGTTCTGAGCTGAAATTGGACTTCGGTAAACAGACCCAGCTCAGGAACAGAGCTATCAGAGAAAATGATCTCTGTGAGGCATTATATGAGTCACATCACCTTATTAAATCAAAGAGTAACTGCAGCACAGCAAAATTCACTTAAAATATCAATGAAGTACAAGGAATTAAATCAATAAAAACCTGACTTCCCTTACAACATTTAGCTTGAAGATGAAACGAGAGTCATGTATTTTTCTTTTTCAGATGATTCTTGCTGTATCTCCACCAACAGAAACCACACACACAGCGATATCAAAGCGCCATGGGGTCTTTCCACTGCGCAATCATTGATATGCAGAAAGTGCATGTGTGTGTTTGACAATGAAAGAAACATCAATTAGAAGTGGCTTTGAACCGCAGGAAAATACAGGAAATGCTCATTAGCATATCTTTTAATTGTTATGCATGCAGTTAGTCTCATTCAAGGTCCTGAACAATGTATTGTACTAAACTTGTGTGCATACAGAAGAGTTATATATTCATACATCAGTTTTGCAGAAAGAGATCGACAGTTGTGTACCTTTATGAGGTAACCTTACAGAATTATGCAACGTCTACAAGGATTATAAGGCTTTGTTCCAAAACCTAGTGAGCTGCCTACATAGGTAGTATTTTAAGTTATTACCATCAACACTAGTGTGTTTTAAAAGTAAGCTTTAGGTTTTAGCTAAATTTAGGTTATTCACTTTATTATTTCATAGCTGAATACTAATCTAATCATGACAAACTATATATTTATGGAAAGGTATAAGACTCAAGATTTTCACAACAATAAACATAACTTAAAAAATACCTAAAATAAAAAAATCTATGTATGCATAATATGTGCAGTGACGGTTCACAGGTTAAAATTGTTCAGCTATTGAACTGGTTCAACTGACTTCAATGAGGACAAAGCCTTCACAGTATTTATGATTATGTTGAGTATCAAGTTGTTAGATTATTAACATGCCAGACTTTAAATCATTTGTGAGATTCTTGAGGTCTGTTTGTACAGTATGATGCATGGTGTACTGTAGAGCGTTCCCTATGAGGGTCCATTTGAGTTTGAATGCTGTCTTAGACAGCAGCTGCCTGTGCAAGCAGCAGACATCAAGGTTCTGGAACAAAGCCAAAGTCAACGGATGCTGAAAGCTGGAAGTTTGAACGAGAACAGGCATGAAAAACAGCAAGAGACTTGCTGCATTATGACAATGAGAATAGGGATTTTAGCAATTATGGAAATGTTTGCACAGAAGCTGAATTTCCCTCTCTAAATACCACAGGACTCTCTCATCTCCGGCTCACCCACTGTACCGCTCTCTCTCCCTCCCTCGACCCTCTCATCTTCAAACGCTGCACTACAGGCAAGGAGTTTGCCTTGTGAATATGAAACCGCTGCCATGTCAATATCTGATTTTACCTCAACTCACAGGACAGAGACAGCAGGGGAGAGAGAGAAAGGGAAAATGGAGGAAGAGAGAGAAAAGATGGAAAGTTCACTTGTTGAAGTTAATTGCAACAAGGTTTATATCTCCATGCATTACCATACAGCAGCCACAGATAAACCATACAAGTTTAAATAATGGGTTTTCATCGACAACACATGACTGATCTTTTGCCTCATTACCAGAACAATGTAAAACAGGAAAATGAGACCCAAAGTACACACACAGAAAGTTTTTTTTGTTTGAGATGATCTACAAGTTTAAATCAACGCAACAGAGACACCGAAAGATGTTCTGATAGAATGAGGTTAGTGAACGGAGGGAATTTTACTGGGCCAAATCAATGGAACATATGAAAGCATTATGACACAACAGCAGATGCTCAGGAAACATCATCCGCACCATGTTCTGGGATAAAACCTTGGGGACACGTGGAGGTTGTTTCTCAGATCGCACTGAAACTGGGATTCATCGATGCAGAATGGTAGGAAAAAGAGAAGGATACGCAAACTTGATATTTTTGGTCTCGCACTGACAGAAAATCCACCGTGATAATAATATTAAAATTGCTTTGACTTCAAGGCAGTAAAATGCAGCCTAGAACTGAAAGGAGGGATCTGCATCACAAAGATTAGAAAAAATAAATACATTTTCATTACTGCTCATGTGATGCCACAGTGAGAGAAATATTTAGAGAATAAAAAACATCAACATGTGTATTTGATGTTACACCTTCACTTTTCCAAGCAAAGCTTTGACAGTTTATTGCTATAGGGCAGGCCAATGTTTCCCAATTCCTGGCCCATTCATCGTTTTGATAATCGTTTGTGGCTTGTTTATCTTGTAATCTGAATGTTTTATAGCTTTGTTGTAGTGGTCTTGACTTTAAATGTTTGGATTACCATATCTGACTTGGTACTTGATTTGTTGATTATGTACTTATTATACATAATGCATCTTTATTCATCTACATTGTACAATGAGGTTGTAAATCGTAACACAGAGGAGTATAAATTAGGTTAATACTCATTAAATGTGTCTGGAATGCTCCTCTGTGCCTGACAGTATTAAATACAGACGACCCAAAGTGATTCAGAGTCTGAAGAGAACATTGTGAAAATATGTAATTCTTTGCTTTATCCACATTAAATATACCTTGATATATATATATATATGTTAACTGTTCTGTGTAATTACTAAAGGCAGTTCAGAGAGGAAATTAGAGTTTTATAATAACAAAACTTTTAATTTAATAAATATTAAAACTTTTACAAAAATGTCTTATTAATAATTGTGGCGCCACAACAATGAATACTTTACCCATGAACACGGCAACATTTACATGTCAGTCATACCCATTTTGTTCAGCAATAAAAAGATTTTAAAAAAAAGAGGAAGGAGGATAATATCCCAATATATATATTAACACTTTTACAAAATATTGCTTTTTTTCATAACTATGCCAATGCAAGTGTAAATTTGGTTAAACACACAAACAAAACTGCATTAAGCTCTCTGAAAATACTCTTAGCACAAACTGTTCTTGTTTGGAAGTAGTCAAAGATGTCAGCACAAAATAAACAGCTTTCTTTCAAAGAGTTTAGGAAATGGCCATTAATAACTATACTGGTGCAAAAAATCCTTGACTACAATTATATGTGAACCTCAGGTGGAAAATAAAATGGTTAAAAATGATTATATGACCCCTTTAAAGACACGTCAAACTATGTTGAAGGGCACTTTCACATACAGTACTAACAAGCTTTTGGAAGTAAGAGGTATAGAATCACCTCACCCAACCCTGTGTCTTTCTGCTGCAGTGCCTGACCCACAACTAAAAATACCTCTTCAGAGAAAATGAATAAAAGGAAAAAAGCCCATTCTCATTTCCCTCCTGGGCCGTTTCTTCTCGTCCTTTCAACTGAGACCAGAGAAAAGAGAGAATAAACAGGGAATAGCGGCTCTTGGTGACACTTCAATATATGTGCCGTTGCAAAACCTACAGCTCTAACCCAGCATCTCATCTGCACGCAACAACTGAAAAATCTAAAACTAAATCAGGCAGATGCAGATCCAGTGCATTAGATCTGCACATAAAACAATTGCTGGCTGTGTGTCTAATCTAGATCAGAAAAGGTCCTTAATTCATATCACAGCGGCCTGACTGAAACGACGCCCTTGGGTAAAAGACTCACGATGCATTAGTGACGGATATACCCGACACAGCGGCTCGCGCCTAATGTGTATTCTACTGATTATATAAGCATGTCTGCTGAACGAATAGATATGATGAACAGAAGATTTAAGTGTATGTCACACAGCTTACACCACATTCAAAACAACATTTTATTAGATCTAGTGGGATTCAAACCCATGATCTTGCCATAGTGCAACACCCAGCTGAGATACAGGAACCACAGGAGCTTTAATTGTGTTCATAACACACACCGCAAAAGCGAGAGGGAGGAAGAAAGAAAGTAATTAAGAGAGATGAATGAGTCATTACGAGGTATTTCGCAATGTCTTTTAATAGCACAAGGGAGAATCCTCATCTGTTGAGATGTCATACATTCACTAATGTATCCACTACCTCAATCCATTAATGTAAATCCTTAACTTTAAAGGGTTATTAATGCAAATGATGAAATTGGTAAAGGAGCACGTACTGGTATACAGTCTCTTGAGGAAACAAGCGTTTTTAACACTACACAACCAGACACAAACAGAAGATGATATACGTCTTGAATTTCACATCAGCTAACACAAGGCTGGCGCTAAAATGTGTAATAACAAAAAACAATTTGCCATTAATCACACAGCTGCTTTCTGCCAACACAGCATGACAGATACATGATAAACAACATATTAAAGCTGTGAAGATGACTGTCCAAACAAAGCACAACTGTGACTTTCCATAAACATAATGACTTTCATACTGTATATTGTATCCTGTAACCCTGACACCACCTCAAAACCGTCACACAAACCTTTCTGCATTTTTACATTTTCAAATAAACACCATTTGGTATGATTTATGTGCCCATAAGGTCTGGTAGTACTATCTTTGTGGGGACATTTGGTCCTCACACTGTAGGGATTAACAGGACACACACACACACACACACACTAGATGTTTGGAGTGTATGTGAGGTAAACCCTTCAGGACAGGGTCAAGCAAGGCAATGTACAATTAAATTTTGACTGAACACATCGTACGCGACGCCTTCCTATCTGTCAACTCAGATTACGACGCATCTAAAAGCCTTCCCTGCTCTATTCAATTACTGTCTGCCTCGACCGAGAGATGCTTTATGACTGGCCTCTGTCCTGTGTGTATGTCAGTATGTGTGTGTGGGGAGGGTCAGGTTTCACCAACACTGTGGGGACATTTATAACCGTAAAACCTGAAATCAGCTACAGTGTGAAGACCAAGTTCCTTGATAAATCCCAAAACATTTGAATTAATGTCTAAAAAGCTGTGGCTAATCTTTAGGGGTATAAACTAGGGTTAAGAGATACAGAATAGTATCAGCTCAGTGTAAAAGTGAAGAAAAATGTTCCAGTGTAAACAGTTAAAGTTCTAGATTAATTACTTTACTTACAGTACCAGTCAGAGGTTTGTAAAAAAAAATTCTTTCACATATTAGAATAGTAGTAAACCTATCAAAACCATGAAATAACACAACTGTAACTTTGGGAATTATGCTATGAGTAAAAGCATTCAAAATAAATGAACACTATATTATATTTTAGCATCTTCAAAAGGGGTCACCCTTCATCTAGAATTGGTAAAATCATCTTGGCATTTTATCATCCAGCACTTTTTGCCTGCTTTTTTATTTGGTCCAAGTAATCCATTTAAAAAAAATAATATTTGTAATCAAATTTAGTTTTCTAAATAAAGAAATAAATATGTTGGCACAATTATATTTTTGTCTACAAAAGCAATTTTAAACATTGAAATACTCACCTTCAGATTAAAACATTTTTAAGATCATAAAAACATATTTGTCAGTTGTGTCTAAACATTTGACTGGTAGTGTAATTTTGTAAATAAAAAGTGTATAGTTCTTGACCAACCCAAATTTGTCCCCACAATGACAAACCTACAGGCATGTTCTGGGTGGTTGTTAGGGTGTTGCCGGGTGGTTGTTTACATGCTCAGGTCAAAAGACTCAATATTGTGGTCTCTGGATACAGCTCGGTCTCACCGTTCTGTTTATGTGTCAAGCTGCTATTGATATATTGCACATATACACGAGACCCCATTTCTCGTTCAAATTCAATATGACATTTAGCACAAAGGGAAAATGGGGAAGTTTAATTTCACAGATGAATGTGCAGGTAATACTGGCATATAAGTAATATTTAATCATTCAGTTTTCTAGATGTTTGTACTTCAGCACCAGCTTTCTTGTATCTTTCTTGTACATCCGCCCACAGTATGGATGATTGGAGCAGACCTCAACCTATTACGCCTGTCAGGCCCCATCTGCACATGCACACAACATTATTTCACCATCTGCGTGTTGAGCCATCCAAACACCCGCGTCTGTGCCTCTGCCTGAAGCCGACAAGATAAAGTGATACCTAGTGCCACTGTAAAGAGAGAAATCTCTTTTTCGACTTTCAAAACATAAACATGCACAAATACTCCAACACACACACACATATTTACTGTTTAAAGGAGAACATGCAGTGTTTTGATGTGTTACTGAACTGGGTGTGAGTGAAAGGTAAGTGTGGAGGCTTGTGACTGAGTCAGCATCACACACACGCACATGCATCTACTTAGATGAAAGTTCATGGTTCATTAACAACAATCTTATCTGCAGCATCTGTGATTTTCTTTTCATTACTACAAATACATTTAAATCATCCTGGACTTCATAAAAACAAACACTTTCGCACGACAGACGTAAGGATACCATAATAAAACCGTTTACATGAAAGACCCCAAGAAGGCAGTGGTCCTACCCCTAATATCACTCACTGTGACAGTGTAAAAAAACAATTTTACAGCTCAAATGGCACATTTCTGTATGATGGTATGAACATAAGTGATTTAACAAAAACAGCAAGCTCAATTTAAGCCCGTTTTATGCCCTATCAACTTTCTTTTGAATGCAGTGCAATTGCAATCCAATTTCTGTTTATCTTCACAAGCTCAGAGACAGGTCAAAATCATTGTCTGTAAAGCATAACCTGTTTTAAACCCAGAACATTCCTTGAGGCAGTCATTACAGCAAAGAAAAAATAGTTCATTCAGATGTCGAATCACATTTCTCCTAACAGGAACTCTTAATGCCTAACAATATTAATTTCGAGATACACATAATTTCATTCCACGCTGGTGTAATTAATTTTGTGTATGGACAGCCGGAGCTATGTCTCCAGAAATACTGCTATGCAAAGACAAGCAAAATGATCATTTGCAGATACTATGAAACACATGCTGATATCTGGTAATAAAAATCTGCAGACCTGATTTTTCATAGAGACATTTCATGAAGGAAACATGAAAGAAGAATCACAGAGAGATTAATTCTGGTGGAGAATCCATGCCTCGGGCACAACAGGAGCGTACGTGAGAGAGACGAAGAGAGAGAGAGAGAGACAGCAAATGAGAAAGTGAGAGTAAGAAAAAAAGAGCAAAGGATGATGGGAAACATTTTCCTGATTGATTCCATTGCACACCACTGATCTCATAGACATGAACTCATGTGCATCCAAGTTTTCCCAAATATGTTCTGTCATCCGCACCACCAAAAACAGTGATCATGTCTGTCAAGACAGAAAAGTTTGCATGACATCAATGTGAAGTGATTATTGTTATTGATTAAGTCACCATATTCAATTGGATATGAAAACATCTGCATGTAGATTTTTTGTTCTATAAAAAAAGTAATAGCATAAATATTTGACAATATTTATTTCATTTACACACATTAGTTTACAGAATGTACTGTCAAACCTCATGAAAATGATAAATCACTAACATAAGCTGCTAAAATTTTCACTCCCCCTTCTTCCGTCTCATACCACACACACACATCATCAGATCTCCATGAGGATGGGCACACATTCAGCGTTTATGAAAGCAAACAGAGCTGATATGTGTTATCGCTGCTGAAACATCAAATAGCAACTGCTATTTCCAAACCACACACAAGCGAATCCCGTCAGCATGTGTACACACATTACTACACATTTCTTTACAGCTTTCCCAAACACCTCACTCGCTTCTGTCCTCTCATTCTTCTCTTACTGTCATTCCAATTACACCAAACACTTTCATTATTACATCCTTTTACATCATCTGACTCTCTTACCCTTTAATACTCTGTATATATCTATCACCCAATTCAGGTTTGTAGTACAAGTTCATTCATACTTTCATATTGTGTGTATTACACAGTCTAAGAATCATGGATTTAAGCTGTCAGTGCGTGTGGTCAGGGTTTGACATAATGTATCCCCAAGAGGACAGTAAAATCTGAAATCTGTCAGCACCTGCCAGCAGTAAAACGGTTTGATATTGATACTAAACAATGTGTTATCTGTGTGGATGTACTGTGAGTATTACACGTGCTACCGTGTACCACAGGGTCCATCAGTCCAGCTGTATTTGCATAACATGGAGGATGATTGTAATTCCATGTGTATATTTTTCATCCCCTTGTGTATATGCGAGGACACTCACCTGCTCTTCTCGCAGGCGGCGCAGACGTAGCCCCTCTCTCTCTGGCTGTACGAGCGGCAGGACTTGCAGACGTTGTAATGGCAGTCCAGACACGGGCGTTTGGGGTTGAGTAGGAAGGTGAATGGAGAGCAGCAGCGGATGCAGCAGTGCTCGTTGAACTTGTGCTGCTTAGACAGGAGCAAACAGCGACTGCCCTCCTCCTCCAAGTCCTGCTTCATTTCACTATAGAGAGAGTGTGAGGGAGAGAGAGAGAGAGAGAGAGAGAGAGAGAGAGAGAGAGGGAGAGAGAGAGAGAGAGAGAGAGAGAGAGAGAGAGAGAGAGAGAGAGAGAGAGAGAGAGAGAGAGAGAGAGAGAGGGGTAAGAAGAGAGCGAATCAGACAGGGAGTGGGAGGGGATAAGGAGAGAGGAGCGGAAAGAGAGCAACAAAAGAGAGAGAGGAAGAGAGAGAGAAAAAGGTGGGTGAGTGCATGTAAAGAAGAGGTTGAAGGAGCACAGTCATGCAGAATAACAGGAGACGCTGGAAGGAATAAAAAATTAAAGAAAGAATAATTCAGTGTGGGGCTTGAGGACACAGTCCAGGTTCTTCATTCTCTGTTTTCCCTCTGTCTGTATCTATTCACACATACAGTGGGGTTTACCTCAAGTGCACTGTAAATCTTTGCATCTTTAAGATTATTTTGGAAATTACTTTATTAGCATAACAGTAAATGCTTTAAGTAATACGCTTCATTTAAAATTTTGTAAAATATTTGTCTTGGTATTTCATAAGTCTGACCCTTTTTACATACATGGCATGTATGTAAATGCCATGTATGTTTGTATCTATGTTTGTCCTCAACCTGATAGTCTAAGTTTCATTTACAATTATTCATTTAGCAGCCCCTTTCATCCAATCCGAGGCTATCGGCTCATTCCACCAAATGAGAACAGAATGGGTAAATGTTATTGCGAGTGACTTGGTGCCTCGTTGTGAAGGAAATTACAAAGCTTTATGCTGCAAGTTTCTAAGACAAACTTGTGTGCTTTAATTAAGCAAGGTAATCTGACTTTGGTCAATGTCACAGATTTGCAGCATCAAGCTTTGTAATTCATATAAGAGGCTAGAAATGATGATTACTACGAAGGGTTTAAATTGATCCAGAATATATTGCTGAAAGCTCAAGAAGCAGATATTGGATGAGAAGAGATTCTGGGGGCTTATGAAACACATTTATGCTAAACTGTTACAAGCGTTTGGTTTTAATAGTTTAAGATCTTTACCAGACTTAAATTAAAACAAGGTCAAATTTGTTTTCAATATGCTGGTGGTTTTGAACGCTTGATCCAGATCTATTTAACAATGGCTCTGTTCATCCATTAACAAACACATAAATAAAACAATAACAAGTAAATTCACATTATTTGCTATGAAAAACAACCAGCATATTGTAGCCCTCAACATAGTATTGCGCAAGTATTAAATATTCCCTTCATATCTAAACTCTGAAAGATGTCAATGCAAGCTGTGGACCAATCACAAATCATTTGAGGTGACCGCTAGATGTCATTGCCCTAAAAATGTCCTTGAAGTTAAAAACAGCAACGTCCCATGATGTGCATCCCTCCTTATGTTGTGAGATTTTCAGGAGCACATAGAGCAGGAACTTCATCTCTAGATGTCAAAAAAATGACTACAGTCAGGTATAGGTTGGTCTGCTGAGACATACTTCCAGCTGTGTTCAGCTGACAGGAGGGTCAGATGGGAGATACGCAGGTTGAAGGATGTGCAATAATTGTTTGGTATGTTTACTGCTTGGACGCTTTCCCAAATGGCACATCTGGCAACATCATTTAATTGTGGCTGCATGGCAACAGCCAACCAATGACAGCTGTGTTCTTGCTCACCGTCTGCACCCATTCAAGTCCATCAGTCAACCAGGTGGAAATGGACTGCTTTATTTTTTAAGTTCAAAACATAAATTGCCAATAAGGTGTTCAGATTGTAAACCTGATGTAGCACCTGCAGTTACATTCAGAATACACTGGTGCTGTCCATGGTGCTGAAAACCTCTATTGTAGATACATTAGCATATCACACCTTATTATATTGCAATGGTTATAAGGGGAAAAGGAAAACACACATGACACTAGGCTGGTGTCTCTAATACAGACTTTTGCTATATGTGGGTATATATGTGCACAGTAGCATATTATAAACTTTCCTGTAGCTAAAGCAGCATACCAAGACTACAGGTTTGGTTTCCAGGGAATGTACATAGTGATAAAATATAGCATGAATGCTTAATCTGTTAAAATAAAAGCATAAATGTAAATGCACCAGTCTACATTCGATTGAAAACCCATTTCCGCTTAGCATCTACAAACATCTACATTTATATATTTGGCAGACGCTTTCATCCAAAGTAACTTGCAGTGATTCATATGCATTTATATTTTATTAACACATGCACTCCCTGGGAATCAAACCCATGACCTTGGAGCTGCTGCAGTCACGCTCTACCAGGTGAGATAATGTGTGTCTTTTGAATACATATGAATTGCAGAAGATTCAAATTACTACTGAATTGTATTCATACCCAGTCTCTGTCTTTTGTTATTTCCATCTATTTCCACACACACAGTGTCTATACTGATAATAAAAACTGTCACAATGTTTACTTCTCACTAAAAACTAAATTAGATCGTATAAACTGGCTTAGGGGAAGAAGAGACCGAAAAAGTAGGAGTGAGAAAGTAAATAATGAATGTGTAGATATAATTTAGTTTAAAATCTGAAATCCAAATCAGACAAACATTTACTTAAAAGACAAACCACTAGAAGCTTGAAAACACATACGTTACAACCTGAACTTAACTGTAATGACTCTTAAACTTTATCTGAGACCTGCAGCACAAAGAATGATCTAGTAACACATTATTTTGTTATACAGCAAAGCATCTGTATTGGAATCTAGTACAGATAGATTTGCATTCAGGATTAGAAAGCGGTTAGAGATATTGATCTGTTTTACTAGAGCACTGGGTTAAAACACACAACCTCATCTATTCAATCCAAGTCAGCTGAGTGTGTTATTTACACAGTGAGTGCATTGCAAATTTACACTAATGCTCATACTGATAATTAAAATAAAACACTGAAAATATTAGTAAACTAGTTTATGACATTAACAATGCAAATATACATATATGTGATTAATATAATTTTTTATACATTTTTATTTTAAATAAAATAAATATTTTGCAATATATTTTATTTTATTTTTAGTTTAACAATATAATTACATTCAAATTACATTCTTAAGCACAAAGTGAGCAAGTAAGACTGAGCAAGTGTTTGTGTTGTGCTCTGTTTTATGTCAGGTTACATTACACATCAATTATAATGGCCAGGGCACCGCACCAGACACGCATCACTTCCTCAATTCTAACTCACTTCCTCTTTAACTGGTCATAATGAAGGGCCTATTCACATATCATAGCCCCCGTTATAATGGAGACATTGATCACTTCAATGAACATACAAATCCCAGTCTTTCTCTCTCTCTCTCTCCCTTTTTCTCTGACATTCAATCAATCAGCACATAAAAGAGCTCCATATGCAGTTCAAATGACAACTAAATGCCATGAACCATGAGGAATACTGATTCATCTCTCCTTACAGCTATGTTTAGTCATGTCCTTCTTGGGTGTTGTTTGTTTGTGTTAGATCTCTTTCAAAGGGACATTTGACCCTAAAATAAAAAATCTTTCATCATTTATTCACCCTCATGTCATGAGAGCCATACTGTATACAGGTTTATAAGGAAATAAGGTTAGGTAAATAATGAAAGATTACAAATCTACAGTATTTACACACTTAACAATTTAGCATTTTATGTGGGCATAAATTTGTCCAGGACATAAATTTCAATATTAAAATCACAAGAAAAAGTTAAATTATTTATAAATGACAAGATTAAAGCAAATTTAAGCAAAATATAAATTCTTTTTTATTCTTTTGTTTTTTTTGCTGAGATATGACCAGGGCATGTGAAGTTCAATCCTCTACACTCAGTTGTAATAATTCACAAAGTACTCATCAATTCAGATCCAAACACCGCTGGGATGATGAGTCACAGCACTGTTTATTCTATTCACAACCCTTTTGGGATTAACACCATGAATGTGAATGCAATTCAACCCATTAATAAAGCTGCTATTTGTTTTAGTACTGTCTGATAATACATAAGTGATACAAAATTAACCTGCCAATTATTTCTCATACAATAATACAAACACTTACAATATATTAATTTAATGAGTAGCCCGTGGTTCTAAAATGCTGAATGATGGAGAGTAATCGTAAATGCCTCGGCTAAAACGGCTAGAAAATATTCAATAGATGGAACGTTTCTTACTCGTTAATCAAACATAATCAGGTCAGTCTGTTGGTCTTGAAGTATGGAAGATAAACTGATTCCCAGCATGTAAAAGCATATCTGCATACATACATACACAGATCTATCAATTCTGGTCACGGCAGGAAAATACCAGAGGCTGTATATTGAGGCTCTAAGGCTCAAAATTTACAGCACCTGTCCTTACAGACTGCACACACACACACACACACACAAACACACACAAATATCGACCCTAGGAGCTTGATCTCCACCCATCTCGGCTTTCATTAAGGAAGCAAGAAATGGCTTGGCAGTCAGCAAACATGCCATACACACAACACAGTAGTTCATACCAGCACAGAGATCTGACATATAAAACGACAAGCGTGTCAGGGCATAAATGCTATATGAAACATCCCTATAGTAAAAAGAGACCCTTCCCTGCATCTCTGAAATGTATATTTTGTTATACTTACATATGGTAACATGGTATTGCCATGGCTCTCTAAACAAGCACTATAGTAAAAAAAAAGTAATGTACCACAGTAGTACCATAAATACATAAATACACATATTGAGAAAAGGATATTTATCAAGTGTCATGATATACTGTATATCAAAGTTGATTGTTAAGCTGTTTCTTTATTTAATTGTCAACTAATTACTGTTTTTATCCTTTTATCTATTTTTGCATGTCTGTCTATGAGCAAATGAGTGTGAGAATATGTCGATGTGAAAACAACACACAGGAAATGGCAGACTATGACATTATCAATAACGCATTTGTGATCTGACAAGCTCTCATTCACAGCTGTGTGTGGTATACCAGTGACTCATTAGGCTGTCCTTTGGAATGCTATAAATAATTCATTCATTCATTAATTCATTCATCTAATTATAGACTAAACGCCAGATCGTTTACCCTGCGTGTGTGAGACTATGTGTGTTTACTGTAAGTGTGTATGTGTGCATCTGTATACATGGCATGCCAGACTAGATTTTTAGCCATAAAAATTAGTCGAAACCTTAAATGGGTTCCTTGTCTTCAACACAGTCACATCAGAACAAAGATCAGAACCAGGAAGATAAATATGACACTGAACTCATCAAACTGTGTGACATGGTGCAGACAGGAGCCGCGTGTCTCTGGTTTGTTATTTTTGCAATATGACAGAAGAAAGAATGAGATCCCAGACAGCGGTGGTGTATGCTGCTCTACAGGGACAAATATCCTCAAGCCCAGTACCTTAAAGTGACAGTTCACCCAAAAATAATTCATCATTCACTCACCCCCTTGCCATTAGAAACCTGTTTAAAAAAAAAATGTCTGCAAAACACAAAAGAAGAACATTTAATGAACATCCTTTTTGGTGGATACAATCATGGTAAATTACTGTAAGAACATTGTAACCATGTGCAGGAGACATTTACAGTACACCGTATATCACTGCTGCACAGTTTATGCTGTTTTGATTATTTCACCCTCCTGGGTTGGCTATAGGCATGACAAGTTGAACACTGAATCCCAGGCCTACCCGCTACATAGCGCTATCATAAATCTTCCTCTCGGCTGGTGTCGAGCTGTTCTGCTTTTAAGGCTTCCCAGAGATGAACAAAGATAGCCGAGCTCAGAGATTTGTGAAGCTCATGGGTCTGAGAAAATTATTTACAATGAATCTATTTTTGGTTAATTGGTTAAAGAGTTTTACTTGCTATCTGCCCCCTAACATGTAACATTATATTACACATCTGTCATGATGAGACATTTACTGCTGATGGTTTCTTCTCTGAGGTCTACAGATCAAGCACAGAAAAGTTTCTCACATCCCCACATACGCTGATAACTCATAAAAGTTCAATAAAGATTAAAAATCGAATCACTCTTGGGCTTTTAGAAGCACAGAGTAGTGTTTTCACTTTCTATTTCATATTTAAGTGTCTCTGATGACTCTGTATCTAATGTTATTTCTGTCATCCTCTATCACAAGAATACACTGATCTTCACTAAAATATTCATCGGGCAATTTCAATATTAATTTCTCGGTATGAGTGCTTCTCTCAGGGTGTGTAATAAATGAGGGCTGAGTTCCACAGCTAATATTCACCCAGTGGGATCTTGGGATATGTTTTACACATTTGAACTGAGCTTATCTGTATTAACTCTCTTTCATTGCAGTCCAAGCTTTGTGTGTGTGTGTGCATAAAAACAGGTACAAGAATATACATATTTGATGAGAAAAGGTCTCATGAAAAGTGGATAGAACATTAACATTTATAATTTATAATATACCACAAACTAACGAAAACACAATGCATTTTTTTAAATGATCACAAGTGCTTGTACATGTTAGACAGAAAAGTAAAAATGTCTGTGCTCCACTTGGTTTGATTGGCTTTACGTAATTCATCCCTAATGAATCTACTCCAAGAAAAAGTCATTTAATTTCTGCAGGCAGAAGGAAGCTGATAAGACCTTCTAATCTGAATATTGTTCCTCTCTGTGAAACCTGCTGGTTAGGATGTCTGAGCTGAACCAGCCAGTCGTGCAATTTGCATTTGAAATGTCACGATTCAAAATTGGTTTGTCTCAAAACTGGGACAGACATTACCAGGAAAATTATGAATATGTTTCTATATTTGTAAATACATGTACCTGTACATTCTTTCTTCGGGATGTCCAGAAGAAAACCCAAACCACACACAAACAGTCTCATAACAAAAGTAAATAAAGTTCACAGAGTGGATACAGGAATCACACCTCTATCAAACCAAAAACCAGGAGCAGCCACTATAAAAATGAAATAAAATCAAACCCCAGGAGGAACCAACAACTTTCTGAAAAACCTAAGATTGTGGGATTTCAAACCCTTGAGGTGAAAGTGTAATAGGGATGAGAGAAACGAGCTGAGGGGAAGAGAACAGCAGTGTTGCTAAAGCAATTGTCATATTTCTCGGTGTGTGAAGAGCAGATGAGATCTCTGGAGGAGAAAGTGATGTTCTTGCACGGCAGGGTGTAGACCTGCACAGCAGCTTCAGCCCCACTCATTCATCTAGTATTACATCCTGGATAATTCTTCCTTTCCTTTACTGCTAATATCTGCTTTGTGCTTCCTGTTCTGCCTTCGGCTTTAAAGAGTAAACTAATTGGTTTCACTTTAGCTATAAACATGCACACGCCCTTGTTATTTTTCCTGGGATGCAGTATTAACCTGCAAATCCATTTGACAAATATGACGGACGGATTTGTTGATTAAGGTTTTAAATGCAAAACTATTTATATTTCGTAGGATTTACAAAAACTGAGTGCAATTCAAGATTAATGCAAATGGAAAATTCCGCCACACACACGCACATCAATGCATTAGCACACAGTCGAGTGGAATAGAAATCCTAAAGCACCAACATTATAAAGCACCAACTCTCTCTCTCTCAGTCTCTCTCTCTCTCAGTCTCTCTCTCTCTCTCTCTCAGTCTCTCTCTCTCTCAGTCTCTCTCTCTCTCTCTCTCTCTCCTCTCTCTCTCTCTAGCCTCTCTCTCTCTCCCTCTCTCCTCTCTCTCTCTCTCTCTCTCTCTCTCTCTCTCTCTCTCTCTCTCTCAGTCACTCTCTCTCTCTCTCTCTCTCTCTCTCTCTCTCTCTCTCTCTCTCAGTCTCTCTCTCAGTCTCTCTCTCTCTCTCTCTCTCTCTCTCTCTCTCTCTCTCTCCACATCCGCCCCCACACTCAGCAGGTTGTCTTCTAAATTGGATTAACAGTGTGGAGGTCATAAAGGGCAAGAACTACAGGATGGAAGTTTGGGAGTCCCAGCAGAGCCAGACTAAAACACAAATTGGGACTTTATTTAATCAGCTGTTCAGCATCAAGATGCAACAGCCAGTGCAGTCAGATTCCAGTTGCCACATACATAGCAACAGACATTAAATCCATCTTCTGCAACCACATATGACTCAATTAATCAATGGTCCCTTTTTGGAGATTTTACATAATATCATACAACATATTATGCAACATATTGTATCTTCATATCTAGCTGGTTTCTTCAGCTAGAGTTTTGTAGATGAAAGCCTTTTGTTGTCATGTACTGCATGTTAAGTCCGCAGGCTTCTGCTGTGGTTCAGGACGCATCAGGACTCATTAGTGTTTACACTACAAATGTGATGTGGCCATAAGCATCTCAAAAGTCACTTAATTGCAAGAGGCATATATATACTGTACAGTATATATCTATATTCTGTCAACTTGTATACAAAAAAGACTGTCTTGTAAAATTAAAAAGAGAATAATGCTATATACATAATATAAATAATAAAGCAAATAAATATTTGTGTAGGAGACTATTAAGATTTTATTTGTATATTATATTTTGCTTGTTTATCTCCAAAATTACACATTTAACATCTAATTTCCAGTAATAGTGCTTCCGTTATAAAACTTTTTAATGCTCCTTGCAATGCACATCAAGAATGAAAATAGCAGTAAAATGATCTCAGTTCATGTTCAGAGCAGATGATTCGTGCACATTTTATGAAGAATGAACTGAACTCTGAAGCTTGCCGTGACGAGACCTTAGAGACATATAACTGAACTCTCTCACTGTATCGAGACAGACAGAAGAGAAAAGCAAAGTAATGTAAGTGTCATCCAGTGAAGAGGCATGTCTGAATAACTAAAGAGACATGAAGAGATGAAAGAGGACATGCTGAAGGAAGAAGACACATTCAGGCAGAGAGGGTGGAATAGCAATTATAATGAAAGGCAATGAAAAGAGTGAGAAAAAATGATTATTGAGGGAAGAGAAGTGCGGTAGAGAAAATATATTAAGCACAGAGAGCAAGAAGCAAAATAAAGAGGGTGGATGAAGAGGAAGAGATTGCATAATGTAAAGAAAACATTAAAACTGTTGGGTTAGCTTGTGGCCTAGGCTAGCTCGTGTTTAATTTCTCAGTTTGCTCAAAGTTACGTTCAAAATCCCTCTCCTAACATTACTATGCAAAGATTATGCGTAAGAAAATGTGTCGGTGTGCAGTGAGATCAACAGCTGTTTATAGATCCTTCAGTTGTAATTCATTCACAAACAACCGGGAATACTAACACACACGTACATTCACAGATCTATATAAAGCCACAGCATCAGTTAAGCTCCTGTCACACATTGTCAAATGAAGAAACGCTGAGGAACGCTGCAGTGACAGTCGGCGTACACAGAAAATGAAAGCGAGAAAAAGAGCGATGCTTTCAGAATGCAACAGTTCAGACTGCACGTCCTTTTTTTGATATGAAAGAATAAAAAAAGCAGTTCATAAACCATTTGCCTGAATGTCATATTAGCAACAGGATGCACTTTTGAGCTGTACTGCTGATAATATAATCCATTGACACATGGAATTGATTGAAATGACATTTTTGGTGGTGATAATTATTTATTATTAAATAATTATTAAGAATGATTAATTCTCTTACTTATTTTTAAAATTTGTTTTAAAAATCTTAAAATGCTACAATTTGATTGGTTTTAGATTGTGGTTTTGTGACATCATAATCCATGTCATATATTGAAGTGTCACGTACTGCATGAAGCGAAGATTGGATTCAAGCCCAGATGAAAAGGTTTAATACATCCTAAAGTAAACAATCCCTGAATTATAACCATGAACATGAACAAAATCCAATGAACACACAAACAACCCATAACGCAGAAGGCATCACGCAGCTTATGCAGTACGTGACACCTTCAATGACAAAGAAAAAAAGATTTAAAACACATTTACTGTATACACATGGTAAAATGCCCTTTTGTTTGCTTCCTGCTTCTACAGAAAACAGACGTGGTTTAAAAGTTATCAGTTAGTCCTCCCATAAAGAATGATCTATTTTTATCTTAATTACTCCTCAGGGACACTGGCACAAAACACAGTATATACACAGTCTTTTGTAAAAGTTTCGGTTTATGTGTCTAAGTGTGAAGTCACACAAGGATGTGCATTGACAGGTCTGTAAAATCACTCCTTCATCACTCCGGTTACAAAAGAAGACAAGTGACCAATCACAGCTCAGGGCTGAGAGATCAAGGACAGGAGAAACAGAGATGCTGAGGATGAGTCATTACCGAGCCACACAAACACAGTGAGACGCAAAACGATTCAGAAACACACACAGCAGAAGTGTGTTTGTAGAAAAACACACTTTATTTCTGTAATCTCCTAACTGTTCTGTTTTGTTATTATTTTAAATATCATTTACAACATTATTTTATTCAACGCTCCCAGATGTCTAACATTAACAGACCTTCTTGTGTATAATTACTATAATTACTATAAAAACTTAATGTCAAACCCTTTTGACTAATCAAAAGTAATAGTGTTACATAAACATGCATGCTTAAAGGGTATATGATGTCTAGACAGGAAGAGAGATCAAACAGATGATCAATCTCTTCACAATGGAGACAGTTACAAGCATTTTAAGATCACCAGATGTATCTTCTAAAGGAAATAAACGGTCTGATAGCGCTAAATGAATTATTGATTAGTTGGTTTAAAAAAACACACTGCCGTATATACGCTTCTTCACATTAACACACAAATGCTCTTCTGAGCAAACTACAGCTTTAGAAGCAAATTTGGCATGTAATTTGTAACTAAAGAAAGAAAAAAGTGAGAAAGAGGGAATAAGAAAGCGTGTGAAAGAGATGGTTCAGCCCCATCTTAAATGCATTAACTAAATGGACTTCGGCTGACTGCAATCTTACAATCACAAAGTTAATCAAACATTTATAGTACCATCAGAGAGGCGATTACATATTACAAACATATAAATCAAAAATAATTTGGTTTTCAAAACTCCCTTTAATTGTCTGGGAGTGAGGAAAGTGTGTTTGTGTTATCATAATCTAATGTTTACTGATTACAGTAATGCACCTGTAATCTGGTTACATGATGGGATTTACTGTTTATCTCTCCTTCTTTCAATAGTTCTGCCTTTGGTAAAGCACATCTGTTCAGCTTTTTTAATATCTGTGATCAGACTGTTGACTTTGTGGTGGGCGGGTGGTTGTGCTTAGAACTCCAGGCTGTTATTGGAGAAAGCCTAGACAGATTTTATGATGAATGTTTTCAGATGAAAGTTTTCTAATGTCTGTATATGGGACCTTAATAAGAAAATTATGGGCAAAACCCACTCAAGCACATACACGCACAGTTCAGCATGACCCATAATGCTCTGCTACGGCTCTGTGAGTTTAAAGCAGAGGAGGAAAATGTGTTTTTATCATTTATTTTGGAGTTTGGAGATCAGAGGTCTTTCAGCTTCTCTGGACTGCAAACCAGCTAACACAAACCTAATCTGTATTCATTAAAGCTCACAGTATAAAGAACACCAGCAGACTTCTCAGCATCTCCAAAATTTAAGAGATGGACTCCAAAGATCATTAATATTTATTTATGAAGCATAGCTCATCATTAATCTAAACAATATTGCAAGCAATGCTAAAATCTTTTAGAGTTTTTGCATAAACCTCTGCATGATGCACTTTCTTCTTCTTAACATTTTATTTTTGCCCTCAAAAGTTGTTGTAAAGCAGATGCAGTCTGTATACGCATGTGTGTGTGTTAATAAAGGAATCACATAAGTTTGGAACAAAATAATTATCCAGGTAAAAAAACTATTTTTACATCGTGACCTCAATGACAACTACAAATAAAGGATTTTACTTATTATTATCTTATTAATGGTCCAAAACTTCACTTTACATTCTTTATGTAAAATGTCTTTATAATGTTTTACTTTAATATTTTGTATTAAAATATCAAATTTATCTCTATGCTTTGATGGCGTAGTGTCTCATCAGCAATACTTATATTAATGAATGTAAATTAATGACCAATTATTGACTTCTTACAAGGAAAAATTATCCATGAACCATTAAAACAACAGTTAAATATCAAAATATCAGATCGTCTCCGGGTCAAAGAGCTTTAGAGAAGCAGATACATTACAATACAACAATACAGAACATGAGCAAGACGAATTAGATGGTATATCAGGTCAATCTAGTTTAAGGGTTGGTCCTCTAATGTGGAAACAAATCAGTTGCGGAGTCCATTTGCAATGCTATCTTTATTAAATTGATAAATTCCCTCTTACTGGCCCCCAGACCTCCACTACATTTACAGAAAAAGAGCCAGAGAGCACATTAACAATTCAAGACAATCAAATGCAGAAACTCACATACAGCCAAACACACACACACACACAGAAATTTATCTCGGGCAACACATGCTGAGAGTACAGAGTGCAAGTCAGGCTCCCCATGACTCTGACTTATTATTGGAGAGCTCTGTTGAGTCTCTACAGTATCAGTCTCTCTCTCTCTCTCTCTCTCTCTCTCTCTCTCTCTCTCTCTCTCTCAGTCTCTCTCCCAGTCTCTCTCTCTCTCTCTCTCAGTCTCTCTCTCTCTCAGTCTCTCTCTCAGTCTCTCTCTCTCTCTCTCACTCTCTCTCTCTCTCTCAGCCTTCACTCATTTTTATGATGTTCTTGCCAATCCAGACTTGATATAAATTCAGACAGGCGCATAATAATGCATCTGCAGGGGGGAAAAAAACGCACACACATACAGTTCTCTCACCAGAACATTCCTTGCGGAGTTCTGTGGGTAACAGACGGGAGCAGATTACTTCACCCCTGTGAGGACATTAGCACCCTGAGCGAAAACACACTTTAGGTCGTGTACTGTGGCCTCGAATAAGTCCTTGATTTACACACTTTTAAACTTGGATCAAATTAAATATTTTACTTAAAAATGAATACTCAGTCATGAACATTCTATACCTTCTGCTATATTTCAACATATTTCATATGTCATTTTCAGGTAAGCTATTCCTTTAAGAAAAAATACCTTGAATATTTTAAGATATTTGACTGCTTTGATTTAATCCTCTGCTGTTTTATCCCCTATTATCCTGAATGCGTTTCATTTTCTGATATATATATATATATATATATATATGTGTGTATATGTGTGTTATTTTGGCTCTTACAGAACTATAAATTCAATATACTGCCGTCATATTTGATGTGTTATTTTGGAATGCGGCTCTTTAGTGTGAATCACAGCTAAAGCTGTATGATGACACACTTACTAACTGACACCACCACTTAGAAAACTCAGTCCACCCACATAAAGCCAACTTTAACCCCATCAAAACATAGAATATTTAGGCTTAATTATCATTAAATAAAATGCAATATAAACCTATGGTACTACTATGGTAAAATATGGTACTATTGGGGGTATAACTGTATTGCATTGTATTTTACGTACCATGTAAACACCATGACACATGTAAAAGTCAATAAATACTGTGCCATTTATCAATCTTATTGTTTTTTCTTGTGACAATTTGAACCCTATAAAATGTATATATTTGGGAAAGTGTTTGTATCTGATTATCTGCACAACAGCACCACCTGCAGGCCATTTCTAACAATTAGAAACGCCAAATAAAAGCACGATTACAAAATAAAAGTGCTTAAAATTTATTTCATATTAGTTGTAATAATTGTAATTTTAATATGATTACTAATGCTGGCTAAAGTGTCTTTATAAATACTGCTCATTCTCAAAGTTAGACATTTGAACAAGCTGAACCTACAGTAACTCTTCCAACGGTTTCTAATGCAAACATTAATATTTATTCCCTTAGCAGACATGAATGATACCAAAATTTCAAAACTGTAATTTAAAACTGTATATTTAAATAACAAACTGTATTGAGATTCACTTCACTGCTCTTATCCCTCAATCCACCAATGAAGATGAAACTATATGAGCCTTGACACAAAGATAGAGATAATAGAGTCTTAGTTAGTTGGATACATCCCAAACCCTGAATCTCAGTCTTATAACACAGACTTTCATCAGTATTATAGCTTTGCTCTCAATAAAAGCTGCAAAACAGCATATTGCACTTCTTTTGACAAATATTGTAACTGTGATTTGAACGGCAATATAAAAACATTTAATGTGTCATGTTGCTCAAGGCTAAAGGAAGAAAAGCACACTGAAAGAGTCTCTTCAACAACTACAAACGTTTGCCTTCTGTCTCCAAATTAAGTCAAGTTCTCAAACAGAAAAACTTGTGTTCCTCTTGAAAAGTAAATTGTAACTTTGATGTGAACTGAAAGATAAATAACACTTCTCATTGCATTTACATTGTGGAATCAGGTCTACTTTTATTTAGTGTTGACCTTTGGCATTGCTAGTGTTTTATCTGTTAGCATTTATGTGAATAAAAGGGTTCTCACCTGACACAAGCTATTAAGGCAATAAACCAAGACCGATGCTTTTAGACTTTACATTCATATATATTTGTCAGATGTTTTAATCAAAAGCGACTTTTACATGATACATGACCATGACCTTTGCAATTGTTAATGCAATGCTCCACCAACTGAACTATCCTTTTGGACTCTCAAATCAATCATGAATTAAGATTTAGATGCTAACAGAAAATAGATTTGAATATGATATGAATAAAAGTCAGAGATGTAGAGAATATGCCAAAGCATAAAAAAGTCTTGCAGATGAATAGTGAACAAGGTCAGACACACGTAAACGTCTCAGAATGCTAAACTTGCCTTTCTAGAAAGAAATGACACAATGCAGGGAAAAAATATAATCAATATCTTCATAAAAACTCAAAACAAGAATAAATTGAATGCACGCACAAACTCACAGACACACGCATTCAATCAGACAAGAGCTTATTCTCTCGGGTCACATTCATCAGCGCTTTCAATTTCAGCCCGTTTCATTGGTTTCTTGTTTTTGTCACAGTCTAAATGAGATCAATGCGGTTCCTCACTTTCTTTATCGCCTCAACCCTAGAGCCAAAGATCAAATTTAAACTCCTGTTGCTATAGAAATTCAGGGTGTTGCTTCATTGTTACTGAAGTGTGTGTTTGTGTGTGTAGTAAACACTTTCTACAAACACTCACATACAAAGTGGGTATCTAGTTCTCCAGATGTGACAAACAACATACAGAAAAGCTCTTATCCTTCAATACTTCAAACACAAATAACAAAACACGTTTTCCTCAAAATGTAAATTTCAGCTGCTAATTCACAAGCACACAGTCCTTTCCCCCCGTCTTCATTTACTTCTTTTCACCCTTTCTGTCTGTCTTTAATTCCTCCTTTTCTCGCTCTTTGATATTCTTCTCTGCACTTGTGTTGTCAGTTCAGATGCTGATGTACAGAATGCAAATGCTGGACCTCACCGAGGGGAAAGAAAGAATAAAGAAAGACAGACAGAAACGCCTGCGGCAGGGTCAAGCCAACACCTGCATGGCATTAAACAGGAAAGAGAAACCCTGTATCTCCACTGCAGAATAAGAGATCATTCAGAATGAAGGAACGTCACATCTTTGACTCGAGACAGCACACTGACAGTAAGACAGGAAGGCTGGGTGACGTGAGGAATATTTTAGATGCTTGAAAACCGTCATATGACGAGTGAAAGCTGAGCTATTTTTTCTGTCACTTATGATCGTTGCTTGTCAGACAGTACGATGCGACCCCAGTGAATTTGGATGAAACCATGTGACATCAGTGGTCCTTTTTAGACTAGGCGATATACATCATAGACACGGTTTTGGTCGTGAGTGACAGCACTGACATTTTTAAAGCCACTGGTTCGCATCTGTTCTGACATCCTGCACAAAAAAATTCAAGCAATACCCAAGTGAAACACTGAAAACCATAAATACATGGGTCACCAAACTATAAAAGAAACAACTCTAAGATAAAAAATTAGATGGACAATATTTTAGGAATAGATTTACACACCAGAAAATCATTTTACTATTTACTATTTCATTTAAAGAAGGGATATTTGCAAAGAATGTTAACTAGTCGTGGCATCTGAACAGAGGAAACCGAATTGGGAGATACAGGCAAAAGTGAACAAGTGTGTGTGTGTGTTCATGTATATAATCCCATACTGAATGTTTTGAAGTTATCACACCACTGCAGGACCTGGAAACAGCTTCAAATCCAAGTAACAAAATCTGTCTCGACTCATCCTGGAGCTGTAGTTAAAATGCTCCATAATGCTCAATTTTTGCTTGCTGTTATAGAGCAGGTGGTGTGGCTTCAACTGCAAAATTTCATTAAAGAGCTACACTTCTAATAAACTGAAAGAGTATAAAAAGTGCAAATGCACAAGCTGTTACTCAAGCAGCGTTAAAAAAAGAAACATGCCCAGAAGAGTTTCCTACTGATTATTTTAGACTTGATTATTTTAGACTGATTATTTTAATCCAATATACTGTGTGCACATACTGTAGTGTATAGGGTGTTAATTTCCTATATAAATGTAATACAAGGATGAACAATTGCATATGTCAAAATCTGAAGTATTCGACCAGGTCTCAGCTACCTTTACCCATAATGCAACATGCATTTCTAAACGTTAAGATATTTTCCACTTACTCAATAAAAATCAGCAGATGTCTAACATTAATTCCCTGGCATAAAAGTGCATTCACTGTATACTACTTTAAAAATACTTTGCAGAAAAGAGTATTGTCTTGTCCTGTGAAGCAAATAGTACATAGATAAGTGATATAAAACTGTTAATATTTAAAGGAATACTACACTTCATTTCTTCAGTTGAACACAAATAATTTGACTGTATATTAAAATGTCATTATTTCCCTATCAAAAAGTATAAAAGGTTTGTGAGAGGAAATGTTTCCTTTTTTGTGCTGATTTCATGATCTGTATATTATGTTGCAATCATATTGGTTTTTGTGACTAGTTTTGTTTTTTCTAGTTTCTAGTTTTGTTGCAATCATATTGGTTTTTGTGACTACATGTGTGTTTTATCACAAGATAAACAAGAACCAATAAGATTCTATGAATTATGCCAGTGTCACCATGTTTGGATTACCTGCAGATCTGTTTGTGTTCATGGATACACATCACCAATGATCATCACCAATCACCAACAATCTGTAACTTTTTCTGTCAGTACCTGATTTTTGATTGCAGCTTTAAAGGGGTCACATTGTGAGGAGCTTGAGTGTATTACACAGTAAATATATGTGGAAACAAAGACGGACCACCTTTCTTTCAGCATCTGATTCTTTACTGGCTCTTACACAAGAGTGTGACATTTAAACAGTCCCGCATATTAAATCTCAGCTCATTTGATCACACCTTGTTAAACCCTTGTATTCATTTTCATGAGGTTAGCTTTGATCTTTTAAAAGGTTATTTATTAAACTCATTTCTAATACAGTTTAGATTCAAGTGTGTTTAAAAAAGAGCATGACGCACACCAAACAAAGAGGATCTGTGCTTTAGGTGGCATTACAATTATTCAAGCTTTCCCACAGGCAGCTAGCCAGGTTATCTAACTCCAGCGTTATAACTAACCGACATGATGACTAATCAATGAAAAATTATTAGAGTGTGAGAGAGTGTGTGAGAGAGAGAGAGAGAGAGAGAGAGAGAGAGAGAGAGAGAGAGAGAGAGAGAGAGAGAGAGAGAGAGAGAGAGAGAGAGAGAGAGAGAGAGAGAGAGAGAGAGAGAGAGAGAGAGAGAGAGAGAGAGAGAGAGAGAGAGAGAGAGAGAGAGAGAGAGAGAGAGAGACAGAGAGAGAGAGACAGAGAGAGAGAGAGAGAGAGACAGAGAGAGAGAGAGAGAGAGAGAGAGAGAGAGAGAGAGAGACAGAGAGAGAGAGAGAGAGAGAGAGAGAGAGAGAGAGAGAGAGAGAGAGAGAGAGAGAGAGAGAGAGAGAGAGAGAGAGAGAGAGAGAGAGAGAGAGAGAGAGAGAGAGAGAGAGAGAGAGAGAGAGAGAGAGAGAGAGAGAGAGAGAGACAGAGAGAGGGGAGATCTCCATTACTCCCCATCACTATAAAAACAATTGGCCATTTTACAGCCTTAAACGCTTCGACCAAGAGAAACACACAAGGCCCAGGGGATTACAGCACCTACACAATCTGCTCAGGGACACAGAACGCTTTTCTTCTTTATCTCCTTAACTTCCTCTTCTAGGAATTGGACCAAACTTCCCTTACGGCTGTCTCGCCTGCTGTTTACTCAAGTGTAACATTTCAAAGTGACCTGCTATATGTGTGTGTGTGTGTGTGTGCAATGTGTTCTCTTATAGCTGCATTATTGTATAATGATGGCATATACTGATATTTTATTGCCACTATATCCTGTCCACCATGGATAGATTTTTGATGGTATACTTTACTTACAGTATGACTAAAACCTACTATTCAAGGTTGTTTTTTAATTCAGTTCGCTGCCCAAAACAACATAAACGTAACATTATATGTAATATAAAATATATGTTATGACCCTTTGAAGAACTGTTTGCACAAGCTCAGTATAAACAATGCAACACACATCAGCAGACATCTGACATCATAAAGCTGCAGATTACTTTCACTAAACAGCATTTCAGGATTTCTCATTATGCAACAAGCATGCACTACTGTACGCTTGCATGAGTTTTCATTTGATCAATACATAGACCAGACATGCCAAGACATCTTTTAGACCATTTGCACAACTTGTTTATTGTGGGATTAGTGAGAAAGGCTCAGAGACAGAGAGATGCTCAGAAAGAGTGATGCTAAAGTTCACTGAGAGAAACAGACGTATTCATTCCAGTCAATTTCCCATGATCACTCAGTGAAATCAGCCGAGAGCAAGACATGACGCTGCAAATTACCCTGCACTCCATCATTCACACTGCACACCTCTCTCGGCCTCTCTCTCTCTCTCTCTCTCTCTCTGTTCTTTTGCATCTTTTTTCTAGATCTTATTTATTCATTTTTCATGAATTCAATTTTTTTTTAAAATCACAGATGAACTGAAAGAAACTAAAATGCTGCCTAATAATATTAACAATATTACTCTATATTCACAATATAAAACCATTTCAAACATTTTGCTCCGTTTTTCTCTCACAATTCGCTGCATGTCCCTTTACTTCTGCTCTGACATGACAATAAAAAAATACATGGCAAACCTTCAGCTTCTTACAGTTTCATGAATGTCAAGTAGTTTGAACTTCATGCAGTTAAATATTCAGCAGTTGCTAATTTACACAGATCTTTTATGAGAAAATGAAGCCCATCAAAGTGTCTCTCACACACATCTCACCATTATTAACTGAATTTTATTTCACCGCTGCCGCTTTGATTAAAAGGCCTGATTGGATTACGTCAGTATGCATACAGTATGTGTGTGTATCTAGTATAAATTTAGCTTTGTAATTGGAGCAGTCAATTGATCACTTTATAAAAGAAGAAGCTAGTTGAAAGACCACAAACCGACAGACAGCTAGACAGATATGTGGCACATTAGAAAAGCTTTTTAATAGTTTGAAAACTTTATTGTCTAATTATGAAGCACTTCACGCTGGGGACGGCTGGATACCAAACAGCATCAGTTCCTCTTTCACTTCATTAATCAGACTCATAATCAGAGATCATGCGAGAACACAAGAGAGAGCATTTGAGAAACTGATGCAGAGATGTCGACTGCTGTCAGAACTCTATAGTTTCTTGGTGATTTGTTGGAGCATAACATACACAGGACTTCCAAAAGTTGATAATAAGAGACAACAGAGAATCCTTTTATTTACTCATTTCTATTAAAATATTTTATAAAAAATTTGGCTTTTATATAGTCAGGTAAAGTGCTATTATTGTCAGATCCATAACAGTCCATATTCCTTATAAATGGTCACATGAACATTAACTATTTTATGTTCTTTGACGAGTCATCTCATCTCCATTTGTTGGGTATTATTGCTTCTGGTTTGTGCATTTTAAGTATTTTGCCTCTCAAAAACGTGTTTTTTCACATCCACAACCCATGCATATTTCAATTTTTTAAAATAGATAACTTATGTTAGTGCATAGATTCATATTTTTTTATGTTTGACCTTTAGTAAAATATAAACAGATGGTTCAATTTATTGGTAATAAATATATTCTGTAAGAATTTATATTTATTCTTCCATAACACAGGAATTGCCCGGTACATATACTACATGCTACAGTGACACAGCGGTTCAGTGAATGTTTTATTATAGAAAATACAAGCCTTATAAATGTCATTATCTTCAACAGCCCATCAGAAACACTGTAAAGATATTCAACAACCCCAAAAAATGACTCACTTATCCATCTCTCTTAACAGTTTCTGCTGGCACCGCATAAAAGCCGCACTACAATGTTTGACTGATTTCCATTACATTATAAAATTGCAGGAAATTGGCGGTATTTTACATGAAAAGCGAGTTTATTACTATCCAGCACTCTCTGTCAAACACTCTGATTGGATGAGAAAGACAATGAATCACAAACACAAGGTGAAACATCACGTGATTTGGATTCATAGGGCTAGAATCTACTTTTGGGATACAAAGCTAATGTGTGACCTGAATAGGCAACAAAAACTTTTTTGTTTTGTTACAGACGTTTTGTCCTCAAAAACATTGTCTGGCTGTGGCATTTGAGAGAATGAAAAGCTCTACTAAGCACACGACAACATCACCTAAAGCATTCACTTGCTTAAGTCATCACCCGTGAGTTGGTATTTGTGTTACAAATCTGAAAATGCCTCACATGCATACGCACATTACAGACGTTTGAAAGTAGAAGCTAATTCTTGTTCTACACATCACAAACTTATTCAACAAAACAGCTCAACTTTTCCCTAATGTCACTGGGGTGAAAGCAGATCGTGCCAAAACGTACAAATGAGATCATTCAAATTTATACGAAATCTTCCCCTTGTAAAATAGTTTTGGATTGTCAAGATATTGAGTAATCAGTTAGTCAGGCTATTCTGGTTTTAAATGGGTTTTAGGCACTTTGGCTTTGGGAACACCAGCTTGATCAGGGTGTGAGATTTGCTAGATAAGTGTTAAACCTTTCGTTCAGTTTATAGGAAATAGTTTTCTTCAAAAACCTCCTAAAAGAAACAGGTAAACGGTTTCATTAGTTACGTGCTAACTGAAAAATTAGGCATTATTACACGGTATGGGCTAGATTATCCAACAAGTTTTGGTTAAGTGTTGGATGTGATTAATCTAAAATTCTCCTTCACATGTTAGTGAGGTCCTTATTATAACACTGCGTAATATGTGGTGGAAAATCTCCATAAAAAGGGGGCTCACATGCACAAAGCATACTGAATTCCTCATTATTTTCAAAGAAAAAAAACACGTACTTGATGTATGAAATATTAAAATACATAAACCATTT
This sequence comes from Beaufortia kweichowensis, assembly GCA_019155185.1. Lineage (NCBI taxonomy): Eukaryota > Metazoa > Chordata > Actinopteri > Cypriniformes > Gastromyzontidae > Beaufortia > Beaufortia kweichowensis. Next base: position 13,333,448 of record CM032814.1, read on the forward strand.
TTGGTGAAAAATCTGGAACTTTAATAGCTGCTCCTACATGTATTGTATGCCAATAAAGTCAATATTTCTTCTATGCAAAAACAAAACAACCTAATAAGAAACAAATGTGTTGCATAAAGCCTCAAACATTTTGTTGCCATTTTCCATTTAAAATATAAACAGATTGATCTTTCTGCCATGCTCTTAGATGTGGGGACAAATATGCACTGAAGTCAACAGGAAAAATAGGAAATGGGGTCCTAAAAGGAAGTTACTGTACATTTAAAGACACTTATAAAACTCAGTGCACCAATGCAAGGACTACTTTTATGATGTTTTCATGGTAATATTTGTTCCTTTTTGAAGCTTGATAGCCCCTGGTCCTCATCCACTTGAATTGAAGAGAGCCGTTTAAGCCGTGCCTTCAATACCCGACAGACTACCAAAAGTGCTGCGCTGGGTGAATTAAATGACAGTCCTTCTTATAGTCTGAAGTGTTTTTGTCAAAGCAAACAGAGAACATTCAAAAAAGAATACCTTGAAAATTAGTCTACAACAGTATAAACTAGGCTGAGAACACGTTCCCAAAAAGCTGACATAATTTTCATTCATAACTTATAAGCAACCTCGATAAGCAATTAGTGGTTTAGTCTAAAGTAATAAATGTCATTTATGTGGCTTGAGAATCTACACCCTTCTCTGTAAAGTAAACAGACATATATAAAGCAGCCAAACCCAGTCACGCTTCACTGAAAATCTGCTTGCATCATAAGAAGTGTGCATGGGGAGAACATTAGTCTGAGGTATAATGAAGTACAAATTATCCATGTGACATTGAGGCTTTTAGTATGGTATTTTTATCATAGGTTTCTAACTCTTCAGGGTAATGTACATGACGTGTGTGGGACCCATTAGAGTCAGTGAGGGGGTTTTAAGTTGCCTTGAGAATAATTTGCATTCTCTTCAGTCAATAATAAATTCCCTTTATGATTTTACCGTAACAAAAAGCAATTATCCATAAGTACTGAAACATCTGATATCTTGTCTATTTTTAAGACTTTATTTATCTGCCAGCAACACTATGTAGGTATATAATTATTCTTTAGTAGTGCAAAAAATATAAATATTTTATCTTTCAAAAGCACATAATTAAATTAAATTAAATTTCCACACTGTGTTTGATTTAGTTAAAAGTAAAATGTTTTTTCTTCTTAACGCAAGCAAACACATCAATTATAAAAGAAACACATTATGTACATTTTCAACCCTGTGCTATTCACAGTTTTACTTTGTACTATTTTCTACTTGTTTTAATACTGTCAACTTAAATCTATTTATTTTCTCTAGAAGCTAAGTTGAATATTTATGAGTCAGGCTAATATCAATTATAAGTTTGTTTTTTGTTCCCACAGCTGTTTTGAGTAGCTGTCAGTACTAGGGAACCATTTAAAGACTCATCTGAGACTCTTAAAATCAGCGAGTGAGACATTTGTGGAATACATTATAACTGTACCGGGCTTATTTATGAACCTCATAAAGAGAGACAACTAATTGCATTCAGGCATGTTCAAGAATCCCACAGGAGGTGCAAGCCATTCATAACATACATGCTAGATGCAAAAAAAAATCAAGGTACAAATTATGGGATCATGTAAGCAGTTCTACATTAGTGTTGACACCGGCTTTGTACAGTAATTGCAAAGGTTAAATGTGTGTTAACTGTTCTCAAATGCTTACAGAGAGGAAGGGAATTAATTGGCATAACACTGCCAAGAAGGCCAATATAATGAGCAATTCCAGCATTATGGATGTGATATTTTCAATCAAAATTTTAAATATAAAGTAAAAAGTATTTATTATGATCTATTATGATTCGTTAGGATATTACTAAATGTTTATATTTTACTAAAGCCCTGTTGATAGAGTCTAGACATCAAAAAATATTAGTCTATGCACAAGTTATCCATTTTAAAAAATGGAAAGATACATGCATTATGGATGTGACAAAAAACATACTTCTGTGAATTAAAATCACGCTTTAAACAGAAAATATGCTGTAAAAACTTTCAGAGAGACCTCACATGGGCACCAAATATTGACATATTGACAAAAAAAACAAATTACACAACTATTTTTTCATAGCAAGGTTGTTATTTGCTTAGAAATGCCCTAATTTAAATTCCCAAAGCTGTTCAGATTATGTCAAGCTTGTATGTTAAACTCACATTTGATTCCCTCATTAGATAAGAACTGTTATCCAATGGGACAACAATCAGCTTTTTGACTGTTATTTGAGTTTATTCTTTGCACAAAAGCCTGTCCGGCAAACCGAGCCAATGCTCTACACCCAGACGTGTTTACTGGATCATGTGTCTGTCCCTGCTGAGCTGGGCTTTAGCAACAAAACTAATCCAAAACAATATGACCGACGCAGCAGAACCGAAGCCAGGGTGCCAGGATTCACGCCAACACCGGTATCAGTTTAACTGCTGGAGACTCCGACTGAAGTCTGAACTCTCATGCCAATGTAAAGAGAGGAGGAATAACAGGAACATGTCAGAAATTACTGATGTGCACACTGTGAACATGAGAAAACAGACACTGGTATTATAGTGGGTGTGGTCTAAAACATTATCTCGCTTATGGCATAATGGGATTTGGACACAAAATATTGATTTAAAATATTTTAATAGTTAATTTGTAACAACTACAAACCTTCTGCAATGAAAAACCGGATCCTCTTTCCTACCGGCTTTAGACTGATGACTATGTATCAAAATATGTATATGCAAATTTATATAAAATTTATTTGTAAGTATATTATTTTTATGTGGAACAGAGCAAGATGTATATTTTCCTCTGTGTATAGTTGTGACACATCTAAACAGGCACGAGATCTACTTTCCCACCTTTAATGAGTCTCACCGTTGGTATAAAATGGCATCAGTCCTCTCAGCTAAGTGTGTGTGAGTGCATGTTTGTACTTTCTTATGCTTTTCAAAAGGGCCATCTGGTGTTTGATTAACAGGTTAACACATTTCAGGGTAACAGAGAGTTACTTTAACTCTGCCAGGTGTCTGATTGCCTATTCAGTGATGTAGGGCGAGCCGTGACCTCTCAAGGACTTCATTCTGGGCTCTCAGCTGAATAGGAGATCTGCATATTTTTATACTTTGCAAAGACAGAATGTGCGATCATGGATTATTCTGCATCTACAGCATTAAATGCCTTTCAAATGTGTAAACCATGGATTACAGTGAAAAATATTACTGCACCCAAAAATTATTCATAATCATAATATACTCACTAGATATATATGACTTCCTTTGCTAAAGCTGAACAAAAACAGCTTTAAATTAAAATATCCACTTTATATACTGTACCTAATGCCAATATACTGCATGTCTCAAAATGTTCAAGCAGTGAGTAAATGAAGAAAATTTCTCAAATATGAGATAATTATCAATTATCAATATCAATTTATCAAAAATTATCAATAATTTGGGTAAACTATTCCATTACCCTGTTAACTGTCACCATTTCACAGGTTTTCACTATTCATTTTAATATAAAACGTCTAGTGAGAGTAAAACAGCAAAAACTATTTTCCACTGGGATCATTAAAATGAACTAAAAGTAGTCTATTATGCAATTTACAGTATATAGAACCCCCAAAACATTTATTTACAGGGTCAAGAACACTAATTTGATGTCCATATGGAATCACATCTTGGTGTTACTGATGTTGATGCTGAAACAAATGACACAATTGCTGTAGATACTGACATCTGAATACAGCTTTAAAAGGCACATTTTGAGAAAAACTAAAATGTCAAAAATGTCAAAAACTAAATTTAAAGTGTTGCTTAAGTTCTGGTTAGCACAGAATCTGGTATTACAAATTTTGGCCCATGACTCTATGTTTTTCAATATAATGTTTAACAAAACAAGTCTGCTTTTACAGTTTAGTCAAAGCCAATTTAAAAGCCACAATGAAAATGTCACTGAGTGCTCAAATGACAGATTATACCTCTCCATGCCAAACAGCGCACACTGCCCTGTTGAGAAATACTAGACACGGAGATGTATTATCTTTACACAGTCACTGAGAATGAGGCCCTTCCGGGGCCAATGACACAGAGCTGATTCATCCAAAAGAAGCCAAAAGATCATGACCAAAATGAGTCCGGACTGACAACACTCATAATCACAACGCTGCACATTCTTAAGACCCGTAACCTCCAAACATCTCATAACTCTGCAACCCACACCAATGAGTTCTGACAGCAGCAAAGCATCATGGGAAATCTCTCAGCAAGCTAACTGCCAAGCTGAAGAGCTGACAAAGACATTGTTTTTTAACACTCTGCACTCAGACAGATGGATATGCAAAACAGTATTTTTACCGTAAGAATAAACCACATTCCATATGCGTGTCCCAGCCAGGAAATGCAGCAGAAACCATGTTACACAGATTCACAGCAAAAATATCATGGATCACGCTGACAGCCCTGTGTTTAGTTATTCTCTGCGGAGTGCACTACAATTGTAAGGAGCTGCTGAATGCATCAAAAGATGAGGGGAAAAGAAAAGTAGTTGACCAGTGAAGCAACATCAATAACTGGGAGAAAAGGCAATAGTTTGCGAAGAGATGCATCATCATTTCCAGCATAAAGGGTTAGATTCAGTCAAAAATCAATTTTGTCATCATTTACTCACCTTCATGTCGATCCAAATTTCTACGATTTTTCAACACAAAAATAGCAAAATGTCCAGATTGCACTTTTTTATTAAACAAAGGTAGAAAATAATTGCACTTAAACGCTCCAAAAAGGACAATAAAACGAACATATGACTTGGCTGAAGCCATCCAAGCCCTCCAGCTTTGTGATTTATCTTTGACATATAAACTAGTGAAAATGATGACAGAATTAAATTTTTTAGATTTTATACAGACAGTAGCAGCTTATGGAGTAACACAATCATCATAACTGTGGTGCAAAGCAGTCTGCTTTTCTTCTCCAACAGAAAAACACAAGCAAATACACATCAGCATCAGAAACGAGCCTTTCCGGACAAATGCAGTCACATAAACAAACTCTTACCTGAGTCGCTCCTCTTCCTTTTTACGCAGTTTCATGTCTCTCTGAACGACTCTGAGCACGTGCTCCGCTTCATCATTGCTCAGACCTGACAGGTCAATCTTACGTCCCATCGCTGCTTCTGATTGGAGGGTCAAAGGTCAAGATGCTGGAGGTCACCAAATGTAGTTCTTGATAAGTTTACAGAGGAGGCTTGGAGGTAAATGAGGAATACAAAAGAAACAGAACAGATATTTGTATCATTTCAGAATAATAAACAGTCAAAAATGTTAAAAGGCCGATACTTGGATTTTACCATGAATAAAAAATAAAATAATTAAAAAAAAAATCTAAAAAAAATTCCTAAAATGGACATTCAACTCTATATCTTAAGCATAAGACATTAATACTGTAAGAAAAATATTAACCATGCTATTAAAACAACACAATTAAGGATTTATAGTTAAAACCATAATGCATTTAGTTCCTTTAACTTGAAAATGAAACTACTTCTTTAGATTTTTTCATTTTAGGTATTTTAAAAATAATAATTAATATATTTATTAATTTTTTTGTTTCTGTTTATTGTTATAACATTGTCAAATATTTATTCTCGAGTCATAGACTTTTTCATTAACATACAGTTTGTCATGATTAGATTAGAATTTAACTTCTGAAATATTAAAGTGAAAAGTAAAATACGTGTTGCCTAAAAAAACCTAAATAATACATGTAATTAATAACTTTAGTGTTTTATGTGGATAAAAATGATGTGGGCATAGGCAATGAGGTCTTCTTTATATCTTCTTTATATTTCTCACTCTTTCTCACCCTGTCAAGGAGCCACACACACATTTTATAATAGTGTGGTTTACAAAGCTGTGTACAGCACATCAGTTAGATTAGACACCTTCAACAGATTTGTGTCCTTGTCTTTCCACTGACACTTCTTTTGTTATTCTGTTATGCAAAATCAATGCTTAGCAAAGAAAACTCACTACTTACAGAGCAATGATATTACAGTGTACATAAACGGTCATACAGTACAGTACATGCACAAACATAAAGCCATAAAACACATACTAAACAGATCTTAAAATTAAAAGGTTATCTTTAACAAGCAAACAAAAGCAGTCTGAGATAAGAGTGGAACAGTAACCACCTCAGTCTCTCTCAGAGAAATATGCACTATAACAAACCACAAGCAGCAGTTGTCCAGACTGTATGAGGCAGGATTTTTAAAGGATGGCCAAACATAGTGTGGAATGTTTATTCTGCCTGCTGAACTGTTGTGAAGCTGGGGTAAAAAATACTGTGTGGATGCGAAATAAAACAGAAAGTGGTAGGAAATTGTGTGGGCCAATTACAGGACGAGACAGAGATGGTGTAACAGAGAAGGAGAGAGAGAGAGAGAGAGAGAGAGAGAGAGAGAGAGAGAGAGAGAGAGAGAGAGAGAGAGAGAGTGAGAGAGAGAGAGAGAGAGAGAGAGAGAGAGAGAGAGGAGAGAAGGAAAGAGAGAGAGAGAGAAGGAAAGAGAGAGAGAGAGAAGGAGGGAGGGAGAGAGAAGGAGAGAGAGAGAGAGAGAGAGAGAGAGAGAGAGAGAGAGAGAGAGAGAGAGAGAGTATGACGTTAAATGCAGCCGCTGGGTGATGACTCAGTCAGCTGTGCCCTTTAAGCTCTACCAATCGCATTACACTCCACCTGTTTACAATCCTCTCTCTATCTGTCTCTCTCTCTTATACACACACACAAATGCACACAAAGACACACATGAACTATACAAACTATTCCATTTCCAGCATTTCAGCAATTATCAAGGCTAATTTCATCGCATTCTATATTCACAGATGGAAGCACGTGTTTTTTTGGCCTTGACAGATGTATCTGTGCAAGCTAACTATGCAGATATCCAGAGGAGGTAGTCTCACAGAGCCACACCTTTGGGAAAACAGCAAAAGGTGTAGTGCACATTGCAGCTTATTGATCATTTTTTTTTTAAAAGGTTCCTTTACATTATGAGTAATTTAAAGGGTTAGGTTTATCAAATATGGTTAACCCACAATTAACAGATTTTTAGACATTTGTAGTTCATTTAGCTGTCTTATAAAAGCAATATCCAAATCACAATCCGGCCATTACAGCCGTATATCATCTTACTACACTGAATGTTTATGGTACCAAATGATGATGAGTTCTATGGTATTTACATGGATTACTTTCTTCCAAACAGCATGATGCTGTATGTTAGTGTAGAGGACACTGAAGGTGGAAAAAGACAAAATTTTGGATAAGGGACAATAATGGAGTACAGGGTAGTGCGTGTGGCAGAGGACGGGTTATATGTGGGTCAAGCTCACTTCCTAGTCCAATTAGAAGCAGCACACTCACATATCCGAAACTGCAAATAACCATATTTTTTATATTCGCCATCAGTTCAAAAACTTTCAAAAATACATTATATTCCAACTGATTTTTACTGCATTGCTATTCTGCTAATAAAAATCAATCAAACAAAACTCACATTTAATGTTTAGGTTTCTTAGAGTTAAATTTGGCTGAAGGGTGTTATGCATGATGTTATGCATGATGCAAAGCTAAAAACTTGCATATTGTGCCTTTAAATCATTGTGGCATGAGTTGCACCCTCAGGGTAAAGCTTTCCGAAAAACTGAAAAGCCTGAGCAAGCGCCACAGATCAATGTTCAGCCTAAATCACAGTAATCATGATCAGTGTAAATTATAATGGCATGAAGGGTTTAATTTGTAAATGGGTCAAACTAAATTACCATATAGCTACAATCAAAAGAAAACAGCTAGTTTTAGCTCACCTATGCCAATTCCAGTGCAAACAGGTATAAATTCCCCCAGCAATGCCGGATAAGGAACATCCTGTGTGGAGTAATTGCTTTTTTCTCTGTGTCATTTGGGTCATTTGTCTGTGTTGAATAATGAGACCGGAGAGGGAAGGAAAACTTGTGCTTTTTTAGACTCAAACGTAACTACCTCAATCCGTCAGACTGGCCTCCATTTCAGCTCAACATGCTGCACTGTTTCATTCAAGTATGACTGCTCAAAGCTGCCCATAATATCCTGAATGCAATTTTCCACTACATCAAAGAGTTTTATTTGAGAATTACAGCTGCCACATCATATGGAAGTTAACGTCACCAAATCCAATTGCCAAATTTATGACGGGTTTTTAAACAGGTCAACCAACTACTCTCACCCAGTCTTCCATTGGTTGGACAAACAGATACCACCATGCCAAACTCATGCAATTGCTTAAAGTAACGCTGCTGTGTTTGTCTTAAATGCTTAACCAAAAAGATCAGTTTGGGGTTATGCACAAATGAACGAATGATTTTAAACTTTGTTGCCGAATTTACAAAAATTACACACTTCAAATGTTTGCAACTTCCCATTAAACCCAATATTGCCACTAAAGCATCTTTGAAGAGCGCATAATCTGGAAAGCATCACACTTTAATTATTGTGTACAAACATCCTCAAAGCAGATTCACATACATTCTGAATCATAAACTTTGCGAATACACCCATGAGCACGCTTCTGAAACATAAAATAACAAATGGGACACCCTGCAGTCTCATGGATTTCACAGGCATAAGTATGCAGCGGCAAGACCGCAAATGCGCCATTTGGGACAGGAGCTAAAAATGACATCTTCCACATGAATGAAATAGACGTCTGTGTGACGTATGCGTGTCATATACAGTGTACGAACCACACTAAAGCCAAACAACATTAGGTTTCAACAGTACAACATTTTATACAGTAACACATGAATGAAATATGTAAAGGATGATGTGCAGCCTGCTTGCAAAATAAAACCTGACAGATCGATCAGATGTCAACTGACCACCTAGTTTACTGTATATCAAATAAATAAATCTGTTTAATTACAATGTTGATCAGGAATACACTAAACCATAAACACATCACTTAACCATCTATGAAAACCATGCAATGTCAGAATAAAGTATGCCACAAACTCCCATCCTCTTAAACTCCCCAAATCCTCCTTCACAACAGCACTTATAATCCAAAGAGCTCTTGTGACCCTAAACCAAGTGTGTGCTGCATACACACAAACAATACAGGCAAACACAGTGGGCTTTAAACATCAGTCGGTCATTTTACATGATCATGTATGATAAATGAATGAAAGCAGCTGTGGCTCAATGCATGCAGAGAGGATGATTCATTAAACAGCACATTCAGCCACCCTTAACACAACCATCAGCGCTTAGAAATGTTGCATTTATGGGGAAAGAAACTCACAGATGTTACATTCAAACAATGCATGTAACACAAACACAGACCAGCTTGCTTTCACATTGGAGGTGCACAACTAGTGGTGCGCAAAAGCATGAATGAACGCAAAAATCCAGCAACAGTCTGAGGAGATAAGACGCATAATATGTACAAATCGATCGCTTTAATATGCACGCAAAGTGGATCTCATGCACCTTACACAAGCATTTGTCAGTCGCTGTCTGGGCAATTGTAAACACACAAACTTTTGCACATGCATGAACGATTCAAGGCGACCCGATTCACAAACAAGCAGTCTGACATACGCAAGCAAAAAAAAAAACTTACGCGAGAGCAACATCCGCTGGGTGTCCGGAGGCTGTACACGACCACTCGTGCTCCTGTCCGCGGTCACAGGGAATGAGAGCGCGCGGGTTTGGCTCGGTAAACTTCCATTGATCGCTGATTGTGATTTTCCCACGCAGGCACACAACCACGCGCACAGTCACGCGCTTTGACTTACGGGGCGAACTGATTTATGGGATTTGTGCGTTTCTGAATTTTGTTCTTAAGTGTAAATGTATTATCTCCAGCTTTTTCCCCTTTCCTCCATACACACGATGACATCCAGCGGCTGACTGCATCCTCTCTCGAGCACCTGAGCATCCCACCGATCAGCCAATCACAGCGCAGGGTTCAGCCCTTTATTAAACACATTCACTCATACAGTCATACAGTTCACTCCATCATCTCTGATAAAGCCAAATGAACAGCGAGGTAAACTAATTGGTTATATTGTACTGCATATTAGCCAGCTTTGCCCTGTAGCATGAAACTGACACAAAACATTCATTCAGATTTGCTGGGTTTAGTTTATGAGGGTGGGAGATGGCACTGAAGATAGATAGATAGATAGATAGATAGATAGATAGATAGATAGATAGATAGATAGATAGATAGATAGGTAGGTAGGTAGGTAGGTAGGTAGGTAGGTAGGTAGGTAGGTAGGTAGGTAGGTAGGTAGGTAGGTAGATAGACAGACAGACAGACAGACAGACAGACAGACAGATCATTCATTCAAATCAATCATTCAGATTTGCTGGGTTTAGTTTATGAGGGTGGGAGATGGCACTGAAGATAGATAGATAGATAGATAGATAGATAGATAGATAGATAGATAGATAGGTAGGTAGGTAGGTAGGTAGGTAGGTAGGTAGGTAGACAGACAGACAGACAGACAGACAGACAGACAGACAGACAGACAGACAGACAGACAGACAGATCATTCATTCAAATCATTCATTCAGATTTGCTGGGTTTAGTTTATGAGGGTGGGAGATGGCACTGAAGATAGATAGATAGATAGATAGATAGATAGATAGATAGATAGATAGATAGATAGATAGATAGATAGATAGATAGATAGATAGATAGATTCCATCACTGACAATATTAACAGTCTCCACTTTAACAATGCTGTGAACATACAACCTGAAAACACAGTCCTCACAGTGGGGGTTTGGACATCAGCCAGAAAGAGGATGAAATGGAAAGGCAAGACAACTCTCAGCTCCTTATCACCACAGCACAGTAGTGAAAACTGCTGAGAGCAGCTTGTTTCATAGGGCTAACTAAGATGCTTCACAGCGGATCTGATACAAAAGAACAGAAACAAATTAGGATAAAGACCATCATCTATCCAAATATCTCACAAACAGCCATTCTAGCTGATAGTATGCAGCATGTTTCCTTTGCAAAGAATGCAATTTTTGGATGAAATGGCCAGGCGACATAATACATTTGCCAAAATGTGCAATAACACACTGAACACAATTACATTTTTATTTTTGTACCTATTAGCTTGTGAGAGTCAAACGCTTTTACATAAATGCTTTTTGAGATGAAAGGACAGCACATGCAGAATTAAACATGTGTCATAGTGAAGTCACTAGCAACTTTAATGTATTACTGTTAAAAGATTTATCTGCATAATCATATTAAAAAATAATGAAAATTAGAAAACAGATGTAATATTGTCTTCTTTCTGCGGTAATTAAAAGGTTTATTTCCTCTGGAAATGGCCAAATTGACTGTGTTCATGAAGGTAAATGCTGTGATGGCAACTTTAACCTTCTTGATTTTAAAGAAAGAAGCCGTTTTAAACAGTGAAGGAGGATTTTAATGACCAATGTTCCAGTCAGTGAGCTCTCTCTAATGGTAATTTGTGGAGGGGTAGAAAGGTGTTTAAATGAAAAGTGCTTATCCTGGATCAATGATGTCTTTATGAAAAAGAGCCGGGTTAGATGACACATTACTTACTAATGGTCTGTAATTAGGGGTCTACTTCTTTAAGATAACGAAAAAAACCCCACACTGGGATAACATAACGATAGTGTGACAATGAGTTGTAACAACGGTTCACTGCTCATACAGACAGGGCAGGTTTAGAGCACTGCAGAATGATGAGAACTAATTGGATTGTCTCATTTTCATTAAGCTTTTTAACTCCAGGGTTAATTATGACATACTGTAGCTGTAGCGAATGTTACGCTGAGCTACGACACAGAGCGCTACTGTTCCTGTGCTGACCAGAAACCTGTCAAACACATTTGTGGACATTCAGTCTCTGGAGAACACCATGATTTTGTGTTTTTCTCGAGAGCACAGTGCGTTTCAGTTTCTTTGTGATTGCTGCTCTTTTTGCTTAGGATTCAACCTTTATAACAAAAACTTGCCATTTATGTCCAGATTACTATGTTCCCATTAATCAATTATAGCGATTACAAAAGGAACGTCCTGTAATATCATCACATTTGACCTATTTAGTGGTGCTTGCAAAGCTGAGCTTTACTGTTACTAATGCTTGTATTTTTGTTTAGTATGTAACTTGGAGTTTAAATGAGACCTAATATATGAGGCTTGTTGAGGAAAACACTGCTAATACTTTTCTAAGTAATCTGATGCCATTTTCAGGTGATAAATGAGTAAAAACAATATCATAGATATTTAGCAATTTAGGGACCAGGTTTTGACCAATACATACTGTATAGTACCACAAACAAAACAAGCTGGTAATGCAGTAAAACCATGCAGAACACCTTAGCAACCTGATGGCAACGTCTTGGCAACCACCATTAATCATCATGATGATTTTTGTACAGATAAATGAATTTAGTGCACTGCTGTACTGTAACTATTGTAAATAATTACATTATTGTTTTAAAAGTACATTTGAGGAAACTCTTAAAGAATAAACATCATATAAACACACATTTCCTCCTGTCTGACTTTAAATTCTTTTCACATGCTTTCAACTATAGAGAAGTGTTAAAAGGCCAAAGATCATCTTGCGTCTGTGTTATTGTTGTATTTGAGATTATGAAGATTATGACCTTGTATGTATGTGTTTGTGTGTCTGGCTTGAAGTGGATAATCTGCAGTGTTGAAATGTTTAAAGCTCTTTTCTGTCCATCAGGCTTCTATTAAACCTTGCCTGTGAATCTATTCCTGCTGCAAATGCCGCACTTTAAACTAAAGTAAATGGGCCACACATCATCACCATACCTCAAAAACAGGGCAGCGTTTCATTCATGAGGTAAAGTAATAGCTTAGGAGTGTAAATTTAACCACTGTTTTGTGGCTATATGTTGCAAGGCTGTTTGGCACGCATGCAGAGTTTGGCTGGTTTGCTAGTTAGATGCCCTACCATCACCATTATACAGGGAAAAAGCATCTCCAGCTATTGACAGCTGATTAATTTAATTGTTGTTGGTATTTTGAACATAAAAGTAGCAGAAATTCATTACATTATAATAGATGTTTCACCAGTGGCAATCTGGAGGGCCCTTAAAAGAGAAAAACAGATTTACTTCAAGGACTTGCACGGCATTTACGGCTAAGGTTAAAAAAAATGTTTTTCATAAGTGACCGTGCATGAAGCCATGAAGACAAGAGCTGGCAACTGCCATTTAATTATGAGGAAAGCCCTTCAGGTGTTAAAGTGAATAGGATTTTACCAAGTAGAGCATGTTTCATCATTATTAAGATTAAGATTGGGCTAAGGGAGGATATCATTCTTATCAACTTTCCTTCAAATTATGGGGTCTGGTTTATGGATACACTGTGAAAAAGAAAAGTTTTCACTCTTGGTTTTCTTTAATTGATTAATTTCATGACATACCACTTGCTTGAATAAAAAAGCAGAATTCACTGTGTGAATGAAAGTCTCAGAAATAAAGTACAATGAAGGTCAAGTAGATCACATTTTGGGATAAGACTTTAAGATTTTGGTAGACTGAAGAAAGTCCTTATCAAAAGTAGATCAGCAGGCAGCACCTTCCCTTCATCTCACATCAAACCTTAGTCAGGATTTTATCTTTAAAATATGTCCTTCAATTTCCTCTGACTCTTTTATTATTTTATTCCTGCATGTTGATAATGATGTCCTATTGAAGGAAATGTGGAAAATAAATATTTATGTATGACAGGAAATTATACTTATAATAAAGGGGAAAAAAATCAGAAAATGACATTTGTCAAATTTAAACTTATTGTCAATTCAGCACCACAGCTCAACATGACATACAATCAAATCCACAAACAAATTTGCTGTTTCACATTGAGGCAAAACGTGTTTGCAAACCTTCTGGTTGTTAAATGTTTTGTGGAACATGTCCATAATTAATGTAACTTTTTAGAACAGGTCTAGCATAATTTATTTGCAGATTCCATTTTGGTTTAATATTTCAGAGCTGATGAGCTTCAGTATAATTCTCCTGTAGCATGACATGCAGAAGAGCTTAATTGTGGTCAAGTTAAGATCTGCTTTGATCTCATCTGTGGGATTAACTTGGTACATATGTAACCATGGGAACAAATCAAACATCGCATCCCTAAACCACTTAAATGCCAGTAAAACTGATGTAAGGTTAAAACAGAGGAGTGAAGCCACGGAGACCTGCAATCTCCTGGGCAATTACTCTCTCTCTCTTTAACTCTCACTCTCATTCATTCCTACTGTTTTTCTTTGATAGTTTCCTCCTCCCCATAACCGCTCTCTCATTTCATTTCTTATCTTCTGCTGGATGATCTCTCTTTCTCCGACCACATGTCTGACAACCCCTCCTTTATAGAAGAGAGGCTGCACTTGTGGTTCAAGATTCCCTTTTTCCATTTTTTCTCTTTTGTTCCACTTTATGACTCTATTTTTAACTGAAGTTGATTAAAGTTCACCACAGAATTATAATTTCAGACAATGAAGGTTGAACTTGATATTTCCAAATGAAATGGGTTCAAGTAAAAGCATTTCTTGCTCAGAGGTTGCTCCTTCACAGCTCAGGAGACTTACTGGTGTTCGCAGTTACGTCTAACTTTTCTTTAACTGTTTTGTTAAAATTTTTTAGACAAAAAATATACAGTATAGGAGAATTTAGTACAATTAGTCAAAAGTTTAGACACAATTTACAAAAATGTTTCTCATTATTTTTTAACCTGAAGTGTCTATATTTAATTTAAAATCACTTTTGTAGAAAAAAATATAATTGTACCAATAAATCAATTTCTTTCATTAGAAAACTAAACTTTTTGATATTTTGGATTACTTGGAACAAATATTGAATAAAAAGCAGCCAATAAGAGTCCAGCATAGATAGAAATTCCTTCAGTGCGGTTTTAAAAGCCGTCAAAAATGTCAAAGCATGATTTTACGAATTCAAGACAAAGGGTGACTACTTTTAAACATGTTAAAATATAACAGTGTTCATTTATTTTGGATGCTTTTAGTCACAATATAATTCACTGTTTTAATGAGTTCACGACTATTTTAAAATGTAAAAATCGAAACAATAGTGAATACGTAAGTGTTTTCAAACTTTTGACTGGTACTGTATATTGTTTACCCTAATACATAATTTAGTTCACTCCAAGAGCCAGCTCACCTTTAACCAATCTACACTTAGCCATTAGCAAAAAGAAGTGATTTCTCCACAAAGCTGTTTTGTCAGACTGAATGACTGTTCAGATTGGCACCATTTGCCAGCAGCCTGAATTTATAAAGGATTACCTGCCTGATTGCTGTGGCTCTTGGACAATATAACTAATCTCCTGGTATTACTCAGCTCTGTCGTCTACAAGTCTTCAAGCAACCATCTGCCAGCAAAGTCAGAGATGTGTTTGCAAACGTAAAGAGACTCTGAGAGCGTTGATGCACACTGATTGCAGGTGGGTGGAGTGTGTTATGCCCTGGCTTGAAGTATGCGGTGATTGCTTAGCGCAGCGGTTTCAGACTTTCATTTCCAATACACTGGAGCTTAGGATGACTTATTCAACACAATATGTTATTCAGACAGTGTGAGTTTGCTTAGGGCAAGAGAGGAGAGAAGAAGAGAAGGAGAAAAAGAAGTCTTAAAGAGACTCATTTTTACTTACCCTCACATCATTCCTAACTCTTTGTTTCATGGAAAAATTTTAATTTTTTAATTAATACAAAAAAGAAAAAAGATCATATACACTGTTCTCACTCTCTTTTTCTCTCTCTCCCATCCACACACACACTGTCAGAGCTCATTTAGGAGATGATATCTTCTGGCTTTAAAAGCTCCTGATAAATTCTCATTTTCATTTGGCATAAAAACGACTAAAACCTTCCTCCCACACGTCTGAGGAGATTCAACGAAGAGAAACTGGGCTTAGAGGTGATTTTTGATTGTCCTGAATAAATGAAGTGTTGTACGACAGAACGGATGAATCTTCATCATTACCGTTTCTCAACAGGTTCTTTCTTTCCCTGTTTAATGCCTGAGGGTGAGGGGGTGGATATCTGACAACACACACAGACACACACACAGATACACACACAGATACACACACAGATACACACACAGATACACACACACACACGCAACAGCAGTAACAGCAGCGGCAGTAAAGCATGACTAATCAAGCATGAAGTGGCACGGACGCAATTGAACAAACAAAAAACCAAAACAACTGCTAAACAAACCGTGACTCATATACAGTAACGACTCGAGTTCTGCGCATTTTTATGTCTCTGGAAACCTCCCTTATCTTTGACGCCTATGTCAAATAATAGCATTACGATTACAACAGGTATGTGTGGCCCTTAAGGCAAAACTGAACTTTTGCTACCATTAAAAACACACAACATGCTAACGTTTGGTCGCCATTGACACTTCATAAACACTCACAAGCACCAAGGTAATGAAGATGTTGCCCTTGGCTACGCATACAGGCCAAACAACACCTCGAACGCCAGAGCTAATTTCCCACATTTTTACATCTTGTTCGCAGGTCTGTCTTTGCAAATGGGAAACCCAGCTCATTCTGTCATATTTCCACATTAAAGTTCTGTATCCTGGTTACCGTCACATGCCACACATCCAACAGATGTTAGTCCAGCATTGTTTAAGAAAACCACAACATGTTTTAATGTGGTACTGAAAGTCAAACGTGTACAAAATGAAGAAATACAGTAACTGTGAATATTGTACAGTACTTCACAACACTGTCAGATGTGCTTATGATACATAATAAAAAATAGTAAGCACTATATTTAAAAATAACTAGCCTGTCATGCAAAATGTCCTAATTTCACTTATGTTGACCACTTCGAATTAAGAAAATATATCAGCCTTATGGAAAAAAATCATACTTTGAGGTTCTGCTGTAACATTATGTAAAGAAGTTATGAAAAAACACAATTTCCAGAAACTTCCTCAAATGTATTTAGTTCTTCAAGTCAACAGACTTCACCTGAAATAATTCTCATCACACTAAGGATGCCGTCATCCTTTAAAACTCCCATGTATACACAACCGTGACCTAGAATCTAAGTGAGGTATGACGATCAAAAATAGTCAAAATATTCAAGACATCCTGTCAAATAAACACAGAGTGGCTGTTGAATCAGACGGCACACAGGATGGAGACGTGGAGAGGAAACATTTGTGTTGAACACATACAACCTGTGATATGTCAGTCGGTCAGGGCATTTCCAGGATTACTCTCTAACCAAAAAACCAAATACTTAGCAGCTGCATGATGTCTTTTTTTACAGCAGTGAATCAGAGATGATGTTAAGAGAGCCCAGAAACAAAAAGACAAACCACAACATTGCATCTCCTGAGATCGAGACACAATGACACACATGAGAAAATTACATACTGTAGTACTCTGTCATTGTCTAAAAATACAGTAGCAGCATAATTAAATAGTTTTGAAGGTATTTATTATATAAAGCAAAAGACTTATATCATAGTTGACTTACTGATTCCTTTGTTATGATTTTTTATTATTTACATACATCATTTTAGTCATCCATATTGTCAATACACGCAGTTTAACATTTACATTTACAACCGTGCAGAACCTTCAGCGTTAAATACATTTGCGGTTTAGTTTTTGTATATTACAGTATTTTGAAGTATTTTCCTAAAAGGTGTTTTGGAATAGAATCACAGGCTCTTAAGAGCTCTTCAGACAGGCCTGACATAAACTACTCTGGTCCAGCCTTTCCTCTCCTCCTACAGTAATTCACTATCTCACCTCAAGTCAACCCTCCCTCCATTCAAAGTCATCCATTTGTCTGCACTACCCTTTCATCCTAATGGATTCTGCTGGCTTTCCTGAGATCTTTCCACTCCGGCAATGCACAGTCTCCCTTTGTCTCTCACTGTCTGCACCTGCAATCTGTTTTCTCTGTGAAAAATGATTTTCGAGCTCTCTGAGCACTTCAGAGAAGTGACAGAGCACCGCTGGGAGTGCATGTGAGGTGGAGCACTGAATTACGCCTTATTCATTCTCGCACGTATGTTTGACGAGGAAAATGCAGCCTCAGGTTAATGATTCACTTCTTACTCCACTGAAATGAAACAAACGAGGGGAAACTGTGGATCACTTAGTGTTTATAATTTCCATAAAACTAAGAGCTTTCACACTGTAGCCCCCAAACTGGACTTTTAAACATACAGTAAAAGCTCTTTAGTATATATTATAAAAAGGTTATCTTATGACATTAGTGAAAACAAAATGGTTTTATTTTCTTGTTTTTATTTTACTTATTGTATATAACCTAAAACTTGCTTTTATGACATCATAATAAACTCAAAAAGGTAGTCATCTTCATCATATATACCGTTCTTCTCATTTTAAAACACATACAGTACAAAACTTGCTGATCATAATTTCTATAAGAAATCAATAATTTCTTAATAGGAAGTCAAACTTTGAAAACAACCAAGATTAGTTTTTGAAACACACCCATTTACTGGTAGCTCACCTATACTCTTTCCCATTACTGTCAGTTTGTAAAGAAGATAGATGAGTAAAGCTTTTAGCTGAAGGAGGAATAACAGCCTCTGACACAACTCAACACTGAAGCTTTCAATTTATATGTACCGCAGGGCTCATCATCTGCATCAGTGTAAACTCACTCTGCATTACAATGATATAGACAAACTCATCCTCTCTCTCTCTCTCTCTCTCTCTCTCTCTCTCTCTCTCTCTCTCTCTCTCTCTCTCTCTCTCTCTCTCTCTCTCTCTCTCTCTCTCTCTCTCTCTCTCTCTCTCTCTCTCTCTCTCTCTCTCTCTCTCTCTCTCTCTCTCTCTCTCTCTCTCTCTCTCTCTCTCTCTCTCTCTCTCTCTCTCTCTCTCTCTCTCTCTCTCTCTCTCTCTCTCTCTCTCTCTCTCTCTCTCTCTCTCTCTCTCTCTCTCTCTCTCCTTCTCTCTCTCTCTCTCCTCTCTCCTCTCTCTCTCTCTCTCTCTCTCTCCCTCAACTACTGGCCTCTATATTCTCTTGCTCTCCTATTCACTCTGAAAATTGCACTTTGAAAGGCACAAAGTCAAACTCTGAAAACAACAGCTATTTGTCATACACACAACACATTTGCCAAGCCGTTCGGAACAATAGAGGTTTCAATTCATTCTTCGTTCAGACTTGAACACAATAACAACAATTTCTGACATCTTTCGTACTCTAATTAAACCTGCAAGTAAAATTGCTCAATACACAATAGAAAGAAACCATAGGACACTTGCAGCAAATTCTGTTTAAAAGATCAATTAATAATCAAAAGACTGTCATTACTGACCTCATTATGAAAGATATATTAATAGAATATGCATTGATCACATAAATAGACAGTAATGTCACATATTTCCCTCAAACCTGAAGCATGCTTTTCACTGTACATATAAATATAAATACATTTATCATAAATGCAATACAATACGTGTTAAAACGTCATCATTGCACTTTAAAATATTTGAAAATCTGTGCTAAAGGTAGAAATTACATTTAATATTGACAGCATGTCAGAAATGGACCCAAATTTAATTTCTTCCCCAATAATCTTGATGTTAAACAAAGACTGGAAAACATTTTTCTCAGGACAACATCCAAAGAACATTGACGGCTGAAACCACTAAAGGTTTATTGCCTGTGCCAGCCCACTAGAATCATTCTGTCATTGCATCTGAGTTTTTGTTATTCTGTGGTAAATATCTCCACCACAGGAATGTTAAAAGGTATAGAATGTTAAAGTCATTTTGCTTGAACATCATGTCAGTTACTAGCAAATTTCCTTTTGTTCTCTAAAGAGAACATGGATGAAATATTTCATAAGCAGAGCATTTCAAATAGTTTTACAACGGCCTATAAACATTTTCTTTAAGGACACTTAAATGATTTAAAAATACTCAAGTGCACCACAGAAAGTTATGATGAATCTATTTGTACCAGCTACTGCATTAAATCAAAATAACATTTCTCAAAATGTAATAATGGGACGTGTGTATTATTGCTGATGTTAAAATATGTTTTTCTCTTTAAGCTTAATATAGAAAGACAACTATAATACTGTAAGCCTAAAAAAACAGAACTGCACAAGCACTAATGGATGGTTCGGAAAAGTGATCGCTTGAGTGTAAAATGACAAAATAAAACAAAATGACACAGATGTAAATAAAAAAGAGCTGTTTGACTTGTTCTCAGTAGTCAGCAGATTTATCAGGCTGAGTGTGCTAAACATAAAGCCGGTGTTTAATTCCTGTAGTCAAACTCTTAAACACTCTCCTGTGAGGGATGAGATGCAACTTAAGCTCCTTGTGATATTTTACTTTCCATCTAAAATTGCATTTCTGTGCAATAACCTTTTCTTATTTGACCAAATACCTTACAGTAACACTGTACCGTATACCATCAAATAACTAAAAGCAAAACCCTGACAAATACTGCACCCAGAACATCCAAGCAACCACAACACAAGCAACAAACTTGAATAAACCCAGCGGATCTTAGCAATTGCACATCAAGGTCCTGAAAACATTGTGCAAGCACCACCATCTAGTTTACAGTTACTATTTAACAATGTGTCTGAAACACTTGCTAAGAGAACAAACAGAGAAAGGAAGGTCTTTTTAAAAGCAAATGTGAAACTCTGACAGCTGCCAAACCAGTGTTCTGGCTGTTTCTTGAGCTCTGGACGTTTAACTTCATGTGTATACAGCCATATGTGTGTGCTGTTTACTTTACAGCCTCACAGTTCTGTTTCACATCGACTGTAAGTGATAACACGGGAACATTTTCTCTCTCGTATAGTAAGTTCAAAGCATCCTCGCTATGTTCCTCAGACTGGAATGTGATCATTATGTGACCACATCTTTGCTTGAGAGAAAAGCCACAAATTCCTCCGTCATCTTAATAGAAGAGTTTGGAGCGAGAGTTTACTGTACTTCGTTTTGCAGAACAAACTCAATCTTTTCACTGTATACATTATAATAAAACAACCAATGTTATATGTGCTAAACAGTGTGCAGCACATGTATCCTAAAAGAACGTTTTTCTGTGGTTAGAAACTCCTGAGTTGTAAGTCTGATAAATGTTCGAGTATGTCCGAGGTTTCCGCTGCTATGCAGACGACTGCAGATGTGTATGTGTGTGTGGTTGGCATGGACTTTTCTCTCCTGTCCTCCATCTGGTCTCCATTAGGATTGGGAGTATAAAATGGATGCGCGGAGAGAGAGCGCTCCGCAGAGCTGAGCTCTCTTAACACACAAACCCGTTTCATCTAACACACTCTCGCAGCTATGGCCACGGTGATATGGGTCTTTCTGCTCTGTCTGCAGGGATGTCTGCTTACACATGCTTTGGACTGCGCAGGCAGAGGTGTGGACTGCGAGGACACACAGGTTAAAGAGGTCAAGGTAAGCACTATGGCTTCAAACTAAATAAGATCCTGTATGGATGGGGAACAGTAAACACTGTAAAAGTTTCCTGTAAAATGGTACTGTAGTATTTTGAAATGTATTTTAACATTAGCTACAGGTGTTTATTAATACTTGTGCAGCTGATAATGTTTAATGCATGCATTTACAGTAACTATTAATTACACATATATTTTGCACAAAAATGCTTAACACGCCTGTTTATAAATTAGTTTCATAATTAAGCCAAATCATCAAACTGACTTAAAAACAATTTGTAGCTTGCGGTGTACACTGGGCTATTGTAAAAGCACTGGAATGCTCAACCACAAATTTCCATTCCAGCTCTGTAGTGCGTCACAATGGTAAAGCTAAGTGGGAATCAAGAGAATGGGGCAATTATCCAGGGCATTATGGGTATTTTAAGACATTAAAGACACCGAACAGATGTGTTTTAAGTGTAAGGTCCACAGAGACAGATGTCATTTCACTCTTGGATCTTTCCTGGGCTACTGAGGAGTCTGAGCAGCCCTGTGACTCAAATCATCTGTCAACCCACAAACCCCTCAAAGAAACGAACGTCTCCAACTTTCCGTGGAATTTTATGTGCCAGAATGCTGTTTGACTTTCCACTTACTGTTAAAGTTTTCTGCTTCCTTTGTCTCATATCCAGAGTTAACATACAAACTCGAATACACACACCTGTGCATGAACTACAGTAACACACAAACACACACACACACATACTCTCTTTCCTTTAGATGGTGTGGGTACTTTAGTTTTGGTTTGCTTGGGTCACACAGACTTTTATAGTTCAATAGGACTTGGCAAACGTTTGCTTTTTGTTGGCTTGCTGAAACAGTAATTTTCTAGAGAACTATGTGCTGATGTCTGCTGAGCACAGATGTTGGTTAATAAAGAGACAAACATGAATGCCGCAGTTCTTTGATGTTTAATTTGCTTTAAATGAATCCAGTTTAAGATAAAAAGGCATTTCCAGTTTTCAGGAAAATCATTAAAAAATCGAATTACTATTTGTTGCCTTTGTGTATATAATCATATAATTGCTTTTACAGACAATGTGTTTCATAATAGGCAATACTTAGTTCTAATCAATATTAACTTGACAACATTCAGACCACAGAGAGTCTCGGGACATTCTTTATCATGACAACTCTCTAATGAATTTCAATCTTCCAAAACGTATAAAGGCCGAATCAATTCAAATCTAATTTGCTTTGGATCAATAAACAGCTGAAATAATATCAAATGATTCACATCCTCTTGTTTTCTTTCATAGGTTCAAGAAACCCCCTTCGCATTTTTGGTGAGTATGCGTCTCAGGAATGAATTGTGGGATATAAGATGTTATTAAATGACTATTTGAAATACTTTATTTTCCATCACAGCATTTTGTGGCTAAATATTTTTTTTAAATAACTGACCATTGTCCCAGACAATCAATTTCCTACATAGCTGGGCTTGTTTAATGTCTTCTTTTTCAATCCACAGTATATTTCTATTTTAAACCCATTTACTGATTTGATGTGTCATATAATACAGGTTTACAGATCGTTAATAATAAAGCAAATTTCTTTCTTTCTTATATTGTTAGTTGAGGACTCGAAGACAAGCTCAAGCCCAGCAGGGACCTCAGCGGGCCGGATCATACTCGGTTAAAGGATCTCCCAACAAACTCATCCAAATGTCACAAGTGAGAACACATTCATGTACAGGCTTTATTGACAGACACAATGTCATGATGGATAGAGAGAAAGATAAAAAAGATAATATGACCTGAAGTTCACATCCGTTCTGTTCTGTCATTAGCCTGACAGGTCGAGGAGACATTTACCCGTCAATAAAAAGAAGCCTCACAGGTCTCGCGTTGGCTCTTACTCGCTGCTCGAACACAACCCTGCAACTCATCCCTTAAAGGTGTGTATCCACAACAACCACGACCCAGGACATAGCTTATTAATACTGAAATATAACATACAATTATATACAAAACTATTTATACTGAAGCAATCAAATATATGTGCAGAAATAACCTCTGTGAATCTCTGTGACAGGTAACAAGTGTTAATAAACACGTTAACAGTGCCTATCCAAAAATGGCTGCTTTGAAGGTAATTCCTTAAACACATACTGTACAGTACATAAAAAACTATTTAATATCAAAGGACAGATGTTCATCTCTCTACATCTCTGTTTTAGTCTATGAAGAAAAGGTCAAGGAGAAGTGCCCCAAGAGAAACAAGACGACCAGGAATACCACATGCTCATAAAACAGTGCCAGGGATATAAAGATATTACACTTACTTCCTGTTTGACATCTACAAGATGATGATGCACCTGAAGACACAATGAGATCACACACTTGACAAATGTGATCAATTATATAACAACAATTCATCAAAATGATTTGATGTCTGCTTTGAAACACATCAAAACTGATTACATAGGAAAATGTATGCTGAGCTTCATATTATAAACTAGAAATTCTTTTTATAGTCATTCATTTTTTATTCAATATTTTTTTATCTAACAGTGGATTTGGATCAATAGTGTATGTAATATATATAAGTCTATATGCACTGCTTGAACAGATATATATCTAAGTCTTGAATAGACTTCCATTAAATACATTTTCTTAAATTTGGCTTTTATAAACGGTGTCTGAAACATATTATCGTACACTTTCAGTATTAAGAGATTTTTTGTTTTGAAAAGTTACATTAGCATTTAATTATTAAGCATTTAAGCATTGAATATCCGCTATTTTAGGGGAAGAGAGGGGAATACGCTTGAGAGGGAAATAAGAGAGAGAGATATAGGAAATCTATATATCCTGAAATGTATTGTGATTAGTCGCTTTACATAAAGGTCAAATCTGGCCAATGTGGATCACACTTAACACTGTTAGTCAAACGTCTGGCACGTGAGACTTGTCAGAAACCAACTTTCCAGAACATTTTGGCAGAGATTTTGGTAATGCCCCATTAGAGACGAAACGCTCAGACTTCATTGAAGTCCATGGCTATAGATGCCCCATTGTTGTCTGTGTGTATGTGTCCAAGTAACCAAAATACCAGCCCACCTGTTTGTAGATGAGTCGTGTTCCAGGTCTGAAGGAGGAAATGAGCAAATGCACTGGACAAAAGCCTGAATAATCTATTCAATGAGAGAGTTCCGGAACAACCAATATAACACACACAAACACTCACACACACACACACAGGTGTTTTTATAAACATATTAAACACGTTCAGTATGTTAAACAAGACTTGATGAGGTGGGATGGAAATTTTCTGAGGTAACTACATTTTCCACACCTGTCTACTTCTGTGTGTCTGTGTGTGTCAGAAAGAAAACAGACAGTGAACATGTTATATTACTGTTATATTACGGTTTCCTATAATGATCTGCATTTCCATTGACAAGCACTACAAATCAAAACAGTCAAAATCAAAGCATCACACAAATTATTTTATGTACATTATCATACACATTGTGCATATGATGCTTAATAAGCAATATGTCATTGTTAGGCAGTATAGATACAGTTCAAGTTGCTTTAGAATGTTCAAAATATTTTATTTCAACAATTCTCTTATAAAAATCAAAGCAGATTTATCACATACGGGCAAAAATGAGACATTCATGACGGATTATCCTTGGGTGTTTATTTCAAATGAAAATGTTATCTATTAAAGCTTTTGTTTATTAGCTTTTGTGATGTTTTTATTTTTTTATGTAATATTAAACTTACATAATCATTTATAGTTTTAATTATAAAATTAATATTCATTTAAAAAATTAGCTAAAGGGCAAGATTTTTTCTCATATATCCCACTGATCAGTGACTGATATTCCTTAGCCATGATTTATTGCTTCTGTTCAATTTCCTTTTAAGCAGATCTAATAGTTTTTCCTCTTCGGCATTAGAGAGGTTTGAGATGTTTTCAATAATATTATTTGAGAGGTCATATGATTTGAGCAGAATCAGAGTTTAGCTTGAGCTTGTCTCTGTTGGTCTCTGAGCTCCAGTTGAGCTATAGATGACAAATGAACCTCATCAGGACCATCAGCGATGCGTAAGGTCCGAGCATAAGCATACCTGTATAAACACATAACCACACAAAGATAACATTATGATATATATATGCACGTAACCCACAGCCTTTGGAAAAGTATAAACATTCAGTTATTTTTCTCACACAATACTTTGATTAGGTAAATACTATATTAAATACTGAAGTTGTGAATGAAAATGGCCACAGAAAAAATCTTTTTTTCCTATATTACTAAACTATACATTGCAAAGCATTTTCTTCCTAGTAAGTATACCATATTTGGAACACATTTTGCCCAAACTGTAATGTGGGTAATTTACAAAAAACATTACTTATCACTATCATGGTTTTACATTTTCATTTCATATGATAAAACCATGCATTTTGGAATAAAACAAATCTCTAAGATTTCAACAATAAACAACTATGGTGTACACATATAGTACATTAGATTACAAAAAATAAAACCAAGTGAAATCAGTGAAAATGAGAACAAGCCTTTTTTATAGCCAATATTATGTTTACAGGACTCTTACTGTTGAGTTACAGTTTGTTTTTAGAGAATGCATGCGTTCGGTTTAATGTTTTCTAATGCAACAACATTTATACGTTTAAGCTCCCAAAATACATTTTTGGGCCACTGGATCTTAAATGACCAAAATAAGAGGATTCTTCTTACATTTCTGCGAGAGGAAAGTCATCAGACACTCCAGCACCCCCATAAACCTGAATGGCGCAGTCCACCACTTTACAAGCCATCCTGCCAGCTGCCACCTTAATCATGGCAATCTGAAAAAAAAAGATCAAATCTACATTTAACGTGGGTGGCAGGCCTATCTGTGGGTGTTTGTTTATTTTGATGACGTCGTACATTTGAGAATTGTCTAATAAAAAGCATCACGCTGAGAATGTACAGACACAAGCATCTCCACGGGCTACGCAGTAAAGCTAATAAGATTCAGTCTCTGTGACGGTAATCCTCGGATGTTTAATACAAATATGTAATCATGTGGATCTGGTATGCATCCAACAAGACATTTAATTTGAAATACACAAACGCGAGAGGATGAATATGAGATTTGCAATCATATCTTCCTGTCAGCCGGAGGACTGGGTCTTATTATAAACCAATCTCCGGTGTGTGTATGTGTGTGCGATTCAAAGCAAACCAAGGACACACTAAAAGTGCAAGTGTAGGTTTTTAAAAGCTTTCCAGCAGGAGATGCGCTTGAAGTGTATGGCATTTCTTCAGACCAGTGATATGAATCAAGCACGAGGTGTTGATTCAGCAGTGAGGAAGCAGCGGGCTGGTTAATGTTAAAAGAATCGCAGCAAGCGTCTGGTTCATTCTCTTTTAGCGGAAGCCTGATGCTGTGTTACCGTGACTACAGCCAGCGGGATATGAGTTTGGTTATTCTCGCTGACCCTAGGGAACTGCATTGTGGGTAAATGTCCCCTGCCAGGGCTGCAATGGAGCACAGAGGGAGGACGGTAAGAGGTGTGTGTATATCTATATATGCAAACTTGGGAAGGCATTTGTCCCTTGAAGGGAACTTCAGTTGACCTAATTTCCTTTTGGGATGTGTAAAAAAATAGTCAACATAGTCAAACATCCCAGGATTTTATTCATTTCCATGACTTCTCAAGACCTGAAATCACCCCCTTAAATTTGCTTATTTTTCCATCTTTTCCATCTATGCTATAATGCTATTATTGTGCTCAGTTATCCATGTGGCATCATTCAGGCGGCTCTAATGCTCTCTGGGCTGGACATATGAATTTATCACTCCCACAGACACATCTGTCGACACAGTGTGACAGAGAGCTCTGAGCGTGTGTGTGAGAGAGAGAGAGAGAGAGAGAGAGAGAGAGAGAGAGAGAGAGAGAGAGAGAGAGAGAGAGAGAGAGAGAGAGAGAGAGAGAGAGAGACAGAGAGAGAGAGAGAGAGAGAGAGAGAGAGAGAGAGAGAGAGAGAGAGAGAGAGAGAGAGAGAGAGAGAGAGAGAGTTATGCAAGGTCAGTCTGTCAGAGTTGATTTCTGCACATATTTTCCATCATCTTTTGAAGTGTGAGTTCATGCATTAGGTGGGAGTGACAGAAAAAAAAGGGAGAGAGAGAGAGAAAGAGAGAGAGTCACATTCTATCACACCGATAAAATCATGAATACATGAGCTCAACTACTGCACTGCAACATAATCAATTTAGTGATGTAACAACTCAAATAATGTTACTTTGAAATGTGTGTTACCTGTTTTCTTGCGACTTTGTTGCCCTGTGTGTCCAGTGTGTGAGCAGCATGTAGGGTAAGCAGACGTGTCTGTGCAATAGCGATTCGACACTCAGCTATCCAATGAGCTACAACCTCCTAAAGAGTCACAAACAAACCCAATAAAACACTCCACTAAGTGAAAAGTATAAACAAAATTTGCAATACCACACTCATCCTCCGGATGTCAGTAATGAGCTGCTTTGTCCACAGGTAAAATCAGCCAGTGTAATATGTTAGTAATATTTTAATGGAAAGTAAAATTGCATCACTTCTTTGCGACACAGAATATTAGTAAAATGTCATAGACAAACAATAGGTTAAAATTTAAATTGAATACTTCATTAAAAAATCTTTAATTCCAATTTACTGTTTTAAATATTTGACAAAGTGGCGGGCCATGGCAATTTACAAAGGGTCCATGAAACGAAAACACAAAAACTGTTACCTGTGAGAGAGTTATTACTGCGATTATTGCAAAAACACAGAAAATAAGAAATTAAAATCGCTGTAGCATGTCTACTACAAAATGTGGTCCCAAACCTTTTAATTTTATATAGTTTGGCAAGAATATATTGTGCACTAACATATAACAATTGTGAGGTGGACAGTTATAATACAATCATCATATAATACAATCAATCATCGCTACATAAAATATTGATATAAATTTAACTATTTAATCAAAATTAATGCAGTTAATGCATTTTAATTATATGGAATATTAAAATGATAGCTTAGTCGGCAAAAAAATCATTGGATTACAAAACCCCACACTTACATGTTGGTAGAGTCTCTTTCCAAAGGCGTGTCTCTGGGCTGCTCGATGACATAGTAACTCCAGTGCCCACTCCGCCAGCCCCACAGCCCTCATACAGTGATGAAGTCTACCTGGACCCAGCCGGCCCTGAGCTATCTCAAAACCCCGGCCCTCACCTGAAAACAGCCAATCATATCATTTTAAACATTTAAAAGCATGTTCTACTAACAATAAAAAGTGTTTTGCTATCATAATATATAAACCCGATTCCACAAAAGTTGGGACACTGTACAAATTGTGAATAAAAAAGGAATGCAATAATTTACAAATCTCATAAACTTATATTTTATTCCCAATAGAATATAGATAACATATCAAATGTTGAAAGTGAGACATTTTGAAATGTCATGCCAAATACTGGCTCATTTTGGATTTCATGAGAG